>LPNX010983004.1:173381-349309 GCA_001517045.1 Pseudotsuga menziesii | reverse complement strand
GAAATACCTGAAAAAACGTGACGATGACATCATCATCACGTTTTTTCAGGTATTTCTTGTTTTTGGGGTAGCGGGGTCCGTCAAAAGTATGCAGTGTGGGTACGTGTTGGATGCGGAATTAAATTCCACATCCAACGAGCTCTCCCGGTCGAAATTTGAGTAAAAACATAATGAGATATGTCGAAAATACGAACACAAAAAGTAGTTTTTTTCTTTCTTCCTCCAAAATTAATCAATATTATTTTATTATTTTAACTATTATTTTATTATTTTCCTTAGGAGGCCCATTTTAGACCCCAAAATTCCTCTAATGGGTCATCGGATCACTTTAGGGAAAGTTCCCAGGGATGATACAATCCCACTGCAATAATATCACTACTCCCCCTTTCAAGGAAGGTCTTTCCGAACAACACCAAGCTTGTCTCAAAAGTGTTCGAACTTTACTCGAGACAAAGGCTTCATCAGTACATCATCATCTAAACCATCATCATCTACATCTTCAGTATGTGAATACTGAACTATCACCATTTGTATCTCCAGTATGTGAATACTGAAAGCATCGTCATCTGTATCTTCAGTATAGAAATACTGAAAGCATCATCATCTCTATATTCAATATAGAAATACGGAATCACCATCATTTGCATCTATAGTATGTAAATACTGAAACATCATCTATATCTTCGGTATGGGAACACTGAAACATCATCATCTGCATCTTATCTCGTATGTAGAAATACCAGATTTCTATGTGTTACAACGGAACACAGAGTTCTCTGTCATCACAACTTTGGTTATCACATAGAATCATTGTAGTATCCATCTTCAGGTCAAAGAGACCTGATATCAGCTTCTGAAGCCATATGGTCTCACAACTTAGCAGAGCAATCTGTTATGTATTCTGCTTCAGTCGTGCTAGGAGAAACACTGGACTATTTCCTGTTAAACCATGAACTCATAACAGACCCAAAAGCATCTACTTGATGTGTTTTTCTTGTCTGAGATACTTCTAGCTCAATCTGCATCTGTATAGCCATACAATCTGTAGTTATGGTTTCCATCATAGTATAGACCAAAGTCTATAGTCCCTTTCAGATATCTCATCACATGTTTTGCACCTACTAGGTGAACCCATCTTGGTTGAACAAGATATTGACTTAAGGTGTTCACACCAAAACAAATGTCTGGTCTGGTATTTGATAAGTACATCAATGACCCAATGATATGTCTATAATGAGTCACATCCACTAACTCTGATGAGTCATCAACTAACAGCTTCAGGTTGGAGTCCATGGGTGTGGCCATGGCTTTGCATTCCAACATATTGAATCTCTTCAATATCTCTACCGCATGCTTTCCCTGGTTGAGAAATGCTTCTTCTAAACTTTTCCATACTTCCAGACCTAGAAAATAATGCATTAACCCAAGGTCTTTCATCTCAAATTCTTCTGCTAGTTTCTTCTTGCTTTCCATGATCTGTTTCTCATTCCGTGTCAAGAATAAGTCATCCACATATAATAACAAGATGACAGGTTCATCTTCTACAACCTTGTAGTAAAGGTTAGGATCGACTTTACTCTTGGCAAAGCCCATGCTCGTCAGGAAACTATTTATTCTTCCATACCAAGATCTGGGAGCTTGCTTCAGGCCATAGAGGGCCTTCTTCAACTTGCATATGTGAGTCCATCTATCTTCAACTTCAAATCCTTGTGACTATTCGATTTAAAACTCTTCCTCAATCATTCCATTAAGGAAGGCTTGTCTTTACTTCATCATGGAAGAAACTACCATGATAGTTCTGAAGGAAGTGTACCTTGCTTCCTGGAGTAAGTGTCTCTTCAGAATTAATTCCCTCTTTCTGATAGAAACCTCTAGCCACAAGTCTTTCCTTACTTTCTATCAGCAACATATTTTATCTTGCAAATCCATTTGGAAGATACCACATTCTTGCTTTCTGGTTTGAGTATTATATCCCAAACATCATTCTAGTATTTTTTCTTTTCTTTTCATCATAACATCTTCCATGAGTTCGTCTTGTCAGATCATCAACATATCCTAGTCTTCTGCATTCGACTTTGAAGGTTGGAACCCACTTTACTCTTGGTAAAGTCTCGATCCATCAAGAAGTTGTCCATCATGTCGTACCGTGTCGAACTCAGATATCTTCTGTAGTCACTCCCCCTGAAGTGGAGTATCATCTTCCCTCTTCATTATGTACAGGTGGTTCTATGCTTGATATATACTGGTTAATAGAGTATGTCATGTCATAGTCTATTCTTTATGAGGCAAATCACGAACCTTGCTTTGTACACTTGTTCTTGGAGATCCATATGGAGGATACTACGTACTTCCCTTTATGTCTTGAAATCATATCGTATACATCATTCCCCATGATCAACTGTTATTCTTTGATCATAGCTTCTTTCATAGCATTCTTTTCTTCATCTTTGAGTTATCTCTCGTACCCATGGTGGTATTCATCCTTCGAGGTGGATCTACCGCTCTCTGAAATTCTTCCTTCCATCATGGTGTCTCTGACCCTGGGAGCTTCATATTTTATTGCAGTGAATCTTGAATTGTCATCACTTGTTCTTCGGAACAATCTCATCCTTCTTGTAGGAGGTTGTATAGGACCTTTCCTACAATTCAAATGCACCAACTGCATGGTTAGAACTATTTCATAAAACATATGCATAATGACAAATTCTTATGCATCATGCAACTGTTTAGACAATACGACATTCATCCATATTTCACAAAAACTTTCTAGATGCCTTCCATCTCTATCATGACATTATTGAGATTGTGCACTAATCCAATATGTCAACAAGGAGTCTTCATTCTAGATAAGTAGCAATGGAGAGTTGTATAGCACCATGAGCTACTTACCCATCACATGCATATTAGTAGTATACAGTCATTAATGCAAACAATCTATCATGCATAACACATCAACTGAATATAATCAAATGTAAAACAATATCATGAAATGACAATTGAATACTTATCTTTTATTTGTTTCATGGGTAGACTACATCTTGATCATTCTGCTTTATCATCTTCTTCATTCATGAAATCATCATTTCTTATCCAAATGATAAGATGAATAAGAGGTTCTTCAAGAATTGAGTTCTTCATATTCCTCATCGCATGAGGGATCTTCTTTGAATGGTGAGAGCTCGATCTTCAATTGCTCCCATCTTCTTCTTCTCTTCTTATGAGTCGATCTGAAAGTAATCACTTCCTTCTGGCATACATTCTTCACATGAATGAATCCCACGATCTTGGGAGGCCATTCAAGGTGGCTATCACCACTTCTGCATTCTTCACTTCTTCTTTTACCTCTTCAATTTGTTTCTTAAGGTCATCTTCCAATGTATGTTCTTTCCTTCAAATAGCTTGTTCAAGGAATCAAACATCTCTTTTGGTGTCTTTAGGGAATACACTTGTGGTACAAGTTGATCCGTGACTGAATCAACAATGATCTTCTTGGCCTTGACCAAGTTCTTCTGGTGTAAGGCTTTGAGCCTCATCTCCCTCTAGAACCTCTCTACTCATGTAGGTGTCCAATTCATTTTCTTCAAAGAGATCAAATAATTCCATGCTTGGAAGTTGTCAAATTCATCAAGCTCATCATCAAGTTAATGTGATAAATCACTTTGAAATGAGAACCTCAAATGCAAATAGAAAAATATTAGATCTTACCGATTTGAGGTGTCTGTCCTCCTTCCGGAGTTGGCTGACCTAGGGTTTGTCAGAGAAATCCTAATTTTCAAAACTTGGAATCTTTTTGATCTGATTGGATAGAAATATATATCTCTTCAAATGGAGCTATCCAATGCACTCCTTTTCTGAAATCAGTAGAGGGAAGCTCTCGGAACAGGAAGCCCTAGTTTTCCAATTTCTTCTGCAGAAATTCCTGTCACTGTTTCTGTGATATCTCCGAAATTACTGCTCCTTTATGTCTGAAATTTCATACTAAGGTCACCTCACATGTCCCTGATCCAACACCATAGGTTTCATCAGAATTTGTTTCACCAATTGGGATTTATGATCCTTTTCCCAAGATGATCTGTTACAGGACTGTTCAGAACAGAGAAGTTGTATGGCATGCCACGTGTCATTTTTCATCTTCTGGTTCTGAACTTCAGATCATAGAAATTACAGTCCGTGCTCTTTCTGGAACATCTTCAATAATTCCATTTGGACCTCTATAGCCCACGCTACAACAATTCTCCCCAGGTGTCCTGTTTAGGGATGAATTCTAGAAGAGGCTGGAACCCTAACTTGGAGGGATCATATCTCCCGGAATATAGCGAATCAATTTTGGACACAGTGTACATCATGATTTTATCTTCGGCCTCTACAATGTTGAGCTCTTGATCCTTCACCAATCTCAGGATATAGTGAATGTACCAAAACTTAGCAGTTTTAGTATTTAGGGTTTTTCTAGCTCGGGGTCAAACTAGGGTTTGACTTTCCTGGAGTTTCACCCAACCAAATTTCTTGATCTGGGTCTCCAAAATTCAATTTTGATGAGGAGAAGAATCCTATGCTGGGCTCACTCAAAAATTCCTCTTCTGTAGAAAGCCCTAATTTTCCGCACCAAAACTGAAAATGCTCGGAATCGAATTCCGCTTTGACAGAAAGATGTGCCCTTTAACGGAGAGTCAGTCTAGCCTTCTTTTGTTGATCAATTGTGGATAGAGACCCAAAAAGGAAGAATCCCTAGCTTCTGTAGCTACACAATGTCTTCTTTCAAGGTGGCTTTGATACCATTTTAAATTTTCATATGCTAATCTAGATCATTAGTATTTCATTTCGAATTCATAACAAAAGCATATAAACAGGATCACTGAAAGATAGACAAGCACAACCATACAAAAGGAACACAAAGATTTATCCTGGGAAAACCATAAAGGGAAAATCCCAGCAAAATCTTCCTCAATATAGATGCCCCAAAAAGATAAAAGGTAAAACCAACAAGGAGATCAAAGCCTGATCCTCCTCCTTCTCCAACTACTCTTCTCTTCTCCACTAATGCACTACACAAGTGAGAGTGTGTTTTTCTCAAATGAGGAGCACTACACCTCTATTTATATTCATTCATTCACTTAAGTTAACTCATTTGACATGTAGGCTCGAGTTAAATCATGTAGGCTCGAGTTACACATGTAGGTTCAAGTAACCACACCGGGGTGCTGATGACCCACCTTTACAATTAGAGGGGATTACCTCATGGCTCTTATTAGTTCTTCCGATTAGGAGCATCGGGGTACAATTTAATACAAGAGGTTCTCCCGATAGGACCATCAGGGACCACAAAAGATACATATAGAATATTCTTCGAAGTTACAATATTTCAACACAAAGATGATAAGTTGGAATTTAGTTTTAACGAAAAGGCAATGAATGCTATCCTGAGTGGTCTTGCAGAAGCCGATTTTGTTAAGGTGATGCATCTTGAATCTGTAAAAGAGATGTGGGACAAACTTATAAGCAGTTATGAAGGAAATGAGAAAGTAAAAGACGCCAAATTGCAGACATATAGATTGATATTTGAATAGTTAAAGATGAATGAGGATGATACTGTTAATAAATATTTATTAAGAGTAGAAGAGATTGTGAATGCTATGAAAGGTCTTGGTGAAAAGATTGAGGAAACACCCTCAGTTCAGAAAATTTTGAGATCTTTTCCTGATAGATTTAATCCCAAAGTTTCTGCAATAGAAGAATTAAATGATCTATAAAACTATGCCTATTGACCAACTCCTAGGAACTATGACTGCTTATGAAATGAGGAATAGTAAAAATAAATCCACCACTAGAGAAGCATCCTTTAAAGATGATAAGAACATTGATTCTGAAATGTATATGATTGAAGAAAAAATTGTAAGAAGATTGAAGAAAGGATCGGGAAATATAAAGGAAAGATTCCCTTTAAATATTTCAATTGTGGTAAGATAGGCCAATTTGCATCTAAATGTCCTCACAACAAAAGGGTCAGAATTCTAATTATGAAGAAAACTACACATTAAAGAGATACAATAAAGAGGCAATTATAAAAATAAAAGCTTGCGTGCAAATGACGGTTGATTCCTCAAAAGAGGTAGACAGTGATTCATCTTGTGAAGATAAAGTGAATAATTTTATGCTTATGGCCATAGAATAGTTTCAAAATGAATATACAGGAAATGACCTAAATGATGAAGAAGCTATGGTTGATATGGAGGGTGAACTAATCAGTGCTTTGGAAGAGATTGACAGAATCAGACTAAAGAAGAGGAAACAAAAACAATTGTTGATGCAGTATGAAAAGAATGGTAAAAAACCAAGCGAAGATCTTGCTCCGCTAAAATTAGAATTAGAAGAGGCAAACAAAATAAAAGATATTCTAACAACAATTAACAGAGGAGAAAATGGGATGTGATGCATTGGAAGAAGAATTTGTAACAACTAGAAAAGAATTGGAGAAATTTCAAGCTTTGTATCACCAAAAGATGTCAAGTATTAAAGCTTCAGAAGAACTAAACAACATTTTGAGTAAGAAAATATCTCCATTGTTAAAAATAGGTCTCGTCTATGAAGAAGGTTCAAGTAGCAATCACTTGGAAAACAAGAAATCATGTAAATGGATTAAAATTCAAAGCAACAAATAGTTAGAATATGAACATACCTTCCAAACAAAAGATCAAGAAAATGAAACAAGCATTAGAATCGGGGATCAGAAATATCAATCAATATTTTCTCAGGAACAAATCCAATAAAATATGAGGCAACCAATTCCGAGAAGACAACCAAGATTTAGGTACCAAGGTTTTTTCCATGGCTACTACTATTATTGTTCTAATTTTGTCCATAAAGTTGCAAATTGTGCATTTAAATTTAGAAGTATACAACTAAGGATGCCAAATAACGATGAACTCCTGCAACATAGAACAAGATAGTCACTGAGTAACCAACAACTTCATACAACACGGTTTACAACTAAAAGAAGAGCTCACAATAGACATACCAACCCTTTTGATCTATTGTACAATGAGCCAGAATGTTATATTTGTCATAATTTTGGACACGAGGCTTGAGACTGTCATTTGAAGAATTACAAAACATATCTAAGAGTGAATTACTCAGCTGGAAGTGCTAACGTTTGGAAGAATAAGAAAATAACGAGTTTGGTCTAGTGCTTTCTGTTCAAAGGCAAAAAGACTCTTGGTATATTGACAGTGGATGTTCCAAACGCATGACTGGTGATAAAAGTAAGTTTGTCTCTAAGTGAATTTAAATAAGGAAATGTAACTTTTGGAAATGATGCTCCAAGGAAAATCAAAGGAAAATGAATGGTAAAGTTGAGTAATGGCAAAGGGAAATCCCAAGATATGTTCTTTGTATATGGACTGAAACATAATTTTCTTAGTGTCAGTCAGGTTTGTGATAGAGGATGTGAAGTTGTTTTCACTTCTAAATATTGCAAGATAAAATTTGTACCTTCAGGACAGTTGGTTGCAAAAGGGATAAGAACATAAAACAATGTCTATGTCTTGAAAGAAGGAAAAGAAGAATGTCATCTAAGAAAGTATGATGAAAGCTGGATATGGCATAGGAAACCTGAACACTTAAACTTTGATCACATAATCAAGCTTATAAACAATGGGGCAGTTAAAAATCTTCCAAAAATATCAAAGACACATGACTATGTTTGTAAACCTTATCAAATGGGAAAATTGACTCGCACACGGTTTAAATCCAATAACTTCACATCAACAGACAAACCTCTTCAGTTAGTACATATATATTTATGTGGACCATCAAGAAAGTAAGGCACATGAAGATAAAGATATTTTATGTTGGTCATTGATGACTATTCTAGACTCGCATGGGTCGCCTTTGTAAAAGAAAAATATGAAGCATTTGAAAAGTTCAACATTTTTAAGGCTCTGAATGACAATCAAACATGAAAGAGATTGAAGGTAGTAAGGTATGATAGAGGAGAAGAGTTTAGTTCAGGAGACTTCAAAGCGTTTTGTGATAAACATGGAATTAAAAGAGAGTATACTATTCCAGGGACAACACAGCAAAATGGATTAGTTGAGAGACAAAATAGGTCAGTTCAACAGATGGAAAGATCAATAATAAATGAAAGGAATATTCACAACAGAATTTGAGCCCAAAATCCGACGACATCCGACGTAAAGTACGTTTTTGTCGGATTGTAATGATGAAAAGTACTGTACCTTTCAAATTTTTTTGTCTTCTTGCAGCATCGTCGGATTTTCTACTTCCATCCTTGTAGGATTTTCGACGAGATTTATTGTCGGTTAAGAGGAATTCGGTCGTCGAATATGCGACGACATGCAATAGGAGGGTCGTCGAATTTGCGATGAGATGTGAAGGAATGTTCGTCGAAAGTTCGACGAGCACATGTTATATTTTCAAATTGTACAAGGCATATTTCCAATGGCAACTAGGTTCATATCGTCGGATATTCGACGACTGTGAAATTACAAATATAAACATTTTTAAACATTCCAACATGTTTGCTATAGAAGCAATGGATGATTTGCGAAAATTATTTATTCCTCGATGGAAGGTTTGAGGAATTGTTTTATTCTTCGACGGTCGATTTGGGGAATTTTTTTTTTCTTCGACAGACAATTTGCAGGAATTTTTTTATTCTTTGACAAACCACCTTTTGAGAAAATTGTGATGCGTGGAACTTGTAATATTGTCCATAGTATTCATTCACGAATTTTGTGACAAAATGTCAAATAGCAATATTCCTGATCCAAGTGAAGAAAATTGACAATTGCTTGCTAGACTATGGGATGCAGCGAAACGAAGCAGTGATGGGAAATGTTAATGTCCATGTAGTCAATGCAGGGGATTTAAGAGGTGAAGAATGATGCAGGAGCATCCAACTCAAATTTCATTGACTGATCAGTCAACTTAGTATCCATCTCGAAGTTCATTTACTAATGAGTCATCTTGCCTTGTAATCAAGTTCTAGATGGATAGGGTTCGATGACATGTATATAGAATTAGTTTTAAATTTGTAATAAGTGCCAATTTTACCTTTGTTCTTCTTGATCCCTACGTGGATTTCTCAAGGATTGGTCTTTGTCGATAGGGTTTTCTTTTATTATATCCTCAGGTCCAACTTAATCGAACCTTACAGGTTTTCTGAGTGTTATAAATTAATTTGAGTGTACTAGGTCTAAGAGGAGAAGGGGGCAGAAAGGAAAAGGAAAAAGGAGTGAAAGATGAGAGGATAAAGAGCATGCACATAAGGAGTGAATAAGTTGAATTCTCTATGTTTGAAATTTTGATCAAGTTGAATAAATAACATATGATTACATTCCGTGTGTGTTTTAATGGATTCCTAGTTTTATATAAATCTGTAGAGATATGAATTCATCCTGCGTTCACTCCATATAATTATGTGTATAAATTCTTTAGTTTCCAAATTGCAAATAAATTGATCCTTTCAGTGATCAATTTGGCGAGCTACGAAGAAAGATCTCAAAGAATATCGAACGGCGAAGAAAGATCGCGATGGAAATCAACGGTTACAATCTGTTCCGCATCTGGAGACAGATCAACGACCGAGAACTAATCCATAAGAATCGACGGTGCAAAAGACTTCGAAATTGCGGAAATTGGGAAGCATGGAAATTGCGGGAACTTAGTTTTCAATAAGTCAAGTTCCACAACCCGCATGCGAGATAGACTGTTGCGGCCGCAATTAATTGCAGAAGTTCAATTAAAAAAATAAAAGTTGTAAATCCGCATCCCGCAGTGTTGCGGGAAAGGAGTTGCGGGAAATGTCTTGTGGAACAATGTTTATGGAAAAGATGAGTTGCAGAAAGGTGGATATTGCAAAAGAACGATCTTACAAAAGGGAAATATACCTGAGTTAAAGTTTGTGGAAAGAAGATTTCAATCAGGAATTTAGCCTGTTAGTAGAAGTCTTGGATCTAGTTGGTCTTTAAGGCCACTAGTTGTGGTATCGGAGTAGGACAAAGATTCTACGTAGTAGCTCAGTTGATCGGTTGAGTATGTGAAGAAAGATGCTGCCAAGAAGGGGATGCATACATGGAGTTCCTGTAGGACATGGTCGAGGAAGACAACCCGCAGAAACAAAAATGGAAAGAAACATGAGAATACTGGAAGAAAGGTTAGAAGCTATGGAAATAAAGAACCATTCAGACAATTCAGGTGACAGTGATGAAGAAGAAGAAGATCCCGATGAAGTTAAAATATTGAAGATGTTGAGGAAAACCAGTGGCAGACCAAGAATAGAAGTACCTATGTATTCAGGTAACTTAAATGTTGAAGAACTTATGGATTGGATTAATGCTCTGAGTAAATACTTTGATTTTGAGGAGATAGAAGGCAAGAAGAAAGTAAGATATGCAGCTACTAGATTGGAGGGACATGCAACTATCTGGTGGGATGAGCTCCAGATCCATCGAGAAAGAAGAGGTAAGAAAAAAATTAACTCTTGGGATAAGATGCTATATAAGATTAAAATTCAATTTATGCCTAAGGACTATCAGTTAAATATTCTTAGACAATTACAGAACCTTAGACAGAAGGATACGACAGTAAAGGAATATACATAAGATTTTTTTAGACTGAATATTAGATCTGGACACACAGAGGGAGGTTTAGAAAGACTAGCTAGGTATATCAATGGGTTGAGATATGATATACTGGATGAACTCAGTCTAATAAATTTGAAAACTATAGAAGATGCATATCGGGTATCTTTAAAGGTAGAAGAGAAATTGCTAAGAAAGCAAAACCAAGGAAACAAAGGAAAGAACATGGTAAGAGG
Organism: Pseudotsuga menziesii; assembly: GCA_001517045.1. NCBI lineage: Eukaryota > Viridiplantae > Streptophyta > Pinopsida > Pinales > Pinaceae > Pseudotsuga > Pseudotsuga menziesii. The sequence goes on along the minus strand of LPNX010983004.1, from coordinate 338,472 downwards.
CAGAGGTGTTCCAAACAGAGGAGGTAAAACATCTAAGGATGAAGCTGAAATTTCTAGCAGTAGCATTCAATCATTCCAGAGAGGAGGATTTAGAGGAGGTAGAGGAAGAGGTAGAAATAGAGAAGTAAGATGTTATACTTGTGGAGAGATTGGACATATGTCTTAATATTGTCCAAGAAATAAATATACAGGTCAGAGAAATGTGAATGTTACAGAGGCTTAGGAAGAATCGAAAGAAGAAATAGAGGTGAATAATCCTCCGGAGGATGGAGAGGCTCTTATGTTGAAGAGAGTCTTGGTGAAGACAAAGAAACATGTACATGAACCCGTTCAAAGGAAAAGTTTGTTCAGAACAAGGTGTAAGTCACAAGGTAAGTGTTGTAAAATGGTTATTGATAGTGGTAGTACTGATAATTTGGTTTCCACAGAGATGGTAGAGAAGCTGGGATTGAAGAGGATGAAGCATCCCACTCCTTACAAAGTGTCCTGGTTGCAGAAAGGACATCAACTCTTGGTGAATGAGCAGTGTAATGTGGAGTTCCAGATTGGTACTTACAAGGATGAAATATTATGTGACATAATGCCTATGGATGTGTGCCATATACTCTTAGGGAGGCCATGGTAGTATGACAGGAAAGCTGTTCATGATCAGATGAGGAATACTTATTCTCTGGAGAAAGATGGGAAGATACATACCTTGTCACCCTTGGAAGATGAAGCAGTTCAAGGAAGTTCAAGATCAAGCATTTTGCTGATGTCTAGAAAAGAACTGTTACAGGAAGTTCAGAAAGAAAAGGATCTACATTTTTCTTTTATTGGTAAGCCAAAGGTAATTTTAACTTCTACATATTTAGATGATTTTCTAGATGAAGTTAAAACTTTGCTTGATGAGTATGATGACATTATTATGGATGAATTTCCAAATGAATTACCTCCTGTAAGAATTATTAGTCATCACATTGACTTAATACCTGGTGCAAGTTTACCTAACAAAGCAACATACATATTAACCCCTCTAGAAAATGAAGAAATCAAACATCAAGTAAGGAGCTGTTGGAGAAGGGATTGGTGAAAGAGAGCTTAAGTCCTTGTTTCGTACCCACTGTGCTAAGTCCAAAGAAATAATGTGGGTGGAGAATGTGTACTGACTCCAGGGAAATCAACAATATCACTATTAGGTATAGATTTCCTTTACCTAGAATTGATGATTTGATGGACTGTTTAAGTGGTTCAAAATATTTTTCCAAAATATATTTGAAAAGTGGATATCATCAAATTAGAATAAGGGAAAGGGATGAATGGAAAACAACATTTAAACCTAATGATACTCTATATGAATGGTTAGTGATGCCATTTGGGATTACAAATGCACCCCGTACTTTCATGAGATTGATGAATGAGATTTTGAAATAATTTACTGGAAAATTTGTGATAGTATATCTAGATGAAATATTGATTTTTAGTCAGAACAGAGAAGAGAATTTAAGGAACCTTAAGTTTGTGTTGAGGAATTTGTAGAAGGAGAAGTTGCTGATAAATTTGAAGAAGTGTAGCTTCCTGAAAGAAGAATTGGTCTACTTGTGGTTCGTGGTTTCAGAAGAAGGGCTGAAAATGGATTCTGATAAAGTGCAAGCAATTTTAAATTGGCCAGTTCCAAGGAATGCTTATGAGGTAAGAAGTTTTCATGGACTTGCTAGTTTCTATAGACAGTTCATTAAGAATTTCAGTCATATTTGTGCACCTTTAATAGATACTTCCAGAGGAATTAAACAACCTTTCCAATGGACCGAAGCAGCTGATAGAAATTTATAAATTGTTGAAGAATAAAATAATTGAGAAGCCTATTTTGGCTTTGCCCAGTTTTGATAAAGTGTTTCAAGTGGAGACAGATGCCAGTGGAGCAACAGTAGGAGCAATTTTAAGTCAAGAGCAGAGGCTAGTGGCATATTTCAGTGAAAAGTTGAATGAAGCTAAACAAAAGTACTCTTTGTATGATAAAGAATTATATGCTGTTGTGCAAGCTCTTAAAAAGTCGAGACATTATTTAATTCCTAGGGAATTTGTTTTGTATTTTGACAATCATGCTTTGCAATTCATCAACAACCAACCTAAATTAAATCAGAGGCATGCTAAATGGGTAGAATTTTTGCATAACTTTACCTTCGTTATCAAACATACAAGTGGTAAGTCTAATGAAGTTGTTGATGCTTTGAGCAGAACAAGTTTGGTAATGCAGGAAGTTAAGGTCAATACTTTAGGATTTGAAAATTTGATTGTTATGTATAAACATGATGTAGATTTCAAGGATATTTATGTTTCCTATGAAAATCTAGTTACCCATAACAGAAGCCAGTGGTTAGATTATATGATGCAAGAAGGATTGTTGTTCAAAGACAATAAGTTGTGTATTCCAAGATGTTCAATGAGGGAAAATTTAATTCAAGAAAAGCATAGTGGGGGTCTTTCATGACATTTTGGGCAAGACAAGAGTTTTTCTCTAGTGAGTAATTTTTATTTTTGGCCAAAGATGCAGCATGGTGTGAAAAAAAATGTTGAAGGATGTAGAGTCCGTCAACATGCAAAAGGGAGAAGTCAAAACACAGTATGGTATCAACCATTACCTAGTTCAGCTAGGCCTTGGGATTCAATAAGCATGGATTTTTCTTTAGGTTTACCTAGAACTTAGAGAGTTTATGATTCAATTTATGTCGTAGTAGATAGATTTTCCAAAATGGCTCATTTCATTACATGCAAAAAGACTAATGATGCAACAAACATTGCTAATCTATTATTTTCAGAAATTGTAAAGTTGCATGGTTTGCCTTTGAGTGTTGTGTCTGACAGAGATACCAAATTTGTTGGTCATTTTTGGAGAAATATGTGGAAGAAATTGGGGACTAATCTCAGTTTTAGTTCTTCTTATCACCCTCAGACTGATGGACATACTGAAGTGGTAAATAGGAGCTTGGGAAATATACTGAGAAGTCTGGTGTATGAACATCCAAAACAGTGGGACTTAGCTTTAGCTCAGGCTAAGTTCGCATACAATGATTCACCCAATAGAAGTACGTGTATGAGTTATTTTAAAATGGTCTATGGGATGCATCCAAGAGGTGTATATGAACTTAGATATTTGGGAAAAAAGGAAAAGAGAAGTGTAGAGGGTGAAGATTTTGCAATTAGTATGCATGAGCTACAAGAAAACATCAAGAAGAGATTATAGGAAAGTGCAGAGAAGTATAAACAAAGAGCATACCTAAAGAGGAGAGAAGTAAATTTTTAGATTGGAGATTTAGTGATGGCCTATCTTAAAAAGGAAAGGTTCCCTAAAGGAACTTATAATAAGTTGAAGCTTAAAAATATTGGACCTTGTAAAGTTTTAAGGAAGTTTTTTGCAAATGCTTATGAAATTGAACTTTCTTCTGACCTTCAGATTTCACTAATTTTTAATGTTTCAGATTTGTATCCTTTTAGAGATGTAGGTATCCAACCAGATGGTGTAACTTCAGATAGAGATGATCCAACTATAGATTGGAAAGGACACATTCCACAAAAGGAACAACCTCATATTGAAGCCATCCTTGACAAAAGAATCTTAAGGAAGATTAGGAACAAAACATTCTTTCAATACTTGGTCAAATGGATAAATAAACCTACTGAAGATGCAGCTTAGATGACAGTGCAAGAAATTTCCAAGTACAATGTATTGCCTGAAGACTTAATGAAAAATTCTTTTCTTCCCCAGGAGTATGATGCAGGAGAATCCAGCTCGAATTTCATTGACTGACGAATCGACTTAGAATCTAGCTCGAAGTTAATTTACTAACGAGTCAGCTTGCCTTGTGTTGCAGCTGCAACCTTTTTCCCAAATTTTTCAAATTTTGGACCCTCCTTTTGACTTTATCTTTCCTGGGATTGTTTGGTTTCCTGAAATTTGTCATTCCTCTACTGTAAAATTTGATTTTTTGAAGACTGTGGAGTTTGTTTATTTTCAGAGCTTAACATTTTCTCTCCCGATGATTTTGTTTTATCACTATCAGAAGTTTTTTGAAGATTAAGTCGGGGATTTAGTTCTCTATGCCGCTGCTGCTTCGAAGGTTAAACGAACTAATTTTACCACCGCCCAGCCGAAAGTCGTTTGAGCACTTAACGTTTTAATTTTTCAATGACTTGATTTCCTTTATCACCGTCGGAAGTCGGATGATTCATTAACTATTTTCTTTCCACTGTTTCAGAGTTTAAACAAGCTAGTATCACCGTCACCCAGCCGAACGTCTTTAGTTTTATTCGAGCGCTTAACTTTTTTGATTTTTCAATGGTTTGGTTTTATTACTGTCGGAGGTGAATTGATGAAGGAATCAGGGCATTAGTCCTCTATGCTGCTGATGGACAGTTCTTATTCTCGCCGATCTGTGGCCTGTTGCTCCTTGTGGTTTTACTGTTTAAACCTTTGACTTGATTTTGTTTTATCGCTATCAAAGTGATGTTTCACAATTAATCGGAGGACTAGTCCTTTGTGTTACCAGCACGGTAGCACCTTTGAGCTTTGAGTCTCTGATATTTAGTAGTTAAATCTTTCGATTGCCGATGGTTTCATGTTGACCACGGAACCTTTAGTTTGTATGTCTTCTTCCATTGCGGCTGCTTAGTGAACTAACCGTCTGACATATAGTCCTTCCGCTCGCCGATGCCGATGTGTTTAGTGGGTAGTGGTTCCAATCTCCGATGCATGACTATCGATGACATTTAGTGCTTTATTTTGTCGACATTGTAGAAACTTTCAGCTTGTCTCACCGATACTGCGGATTGTTTTGTGTCTCGAGCCACCGATACGTAGCTCTTAGAACCTTCGAGCACCGACGTTATTTTTTTCGCGGAACCCGTAGTCTTTATGCTACCCACCCTTGCAGCTGTTTAGTGGATTATTTTCCTAATGCTTAGCGTCTTTTGCTTTCGACTGCCGATAGGGTCTTCCCGATGTTTTTGTGTGCTAGTGGAGGTTTTCCGTGGTTTTTGGTCAAGTCGGGGTTTTTTCCGAGATGAAGAGCGCAATCAAGGTTCGGTTTTTTGAGGATTGGCGATTACAATGATGTGGTCCATGCTTTTATCAGAGGAGTTTGAGTTAGTTCAGATGTGAGCCGGATTCAGATGAAGAGTCTTTTCTATCAAGGTTGTCATTTTGGTTACAGATAGGGGTTTAAGCACAAACTTGCAGGATTTTCCTTGCCTTGTCATTCTTTCTGTTCATGCATTAATACTGTGTATAGTTCATTTCACAGAATGCATATGGAGGAGGTAAACAGACTGATACCGTTTTTGTTATGTTTATGATAGGGTGATTGCTGCTGCAAAGAAGATATGTCTAAAAGACAAAGTAGAAGAGGGATGGCTGAAGGAGACAACAAGGAAGGAAGAGGCTAAAGAATGAAGAAACAGAGATAGAGAAAAGAATAAGAAAGTGAAGGTCTGAGATCAACGGGATCTAAAAAATACCAACGGATTATTGAGCATAATAAATAGCAGTAGAGGCCCAGGCACTATAAAAGTGCTATTAAATTCTATTTTAATGTAACGTGTCGTACAACACTCACTAAAAGAGAAAATTGTGAGATTAAACGGTTGGGGGGGAGCCCAAAGGTCACAGGGGAAGCCCAAAGGTCACAAGGGGCAGCCCAAAGGTTTTGCTATTTTGTATAAATATAGGAGAGTTAGATGTAATAAGGGGATTTTTTCCCAGATAGATTTGTGATAGTATGTTGTAATAAGAACTATTTCCTTTTGCAATAAAGAATTACAAGTTTCCTATTGGAGAAAGCTTGGTGGAATTTTTCAAATGCTATGCTATGGATCTGTTGAATGTGAACTATTTCATTTTCAGCATATGTCCATTAACTGTGAGATCATTCTAACTCTTTGAACCTATGTTCTTGTTATGAATGCACTCTAGTTTATTCTATGAAATTTCCACTGTGAGTAATGAAGGCTTTTCATAAACAATAAGCTATCTTGTTGTTCATTTATCTATTAATGTTCATGTGTTCTGAAATAAGTAACAACTATCTGTGATTTTTCTTAATGCATGCGGGTAAATACATTACTCATTGATAAATGATAATCTTGCTCCCTAGGGATAGGTTAGATAGTTGATTTTATTTTTCTTGGTGTGTGTGATTTAGATGTGAGAGAGTTAAGACAAGAGGTAAGAACCTACGCATCACATTGTGACTGCTCCTCGTATTCTCTATCAATCTTCATATTTAGATAGGCACTTGCATATCATAATTAAATACAAAAACTAAAAATATACACGGTGGACCGGGCCGTAACCAGTAAAACCTTTTATTTTGTTACTTGAACTACGGTAGCCGGACTGTAAACCGGATGGATTCCCCATACCAAACAGTAACAAGCTAGTTGGGAACATTTACTGGGAGAATCCCTAATTGTTGCAACCTGCAATTTTCCAGGCATCAACACCTTGTAATAAAGTTTTAGATGGATAGGGTTCGATGACAAGTAGATATAAATAGTTTCAAATTTGTAATAAGTTACAATTTTGCATTTGTTCTCCTTGATCCCTGTGTGGATTTCTCAAGGATTGATCTTTGTTTATGGGGTTTTCGTTTATTAGGTCCTCAGGTCCAACTTAGGTAGATCTGACAGGTTTTCTGAGTGTTATAAATTAATTTGAGTGTAATAGGTCTAAGAGGATAAGGGGGAAGAAGGAAAAGGAAAAAGGAGTGAAAGATGAGAGAATAAAGAGCATGCATAGAAGGAGTCAATAAGTTGAATTCTCTGTGTTTGAAATTTTGATCAAGTTGAATAAAGAACAGAGGATTAAATTCCGTGTGTATTTTGATGGATTCCTAGTTTTATATAAATCTGTAGACATATGAATTCATTCCGTGTTCACTCCATATAATTCTGTGTATAAATTCTTCAGTTTTTGAATTGCATAGAAATTGATCCTTTCAGTGATCAATTTGGCGAGCTACAAAGAAAGATCTTAGAGAAGATCAAACAACGAAGAAAGATCGCGACAAAAATCAATGCTTACAATCTGTTTCACATCTGGAGACAGATCAACAATTGAGAACTAATTTGCAAGAATCGACGGTGCGGAAGACTTCAAAATTGCAGAAATCAGGAAACATGAAAATTACGGGAACTCATTTTTCGATAAGTCAAGTTCCGCAACCCGCATGCAGGATAGAATATTGCGTCTGAAATTAATTGTGAAAGTTCAATTAAAAAAATAAAAGATGTAAAGCCGCATCCTGCAATCTGCAGTGTTGTGGAAAAGGGGTGTTGCAGGAAACGTCTTGCGGAAAAGCTGAGTTGCAGAAAGGTGGAGATTGCAGAAGAACGATCTTGCGGAAGGGCAAGATACCTGAGTTAAAGTTTGTGGAAAGAAGATTTCAATCAGGAATTCATCCTGTTACTAGAAGTCTTGGATCTAGTTGGTCTTTGAGGTCATCAAAGAATATTGATAGCAATAGCCACAAATTTTTTTAGTGAACATGGAAACGCTGAGGGGGGGAATGAATATCGTCCATTTGTAGGTTTAGCATTATAATTTTTATTTTTTATTTTTTTCTTTGCTAAATGTATGTATTATTTTAATATTTCCTATATTAACTATTAACTATTGATGTATTCATGTATTTATAAAGGAAAGACATCCTACATCATATCATCCAAAGGAAGTGCTTTCAGAACAAGTACCGGAGGATCATGGAGCGTCTATATTTAATGGAGAACAAGTGATTGATCACATTGAAGAAGATGATCATACTGATAATGTAGTTGAAGATGATGGTACAAATACATTGATCCATGATTCATTTAATGTTAGAATGGATGATGAAGATGACAATGATAATGAAAATATTGATGACTTTGATGATGTTCACGATATACCTCTTCTCAATAAGGCATAAAAACCCATGTATGAAGGCTCCAAAACAAATCTTCTCTCTGCTATATTGTTGATAATGAACTTGAAGGTTATGAATGGCTTTCAAACATATCAATCACACGGATGCTGAGGTATGTAAAATAATCCACCACATATATATGATCATGATAAAGTTTATCTTTATTCCTCTAATAATTGTATTGTTAATTCATAATTCAAATTAATACAAATGAAGCGTGTTTTGTTAATATTATTTATATATTATATTAACTCTATTTTAATTTTGATCATTGTGATACGATTGGGCTTTGATGAAAGGAATTCCATAGCTAAGACCATAAATGAAATAGGATTACTAGGGTATGAGAGTAGGGGGATGGGGACGGCTATGGTTTCAACTATGCTTGGCCTTTACGGCCGGGGATGGTGGTACAGGCTACTATCCACAGATTTGAGGTGATGGGTGGGGTCTGTTATCAGAGGAGGGGTATCGATGCAGGTGGGTGGTGATAGGTGCATAGGTGGATGCGTTGGTCGAAGGCGGTCTCATCTAAGGGTGTTTTGGTCACGACTTTTGAAGGTGGCGGTGGTCCAAGTTTTTACCAAGGTGGGCGCGGTGATCGAAGGTGGGTTGGTGCAGTTTTCTTCTTGGTGGTTGGGGGTGGTATACTATTTTTACTGTCCAGCTGTGGAGGTTTTTATCGGTGATAAATATGGGGCTGGAAGATGCGATGGATTATTCTATGGATCCGGTACCAGAGGGTGTTTTCCATTTTTCGATGGGCAGTTTTAGGTTTGGCGACATGGGGGCTCAAAACTGTTGGGGTGGTGGTTATATTTCAGTTTCTCTGCACTCTAAACTGGTGGGGACTTTCTCTTCGTCATCCTTCTTTCCCGATCTCCCAAATTTTTTCCTAAGGAACCTGTTGTGCTTCTGGAGCCTGAGGTGGGTTGTGTTTTTGCTGGTAACAACCATTATGTGGGGGATGCTTTGTCTTTGGGGGGTGATTTTTCTGGTTCAGGAGATGTGGCTGGTGCGACAGAGGCAGAGGGTTTTATTGCAGGGTGTCTGGGTTTGAACGGGGCTAGTTCAGATGTATCCACTGATCAGGGTGTTGGCGGTGACGTACCTATGGCGGTCTTAGGTGTGCGAGAGGATACATCTCATGAATTTTTTTCTCCAGGGCAGAGGGAGCATGGTGTCGAATTTGAATTGTTGGGGGTAGGTGGTGTGGGCCATGGAGCTTTTTGACGTCGAAAGGCAATTGTCAAGAAGAGAAGGGTGTTATGCTCCTATGCTCTGAGGGAGGACATCAGGTGGTCTCAAATTGTTCAGATGGCTTCCTTGACCATGGTTGGGAAAATCATTGGGAAGAACTGATATTTACCTGTGATCAAGAATTGGGTGAAAGAATTATGGGCAGATCCTTTGGGGGAGGTTCCTGAACTGGAGGGTTTAAGGAGAGGATGGTTCGCTCTTAATTTCTCCCAGCAAGAGAATGTTAGATGGGTTCTAGAGAGGAACTGGGAAATTGAAAAATGTCCTATTTTGTTAAAAAATTGGACTCCGACTTTTGATGCTTCTCGTGAAAGGGTGGATGAAGTGCCTATTTGGGTTCGGCTCCCGAGACTTCCACGACAGTATTGGTCGGAGGAGCACTTCACTTGTATTGGAAAAATTCTGGGGACTTTCTTGGTGGTGGATTTGTCATACAAGATTACAAAACTACGCAGGGTGGCTCAGATTTTGGTTAACATCAATGTGAGGGAGGGTCTATATTAAGAGATTCATCTCTCATGGGGAAATACTTTTTTCAATCAGAGGTTGGATTATGAAAATATCTCGTTTCTATGCCGTCATTTTCATTGATATGGTCATTGGGCAGTGGATTGTAGTCTTGGGGTGCGTATGATCAATGGCCGTGGAACTAAACGGGGTTCGTGTGGGACTGGATCTGGCCGTGGGACATCCTCACCGTCTTTGGGACCTTCCTCGTCAGGACCCGATGAGATGCACCCGGGGGTGGAGATTACTGAACCTACTGTGCTGGAGGATGCATTGCTTCCAGTGTCTGTGGTTGATGGGGTGGTTGCTGAAGGTCTTCCTGATTCAGGGGCACCTCCACCGGGTATTTCTTCCTTTGCCCCTCCTCCGTCTTCAAATGCGTTTACAAATATTTTTAATATTTATGGGATGGATTGGATGGGGGAAAAACTTAAGAACCTTACTATCTCACACCTCCCTTCAGTGGCTACCACCCCTTCATCTACTGCTATTTTAGAGGATGTTACTCCATTATCCCATGCCCTTGGTGTCAATGGGAATCGGTCTCCACCTTCACCACCTTCTCCATCAAAATCAGGGTATTTTCTCAGGTCGGGGAAAAAGATTCATAATGGGGGGCTAGGAAAAGAATCACAACCTGTGTCCCGTGGGAGGAGCCGTAAATCTTTCCTGGAAAAGGCACAATCCTGGGCTTGGAAGGATCTGACTGAAGGAAAACAATTATCTATTGAATGGGCACCTAGAGCAGTAAAGGCCCAGAAGAAGGGTCATCGATGAAGATCGTGTCCTTCAATTGTTGGGGTCTGGCGGGTCCCCTTAAAATACTTGCGTTGCATCGGGTGGTTGAATTGGAGCACCCTGATGTGATGTTGTTATAGGAAACTTTAGGTGTAGGTGATGTGATTAAAGAGAAGTTTGAGAGTTGGTTCTTGGGTTGGAAATTTGTGACCTTGGATGTTCGGGGTCGTTCGAGGGGTCTTGCTATGGGATGGAATACTTGTGTGGTAAAAGCCATGAATATTTGGGGCATGGACTCGGTTTTGGGGATGACTTTGTAGGTTCTGGATCAAGGGGCTCCTGTTGATGTCTTCAACATTTATGGTCCTTATATTAATTGTATTCCCTTATGGGACAATCTTTTTAATCTGGAATTGTTTAGCAGCGAATTGGTAATTATTGGAGGTGATTCAAATTTTTCTTTGGGACAGGATGAGGTTTGGGGATCCCTTCGCTCGTCTGGATTTGCTTTTTGAATATTTCTCTCAGAATCTCATTGAGAGAAATTGGTTGGACATTGAACCTTTCAAGCTTAAGCTGACTTGGCATAACAATAGGTGTGGGGTTGGCCGTGTGGCTATGAGACTTGATCGCTTTCTGATTTCTGAGAAGATGTTGGATCATCAACATTATTTGAGGTAGTGGGTGGGATGTGGGGGTCGTTCTGATCATCTGCCTATATTCTTGGAATACAAGAATGGTCGTGTTAAACCACCCAGTTCCCTAAAATTCAACAATACTTGGTTAAAGGATGAATCATTTCGGCAGCTGATTCATACTAATTGGGTTCCTTTTAATCCGGACAACAGGCTATCTGTGGCTTTTCAATTTGCGGAGAATTTTGCTCGGATGAAGAGGCTCATTAAAAGTTGGGATATGGATAAGCATAGCAGAGATGATCTTGAGCTGTGACAAATTTTGGAGGAAATTTTTGACATCATGGATTTGGAGGGTGGGGGCTTGTTGAATCAGGAAACTAAAGAAACCTTGGTTGGACTGCAGGGTCGAAGGAATGCTATTATGTTGGATAAGGAGGAGACCTGTAGACTAAAGAGTAGGGCTATTTGGCTGGAATGTGGGGATGAAAATACTAAATTTTTTCATGCCTATGCTAAGGGAAGGAAAGCCTCTAATACCATTTGGTGTCTGGAAGATGATAGATGTAGAAGACATGAATCTTTCGAGGATATGGCGGGGACAGGGATTGAACATTTTCAGAACTTATTCAAGGCACCGGATGGGGCTCACATTGTGGAGATTATGCGAATTACACAGGTTTTTCCATGTTTTGTTGGGAAGGAAGAAAATTTATCTTTAATGGAAGAAGTTTCTGAAGAGGAATTGAAAGCGGCTCTTCAGAGTTTTCAGTAGGACAAAAGTCCAGGACCCAATGGTTGGACTATTGAATTTTTCACTGATCTCTATGAACTCTTGGGGGATGATATTCTGAAGGTGGTGGAGAACACTCGTCTTTTTGGAAGGATCCCGACCTATTTCAATTCGACTTTCATTGCCCTGATTCCCAAGGTGGATAATCCAAAATCACTTCATGACTTCAGACCTATTTCACTTTTAATTGCATATATAAGGTGATTTCGAAGATTATTACTCGAAGGCTGAAGGACATATTGTCCGAACATATCTTAGGAGAACAATTCAGGTTTCTGAAAGGTCGACAGATTCATGAGGCTATTGGGGTTGCTCAGGTAGGTCATCATAGCATGAAAACCCGTAATCTTAAGGGGGAAATCCTGAAGATTGATCTTTCCAAAGCATATGATAAGGTAAGTTGGCTATATATACATATGTTACTAATTCATCTTGGCTTTGAGATTGCTTTTTTTAGGTGGATCATGAGTTGTATTACTACTATTTCTTTCTCTGTCCTGATCAATGGGGCTGTATCACCTTTCTTTCATGTTGAGAGAGGTTTGAGGCAGGGTTTCCCATTGTCTCCTTTACTTTTTCTGTTAGTTGCTGAAGGTCTGAGTCTATTACTGAAGAAAGCACATAGTGATGGGAATTTGAACGGCATTGCTATTGCTCAACATTTGCAGATCACTCATCTTCTGTTCGTGGATGATGTGCTTATTTTTTGCTCCGAAAGTGTGCATGATGTGAACACTATTTTTTAAATTCTGCCCTATTTTCCACTACGAATGGCATGGAAATAAATGATGGGAAATCGACACTGATGACTCATCGTCTGGATGATGAGGAAGTTGATCATGCCTCACAACTATTCCCTTTTATTCATGCAACGTTGGATGAGGGTCTTAAATATTTGGGTTTTTTACTGAAAAGCAACAACTATCTGAAGATGGATTGGATGTGGCTGATCGAAAAACTGGAGAAGCGATTGCATGCTTAGAGCCATTGCTGGCTGTCTAGGGCGGGGAGGCTCATTCTTGTTAAAGCTATACTGGAATCTATTCCTGTGTATTGGATGTCTCTTACGTGGATCCCTAAGGTTATTCCAGAGCAAGCGCGCCATATCTGTCTTCATTTTCTGTGGAGCAGGTCTAAGGATGTCTCGGTGTCTCCTTGGGTAAGATGGGAGAGGATCGCAAGGACAAATTATTTGGGGGGATGGGGTCTTAAAAACATCTTCATATTTGCAAAAGCGCTGGCAGCGAAAGGGGGATGGCGTCTGATTCATGCAGAAAATTTGTGGACTAGGGTGATGATCGAGAAATACATTGCCCCTGACTCTGTTTTTGATTGGATCAGGAATCCACAAAAGTGTCATAAAGGTGGTTCGGTCATCTGGAAAGTGGTGATTAAATATTTCGCTGTTATTGAGGAAAATATGGTTTGGAAGGTGGGTGATGGAAGGAGGGTGCGGGTGGGAATGGATTCTTGGTTGGGATGCAATGGATCCTTTTGCTGTTAATTTTTATTTGATGTAAATTGATAGCTGAATTTTTGTTACCACCATCAAATATTTTACCTCGCGTATATCGAGATTTATATTCCATCATGAAAGAGATTGGAATGCATTATGAAGCAATTCATGCATGCCCCAATGACCATGTTTATATTATAATCAACATGAATTTGCAACATAATGTCTGAAATGTCATATAAGTAGATATCAGACAGATCAAGTAACAAAAAAGGTGCCTCACAAGGTTCTTCATTATATTCCCATCATTCCATGTTTGCAACGACTGTTCAGGTGCAATAACATATCGCAATTTATGGATTACTATGCCAGGAACAAAAGTTAAGATGATGTTATTCGAATGCCTGCAAATGGTTTTGCATTTAGAGATATGGAGGAAAAGTGGCCTCACTTTAAAGAAGAACCCCATAATATTAGGATTTATTTGGCAGAAGATGGTGTTAATCCATTTGCACAGATGAAATCCATTTACACGGTGTGGCCTATTTTTGTTATCAACAATAACATTCCTCCCTGGTTGTCAATAAAGAGGGAGCACATAATGTTGTCAATGATTATTCCAGGTATTTTTTGTCTGCAACTGTTTTATTTCTAATGTAGTTGTGGCATCTCATTTGTTGTATTATGTTTCCTAATGTCACACACACACACACACACACACACACACACACACACACACATATATATATATATATATATATATATATATATATTATTTTACTTGTGTGCATGGTTTATATATCTTAATGGTTCTCATAATTATATATTTTATATGTACTTCAAATCAATAAGGTAAGTTCCAAGTCAAATATATGAATGTATATATCGAACCTATTATAGAAGAGATACTGATGTTAGGGAATTTCATCCCTATGTAAGACGTATCTATACCAATACAACAAAGGCAATTTCAATTCCATGCAATGGTTGTATGTACAGGATGCCCCAGGGTTAACCCAATTTTGTGGTTTGTATCTTTAAGTTCCACTTTAATTACATTTAATTATATGAAGTAGTTAATATAGTTTATATATAATTATAATTGACATAGATATTCCATATCTATATATTGTAGGTATTTAGACAAAGGGTAAATTTGCATGTCTAGTTTGTGGTCCTAAGATCAAATCTCGTCGCTCAAAAAGCCTAAGGAAGGAGGTGTTTGATGAGTATAGGCATTGTCTCTGTAAGAATCACATGTATAGAACAACTGAAAACAATATTTTCAATGGGAAGAAAGAGACTGCATTAAAACCATGAAGAATGACACCTCACCTTTGGAAGATGTAATATAATAGAAATTGTCAAGTTGGTACGTATGGATCATCGTATATGAATTGTTATGTATTTTAATTTTTGTTGTGAGTTGTTTACTGTAGTGGCCATAATTGATTTCTATAATTTATTTATAAACAAATATTCATGATGTCCTTCGTGATCATGAAGGCATTAATGGGCTTCCACGAGGAATGAAAAATTATCCTATACAATTCAGCAGGTTGCCCTACTATGAGTACCTACAAATTGTTCATCTGTTTGATACAATGCATATTGGAAAGAATGTGACTGAAACATTATGGTGACTACTGGAGCGAAGCAGCGAGAAAGATAAAATTGTGAAAGTTTGCAAAGACATTCAAGAAGGCAACCGTGCAATGAAAGATGTCATTCAATTTCATAGCAACATATACCAAATTAATATAAAACCAATTCCATGGATGTTTACGGAGCAACAAAGTAATGTTATTAAAGAAGTAATGCGGAAAATTAATTTTCCCACTGGATTTTGTGAGAAATTTTGTGAGAAATTGAAGAATATCATAACAAAAAAGGTGATTTTACGAGGTTCAAAACGCATGATTGGCACGTCTTCATCAAGGTAATTATTATTTTTATATCCATATATATTTTTTTTCATTTTATTGCATAAATTTGTTTTCTTGTTTGTATACTCTTAGTTTAAGAATGACGTGGTTTGTATATTGATACAGTATGTTCTACCTCTCTCTCTCCCGGACAGCTTTGAAGACAATGTCAAACAAGTTATATATAATCTTGGGAAATACATGAGGTAGCTAGCGATTAGTTGCTTGTGCTTAGTGTTTCATTAATTCCTCGTATAATTTATATTCGTTTTTTGTGCACTAATTCATGTTATGTAATTTCATGTTTTTTTTTGTTAATTATCATTATTGGTTTGCGTCATGTGTAGATGGTTTTCATCTAAATAAATACATAAAGAAGATATAAAGTATTGGAGGAGATAAATCCCTTGTCTCATGTGTGAAATGTAGAAGCATCTACTTTCGACATTTTTCAATGCACAGGAACACTACCTCATACACCAAGTTGAGGAGATTGAATTGTGTGGACCTGTGCACTCAAGGTCCATGTGGTGGTTGAGAGGCACTTGAAATTTACGAAGGGTTTGGTGAGACAACGAGCACGTGCTGAGGGTTCTATGATGGAAGGATATATGGTATACCAAAACATGTTGTATGTTAGTGAATATCTTCCTAAGTCAGTGTGAAATCTCAATTTACGTCGCATTTGTGATCCATACTCCAATAACTATTTTGAAGGGGAGTACATGAAGGGGAAAGGTAGATCGAGGGAGGTGAAAGGTAATTATTAGCTAGTGGATGTTAATTATATCGTACATATTCTAATTGCATATTCAATTTATTGCATCAATTAAGAGCATATACTTTGTTCAGAAAATTTACATGTCTTTAATTTTAATGTTTATTGTCATCATGCAGTTGGTCGAGAGTGGGATGCAATTCTTTTATACATCGCAAACAATCTTGACTGGATGAAGGTATGGATTGAATGATATGAACAATAGGGTCATGGAATATTATGGGAAGGTGTGGATTCATTGGTAAAAGAAACACATCACAATGGAGATACAAATCTTACAGAAAGGGAAATTGATTTAGCATATGGTTTAAAAGATAAGAAGGCAAGCATATTAATCAATCACTCTAAATCTGTTATTTTGAAAATTACATTTTGATGTACATGTTGTTCTTTTCCATGTATGGATGCATAAACATGCAATTAATCATAAATATTGAATCATTATGTAATCCTTTCGTGTATTACTTGTTGTAGGTAAAACACCATAAGACTATATTCTGCAATGGTTGTAGATATCACATCAAAAAAATGGATGAAACAAAGAAAACATCAGATTGTGGGATATCTGCAATCTTTGAGGTGACCAATGTTTCATCTAGAAGTGATAGACATCCAGAACTCTCAAAAAATCGATACTATGGGTATTTGAAAGATATTCTACAATGTGATTTTAAATCCTTTAAGGTAGTTTTGTTCATTGTCAAGTGGTACAGGTTACGATTGAATCAAAGTGATCCCAATAGAACTATTATTGAACATGATAATGGATTTACCATGGTAAATACAAGGTTGTTTGAGCCAGGAACAGAGCCCTATGTTCTTCCAAGCCAATGTCAACATGTATTTTACTCGGAGGTTCCAAGTAAAGTAGGTTGGTCATTTGTTGTGAGACACGATCCAAGGGGAAGGCTGGTAAAGTATAACCTAGACAAAGGTAATGAAGAGGGTACTCTGGAAGAAGAAGACAATGACGAAGATCATCATCAACATGATAAGTTAGATGATCATGATGATCCAGCAGAAGATGTCCAAAAATTAGTTGAATCAAATGATGTAGCAGACAATGCCCATGAAGATTATATCGATGATGACATGATGATCCTAACTAACGTAGATAACGATTATGATATGGCCAATCCTTACAATGTTGACTCTGGATCTGATGATACAAATGATGACTTGGATGAAGAAGATGATGAAATCTATTGAAAGGTAAATATCATCGTCATCATCATCATCATCTTCATATTCATCATCGTCATCATCATCATCATCATGTTCATCATCTTCGTCTTCATCATCATCATCATCATCAACATCGTCGTTATCATCATGATCATGATCACCATATTCATCATCATCATCATCAGCATCATCAAAATCATCATCATAATCATCATCATCATCGTCGTCATCATTGTCATTTACATCATCATCATCATCATCGTGTTCATCATCATTCATGATCATCACCATCATCATCGTCGTCGTCGTTTTCATCATCATCGTCGTCGTTGTCATCATCATCACCATCATCATCGTCGTCATCGTTTTCATCATCATCGTCGTCGTTGTCATCATCATCATCATCATTATCATGATGATGATGATGATAATGATGATGATGATGATAATCATTCATCATCATCATCATCATCATCATCATCATTGGCATAATCATCATCATCATCGTCGTCGTGATCATCGTCACCATCCATCATCATCATGATCATCATCTTCAACATGATGATGATGATAATGATGATGATGATGATCATCATCATAATCATCATCTTCATCATATTCCTCCTCCTCCTCCTCCTCATCATCGTCGTCATCATCATCATCATCAATATCGTCATCATCATCGTCTTCGCCATCATCATCATCATCATCATCATCACCCATCACCATCATCATCATCATCAACAACATCGTCATCCATCATCGTCATCATCTTCATGTTCATCATCATCATCTTCATCACCGTCATCTTCATCATCATTATCTTCATCCTCATCATCATCTTCAACATGATGATGATGATGATGATCATCATCATCATCATTATCAACATCATCATCATCATCATCAATGTCTTCGTCATTATCATCGTCATCATCATCTTCGTCAACATCATCATCCATCATCATCATCATCATCATCATCATCATCATCATCATCATCAGTGTCATCGTCGTCATATTCATCATCATCATCACCATCATCATTATCTTCATCAATCCTCTTCATCATCGTCGACATCATCATGATCATGATCGTCATCATCATGATCGTGATAGTCATGATGATGGTGATGATGATGATGATCATCGTCATCATCATCATCATCATCGTTGTCATCTTCGTTATCTTCATCATCATCATCATCATCGTTGTCATCTTCGTTATCTTCATCATCATCACCTTCATCATCATCAACATCTTCATCATCATCGTCATCATCATCGTCGTCATCATCGTCATCATCATCTTCGTCATCATCATCGTCATCATCGTCATCATCATCTTCATCAACATCATCATCCATCATCATCGTCGTCGTCATCATCGTCGTCATCATCATCATCATCATCATCAACATCATCATCCATCATCATCATCATCATCCCTCATCATCAACATCTTATCATCATCATCATCTTCATCTTCATCATCATCATCATCTTCATCATCATCATCATCATCATCCTCGTCGTATTCATCTTCATCATCATCATCATCATCATCATCATCGCCGTCGTCGTCAGCATCATCGTCTTCATCATCATCATCGTCATCTTCATCGTCATCCTCATCATCATCCTCATCATCATCGTCGTCGTCGTCGTCGTCAGCATCATCGTCTTCATCATCATCATCTCCATATGATAAATTGGGGTTTTTCCAGATGATAGGAAATGTATGATAAATTGGGGTTTTGATTTGGGGATAACCATGATGGGTTTTATTGTTGGTTCGCACACCATTCCAAAAGAAAAAGTGACAAGATAACACTCCTTCCCTCTCATTAGAGCTCGCAGAGGTCACAAAGTTTACATAAGAGTTAGTGGTCGCAGAGGTCACAAAGGTCACCACGGAGGGAAAGTAGTTGGAAAAGGAGGTCGAGGAGGCAAAGGAGTCACAAAGGAATTCAAGGAGGTCATCGAGGAGGTTGAGAATCCACAAAGGATGCAATGCATCCAAAATTGGTCAGTACCCATACTTACTTCACCTGAAAATTTACTAGTTTGACATAATGTGCTACAGATTTTGGTTGGACGCCATTTTTGTGTGAAATGCGCCTTTAATTCTTCACAAATCCGCACATCCCAGTAAGAGCACTGAACCATGTGCCCCTACCATCAATAACACTAAAACTAACCCTGAGCCTTATCCAATACACACGACTACCAACAAACCATCTAAAGCGAGCAATTATACCATATATACTGCTAAAGGTAGCACGACTACACAAACCACCCTACACACCTATAAAAAAATGTGGGTAGTAGGCCCAATTATTAAAACACTTTGCTTTCGTTGCGGGAGCCATTCAGAGGTGACTGGAACACCTAGGAGATTGCCCTCTTTAAGGATGAGGCAATACATTTTTCAATCATCATAGATATGAGCACAATGATCAATCGTGGTCTTCCCTTCCCATAAGTGTATAATCTAAGACTACATACAGAGGAGACCTATAAGACGATGTTTCAAAACCCCTTATCTAGATTAATATTTGTGCCTAGTAAAGGGGCAATCAACATTTATATTGATATTAACAATCTACTACAACCCTCTATTGCCACCTAGGTCTTGCTGACAAGAATGATTCAAATTGATTTTATCCCTTACATCAATTTGGAAAAATAATTCAGGACTTTGAAAGGAGGGAGATAAATTAGTGAATATGGCCTAATATGCATAAGCATATTGCACGATTATGTGATCAAAAGAGATAAAATGAGAGAACCAGAAGCACTTGTCCCATGAGCAAAAATAAACCTAGAACAATCAAGTACTTATCATCCTCCTCCCCTCACTTGAAATATACTTGAAATCTCCCAACTCTATTCAAGTTATCGTTGCCTTAGGGTTGAAAATTAATATGTTAATGTTATACCATAACTTACTCTCCATTATTGTCTTAAATATGGGATGAAACATTGTAAAATCATATTTCCAAATCAACACTACCTTCTAGGGTTCCATATTCATCTACAAGGAAAAACTTGTGACATGAAGATACATGCTAGATCGACATAACACCTAAGTTGTACATGCAACATAAAACCTTAGTTTGTACAAGTGAGACCTAAATTGTACATGCAGCATGCAATTGTTGTATAAAATGTATTGTATTTGTAATTTTTCAGCTGATAAAATTCTAGCTTTTTTGAAAGCAATATTTTGTGATTGTTTAATTATGTATATCCTATGATGGTCTCCTTTATCTAGATTCTTACTTCTACTTAAAGAGTTGATTTATTTCACAGTAATGTCAATTGTTGTTCAGTGTTCCATAATAAAATAGATCAAGCAAGAAGAATGTGTGTGGGAATGCTTCTGCATCATAGCAGAAGATCATTAGTGTCACAACTCATCGGAGTATTTTAAACATGTCAAGTAATCTACAGTAGAGAAAACAAATTGGGTAACTCTAACAGTATTGATTAACACAACAAAGTGAATCATTGGTTGGTTGTCCATAACAAAGTGGCATATGATTTGCTTAATGTAGTGAATGCAACACAAAGCCTCACTCAGTTTGCACTGGTGGCAGTGTTTAGTGTGGCACAGAGCATTCATGATTTGAATCCTGGAGTCTTGAATTGGATTGTTTTGTAACAAAACAAAGTAAAATTTTCTACTGCACCAATAACCAAGAAATTCTGACATGATATCAGTGCAAATCAACATCTGCTTAAGAGAAGCCTAGATGGTTTTCAGTTATGTATAGGATACTTTGGATTTGGCATCATATGTGGCAGGGGGGAGGAATTTTAGCTAATAGGGAATACACAATTATATTGGGTTGGTTTAGTTGATTACATGAAGCCCACACATATAATGTTTTTATCCTTGGTACATGTGTAGTTTTATGGTTGAGTAAAAAATAACATGCATTAACATTTACCTCCACTAAAGTAGAGCATTAATGCCAACTTGTGAGTTGGTTTGTCTAAGGAGGATACTTGTTGATATGCAAGTAGAACAAGTTGACCCTACTACACAGTAGAACAAGATGATCCTATTAGCTGTTGCGGTCCTTTTTATCCAAATATTTATGTAAAAAACATAGTTGATGAGTTGGTGATTTTTTGGTCTATTTAATCACACATAGCGAGCTGAGAGAAACTCTTAGAAGTGGAGCCACTGTCACCTCAACAACTTCTCTTAATTTTAGTGCTTAGATAAATATCCAACAATAAGCGGGTTTCCCTAATCTCAACAAAGTCACATGGATGGTTCTAATGGAGGATGACTTTGGATAGTTGATTTTAGAATTAACTATGTTTAGAGCATTCTCGTTTTCTTGGTTCATAGGGTCTATAAGCTTTAAATTATAGCGGATTCTCTGGATATTTTTTCAAGGTCATGCAATAATAACAAAAGAAATGAGATATAATTTATGGTTCTTAACTTGCTCTCTATTACCTAAATCTCCATATAGTCTAGTTAGAACCGATTACAGTATGATCAGTAATGCAAACCATTCCTTTGTAGCTCTAGTATTTTGAAAAAAAACATATTTCCAATCTAAAGTTGTTGCTAGGTTTTATCGACAAAGTATTTGGTATGTCTCTTTGTTGCAATGGTATGCACATAAATAGGAAATGGAACCTGCATGGTTTTTGTTTTCTGTACAATCCCTTCATCAAATTAGCAAAGTACTTTGACTATTAATGGCACGCGAGAGGAAGTGTGTGTACTTATAAGTTATATGGAGACTAACATGATTTTCCACTGTCAACAAAATATCTACAACCATAACCACGCTTAGTTGCATCCATTTTAACTCTTGCCTAATTTTTGGCCAGTTACGAATTGCTCCTTCAATATGTACCTGTCATTAATCTACTACCCATATTTTAACAGATGGATGATATTGTGAATAATGACAAAATGAATGGTTTTAATTGTTTTTTAGTCAAATCCCGTCATTGTTACAACTATATGTTAACATTTTCCTAAAATATTCCTTTTGTTAGTCGAATTAGTTGCCTTATGACTTTCTGGATATCTTTTCTCATTCTGCTGCCATTGTCTTTAATGGTCACCTGTAGTGCACTATTGAAACTTCAATTTCATTCGGGCTACACATTACTTTCATCTCATCATGTATCTATCCTTAAACACTGAAGTTTAGAAGATAAAAATAACATTCAAGGTTGTAGCTCACTTCTATCCCCTTGATGCTATTCACTGTAACATTCAAATCCTTCAAAAGTTGCCTAAAAAATTAACCCAAAATCACAGCTAGATAATTCATTAAATATATTCAAAATCATATGTTGTAGTTTGGATGTCCTGGACACGAGTAACCTCGCATGTGGAATCATTTAAGAAGAGGAGCACTCCACATTTGAGGCTCTTTGTGCACACATCTCTAGGTCACACCACTCCAAGAAGCCTTGCAATTCATCTAAGAAAGAGTGTTCATGTTAGGACAGGACAAGTGGCATGTTGGTGAATATTTCAAGAACATTTGAACTCTTCAATGCTAACATCCTAAGGTTTTGGCCTCATTTTATTAATTTTTGTGTTTGTGGTAGTTGGATGGAAACCTACAAAAGAATAGTAGAGACTCATTTGCAATGTGTTTCTTCCATTGTGGAGAAATGTCCTAGGCCATTGGGTTGAATGTTGAAGATATATTTGCATATTTGGAGCTAGATTTTGGGATATTCAAGGCTATCATTTTGCATTATAAGGATTTTGTCATGTACTATTTTTTTCTTTTCGTGCCTGAAAAATATTTATGCTAATATAGTGTTTATTAGCCATCATAGGAGGGTTGTGAAGAGTGATATGTTTGTCCTCTTAAGACTTGATAATATCAGGTCTGAATTGGGCAATGTATGGATTGATTATTCAATGGAATATTGGATATATTCAACTTTAATGTTATAATTTGAGGCACATATATACTGGAATTGTTGTAGTGTATTTTTGAGATTTGTACATTGGATGTAAGTGTAAATTACAGACTTGTTATGACCGATCCTTAAAAATATTGTAGAAAAAGCTTGACATGCCTAATCAAGGATTTTGGATCAAGTGAAAGATATAGTTTTTCTAAGCCTATGAACGAGGAGTTAAACAATCAATGCCATTGACATCGGGTTAAATGGAGGGCTTGGTGCTTTTGATTCAATGCCATTCCCATATTCTCATACATGATAGAATCCAAGGAAAAATCTACAATCCTTCCAATCCTGCATTCATAAAAAGTGTTGTCTATTGAATTCCTACTCTCCATGTGATGTTTGATGAGGTTGGAACCACTATCAAAACCCTAGGTCCTTCTCATATGGACTCAAACCCTAGCACTTCAATTATCCTCTAGGTTTTGTCTTTCAAAAACCCCAACCCTTCAAGTATCTTCTAGGTTTTTTCTTTCACAAACCCTAGCACCTTCCCTCCTTGCATAAAGACTAGTATAAAGACTCTATGCAAGGTTTTATTCAAGTTACAATTGATCCAATCAACTCTCACATGATTCTACATGAATACTAGAACTAAAGACACTCTCCTTAGGGCTCAAGTCCCAACATATTACAGATCTGAAATTTACTTATTAACAACAGAATTGTTACAACCACAAATATTCCCTCTTAGCTTCTATATACTTGTCAAATCACTCAACAAAATTAGCTAATTGTTTATGATAAATCATCATACAAAAAAACCATACTACTCATTCACCATGAGAATATACTTTGAAAACCATCTCTTCAAGTACACAGTCTGGATAAAAATGTACACTTGACAAGTACATACCAACAACTTATCACAATTTGGTACAAAATAGTCCTTTAATCTTATCCACAAGCTAAGAGTCTCCAATGCATCCAAACCATATCTATGGTGTCTACCATCAATAGAAAACACTAATGAGCAATACAAAGGCCTAACAATGTATCCCACCAAGCTATCTAGCCACACCAAAAGTATTAAAACAAGTTAGCACCAACACCAACAAGTCCATTCTTGATATTTCACCAAGCTTGCATCACACAAGCTCTCCAAGCAAAGTGATCCAAGAATCCTCTAGTGTTTCTTTTCCACAAACCCTAGATCCTTCTCACATGGACTCAAACCCTTGCACATTAAGTATCCTCTAGGTTTTATCTTTCACAAACCCCAACCCTTCAAGTATATTCTAGGTTTTGTCTTTCACAAACCCTAGCACCTTCCTTCCTTGCATAGAGAAACATATAAAGATTCAAGGCAAGTTTTTCTTCAAGATACAATTGATCCAATCAACTCTCACTTGATTATACATGAATAATACAACTAAAGACTCTCTCCTCCCTTCATATATAATAGGTGAGAGAGGCCAACAATATTAAACTATACTAAATACACAAGCAACCTAATCTATTGTCAAGATATGGTCTCCTCTTGAAGTGCTCTCTGTCCAAGGTGTACACCCCTTGAGACAAGGCTCCTCAAGGGGTGTTCTCTCCAAGCATGGGTTGCATTTACATAATCCTTTTGTAGAGACCACCCATATAGGGATTACAAAACCATGGAATGGTGTGGCCTTTCCTTTCCATCTTATGAATTGGATAGGAATTATCTGAGGACAACAAAGTTTTGTCGCTGATTTTCCCAACCATATTCACTATCTCAAATTTTGGAAATTTCATCTAGTTTTGCACACATATATTTGTTTTTTGCATTATGGAAATGTTGTTGAACAACAAGATAAACAAATCAGTCATTTCCAACAATGTAACTTGAGGCAGTTTCATTTTGATGTCATTGCAAAATAATTCCAGCCAAGAATCCCTATATTTTTAGATGCATGTGTGGGTAAAGGTTCAACTCTTGAGCCATTTTTTAGGCTAGAAATGATATAGTACAACAAAGTTTTGTCGTTGATTTCCCCAGCTATCTCCACCATCTCAAATTTTGGAAATTTCATCTAGTTTTGCACAAAGATATTTGTTTTTGCATTATGGAAATGTTGTTGAACAACAAGATAAACAAATCAGTTATTTCCAGCAATGTAACTTGAGGAAAAATTCCATTTCCTTGTTTAAACATTTTTTTTCGGGTCAACATGAGAATATTGTGATGATGGAGGAGCCTACATCTCTCTCTTGAAGATATTGTTGATAATTTTGCAGGTTGGCACCCTCATGTTGATTATGTTTAAACTTTATACAAGCCCTATCCAATCTTGAATGGAAGAGGCCTGTGGGAAGACTTGCCATGCATGTTAAATGTCTGATGATATTGTACATGCTCATGATCTCGTGATGAAGATTGCAGCATGTTTGCTTATGATGATTATTTGAAATTTACATTTTTTATTTATAAGCACACATCAAGGAGAACACCTATGATGATGATGATTGCTCTAAATTATGTCCTAGTTGCACAAAATAAAAAATACACGTATGGGTGTCAAATTCACAAGCCCTAGATTTGTTACATTTGTTACAATTTTATAACATTTAGTTTAGGAGTTTGGTGTGATGATTTGGAATTTTATCTAAGTTATATGTAAGCCTACGTGTGTAGAGTAAGGAGATAGGGGTGGCCAAGAAAGAGAATAAGCGGGCCAATGTAGAGTGGATAAGTGACCTAGAAGTTGTGTGATCATGTCGGTGTAGTGATAGAAGCTCTCTGAATGTGAATTCATCTATAGAGGTTGGAGAAAGTAATGCATTTCATCGGATATCTGACATATATGTGATACTAACGACATCTTCAATTCATTTTTTATATGACTTTAGCCATGTCTACATGGAGCACAATATGAGTGTAGACCGTTTATCCAAGGAAGCATTGAATATGAAGGTTCGCATCCTCTCCTTCTCACAAATTTTAGAAGGAGAAATCATTGAGGAAGGCATGATACAGGTATGTTAAGTGAATTTTTATTTATGTGGTGTAGTATTTTTTGGTTCTTTCGACTATGGGATACATTAGCATCTTTCTTGTTTTAACTGGGGATATAGAGTTTGTTTTCATCCACTTAGGGGTGTGTTTTCTCCACCCTCGATGACTCCTTGGATAATTTGTTTGGTCTCCTTATGTTCTTCGTGTGGTATTGCTACTTCAGTCATCTTGGGATTGTGGGTTTCGTCCCTCCCCTTGGGAATTTTTTGATACTTACGATATCCACTCATGTCTGGACTGAATTATTGTTAGGACTATGTAAAAGTTGCCTTTGATTCACTATTGAATATCAAGTAACACCTCTTTTTCTTTTGAAAAAAGTTACAAAATATTTGCAAATGATTTTATTAGATGTATTGAGATCCGTAAACTGGGTCTTTAATATTTTTGGGTGAGGAAACAAAATAAATTAAAAAAGGTACACCTAAGAATTTTGTAAAAAACATAGTTTGTATTTTGAGATAAATTGCCTGAAGCATTTGCTATGGAATGACTTGATATCTATATCTTGTTAAAGGAATATGTGATGAACTATTATACTAGGGAATTATTGATATTTTTCCGGCCATGGTGCAGGTAGAACCAAACAGGTATTTGGCATACATGTCTTTCTCCAGCGATGAGAGTTTGGGAAGGCTAGAGGAAAGTGAGACATTCAGTAGGTCTACAAGGGCTAAATCAACTAAATGTCAGAAGACCAGAAGAAAATTCAATAAACGTGTGGAATTTTTTCTCAGAGGAGGGGGGTCATGTTCCTATGATGATGAGACAATAGGAAACAAAAACCTAGTGAAATAGTGGATACCTAGGGATCTTCCTCAAGTCAACATTGATTTTTGTGTGAATAAGAGGATATATAGAATTGAATCGTCGTCATTACATGGATTGGGGTTGTTTTGCATGGATCGAATAAAGGTCGGATACGAAAGATGTACAGAATTGATGGAGTATGTTGGACCCTCTTACAACTACAATGATCGGATGCGCCTGGTCCAATATACACGAAGTATGCATAGATATGGTTTGTCAACAAATTATTTACAACTAAAAGACAAAGATCAAAATAAAGGAGCAACGTTGTACATCGACGGAAGGACAAAAATAACTGGGAATATTGCGGGGTTTATAAATAGTACACAACCAGGGCCTACATTTAAGCAACCAACTGCATATTTGAGGCGCGTGAAGGAAATTGTGTCTTTGTATGTGCCATTAAATCAATAGCTGATGGGGAAGCGGTTGCTTATTAATTACAATTTGAATCGAGTAGATACAAACATGGTTAGTATGGATGTGGTACATCCAAAAATTTACCCAACCTTTTATAATTATTTTAAGATCTTTAGGATTATTCGTTAGCAGATAATTATAATTTTTTAATATATTTCACATGCTGACTTCACAGTGAGGTGATGGGGGGCGCATCACACCAGTAACAGGTGAGAAGAGTACACAATCCGTGAGGCAACAGGTATACATCAAAATTTTATGTTAATAAATTGTTTTTGTGATTATTTTGGTTTCGTTAGGTAATTTTTAGTATGTTTTTTATGCAGGGTTCTGTCAGGGGCACCTCCCTCACAGTAGATGTTCCTAGGCATGCCTCAAGGCGGCAGGTATACATCGATATTGCCATTGTAAAAATTTAGGAAGGACAAAAAGATCTGTTGTTATGTTTTTTCAATAGTATATTCGGTTCGTTATATAATATTATATATTTTTCATGCAGAGTGTTGATCAGGGAATCCACCCGACAATTGATCAGACGACTGTAGCCTCGGGTCAACAGGTAAACGTGAATGTAATTCTACATTTTAATTACTTTAAAATTGTACACATGTATAACGTGTAGCATAATGTTTATTTTGTTATGTATTTTTTGTTTTTATGTTTGCATTCATTATGATAATGTTGTCTACTTTTTTTGCAGGTTGTTGATCGAGGAAATTCTTCAGCTATTGATTAGACGACTGGAGCATCGAGGTAACAGGTAAACCTGAATGTAATTCTACATTTTAAATACTTCAAAATTGTACACATATAAAACATGTACCATAATGTTTATTTTGTTATGTCATTTTTGTTTTTACGATTGTGTTCATTATCATAATGTTGTATACTTTTTTTGCAGGTGGATGATCGGGGAAAGTCCCCAGCTGTTGATGATACCACACCGTCATCTAGGTATCAGGTAAACCTAGATGTAATTCTATGAATCTATCATGATAGACAATTTTTGTTAATATAATATTTTGTGTAGACTATTGCTTCAACAACTAAGCAATGTTTTATATATTTATATTGTAGACAAATGCTTTGGTTTATGAAACAACAAATCGGGAGTCTTTAGACTTTGATGTCTTTCAGTTGTTCAATGATGATGAAATTGGCTTGTCTATAGACCCGTTGAAGGTGCTACAGAAGACCTTGAAAAAACAACATGAGGAAATGGTTCATCTGGCATTAACAATTCCATAGACATACAAGATCAAATCAAAGATTTAATTGTTGATCCATAGATGTCAGTCCTTGAAAGTGAGTTGTGGAATCATAATGTAAATTCATTTATAACTTTATAATTTTTAATTTTATATGATATTGAACTTATAATACAATGGATTGTATTTACAAGAAATTTTGCAACATAACAGTGGTGGTGAAGGCGGTGTTGGTCCCAATGACCAAACCACTCCACATACACCACATACTGCACCCTTTTTGTCCATTGAACAGACAGCAACACGCTTTGCGAAACCCCTGAGGCCAGCAGAGGGTGCCGCCGATGCTGACCGTCACACAACAGACCATGAAGAAGAAGGGGTGGAGACAGGGTTTGATACTAATGTTGATGCTGAAGCAACATTTCCTGGATCTTCTCGTGTCACTAGCACTGGTTCAATAGTGACAACATTTTTGGTGAACGATGAACTCGTTCCAATAAAGATAGAGAATATTCCAGGTAATTATAGATTGTTCAGTTTAGTTTTTATAATTTGTTTCTAATATACCGTTAATTTTTTTAATGTTGACTAATGATGGCATGATTGTTTTGTAGGAAATGATGTATTTATAAAAATCTAAATAATTTGTCCTTGGAGATATTCGGGCTCACCATTCGCACTAGGTGGGACAGACAACCAAAAGCTTTAAAGGATGAGTTGACTAATCGGTTGGTTGGTATGTTCGAAAAAGATACCTTAGATACATCAAAGGTCCTAAAGAAGGATGGACAACATCTGAATATTATCCGAGACCAATATAGGGTCCACCTAGAAAATAACCCTAGGTATGAGCAACCTCTGATGATTCCATCAAGGGAGTGGAAATCCCTTGTGGAAGATGGAAAAGAGAAGGGTCTGAGAAAAGCAAGAAAGATACCACCAGGAACAGGGAGGTATGCAATACATTCCACAATGTAATGGTAAGCCTTATTATAATTAATTTTTATATCAAATTTGGAACATCAACTAACATAATTCAACACTTGATTAGGCTATCAAACACATCAAAGGACACCAAGGCAAGACTGGAAAAATTGGTCAACACAAGCTTGGGCCCGGTGGTTATTCGAACTTGGTGGCACGAATTGTAAGTAACGAAAACCCGATACTGCAACCAAATAATATATAGAAAATTATTTTCGTTTTATTTCGGTGAAAAAATGTAAAATTAATGACGTCATGCAAATATGCAGGCCGACCGATTCAAATAATTACCCACTCAAGAAGACTTGAAGCTTGGCTTCCAACACGGCTTTGAAGCCATTGCTGAACACCGAAGAAGCTTGTTTGGGAATACTGCACGATCTTTTGTTGATCCATCTGGTGCACAGGTATATAAAAACTATATAGTTTAATGAAAATTTATTAGTTCTCATGCAATTTATTCATTATAAAAAATGAACAAAAACTATTTATTATGTTTTGAGCAGGAAAATAATGATCCCGTTAATGTCAAGGATGTACATCAACCAGTCGAAGAGCATGCTTTGATTCCTGGTAATGAATTTATTAATATGCTACTGTTTTGTATAGAAAATTGCAGATGATGAACATTAATTCAAATTCTCCACAATTCAACTGCAGAGCATGTAGATGCAGGCAACACTGAACAGGTTGAGCCTAAACATGATAATGATGAACATGATGATGTGCCCATGACAGGTAAAAAAACACCTTTGTAAATTTTTTAAAATTAATTACTTGTAATTATAAAAACAAAAATAAATTAATGAAACATTTTGACATTATTGCAGCAATTCTGATCCCCTCGCCGCAAGTTCAACCTAGCGAGAAATCTACTAGGGAGGTCGATGAGAAAATTCTAGAATATGCGCCTATTTCTAAATATGTAAAGAGAAGAAAAGTAAAAAGGAAGTGACTCGACAAATTTTTAGTATTTCTTTTTTATAACACAATGTAGTGCATGGTTTTTTCCTCTATTTAATGAATGAATGGTTAAATTAGTGCTTTAATGAATGGTTTACTGAATGGTTTTATCGGCTATTGATTAAATGAATGGTTTAATGGATGATGTAATGATGTAATGAATGGTTTAATGATTTTTTTTTCAGCTATTAAATGATTGAATGGTTTATTGAATGATTTAATGAAAGCTTTTTTTTCAGCTATTGAATGAATTAATTTGCAGTAAATTGTTATTTGCAAGTAGATGCATTGGGTTTGGGGAATTGAGAGTGATGTGAGTGGGGGGGGAGGGGCCATAAGAGCTTCCACCTTCCTATGGTTGGTCCTGTTTAGTATAGAATATTAAATTATTCTTGAAACAGAGAGGAGATCAATGAATGCTAAGGAAGTATACATTAAAAACAGTTATTTCTAAAATTGTAGTGTTTAAATTTTACTATTGTTATTTGACTCATCCATTTGAACTTGTTACAGATAGTGTTGGGAAACATTTTCATAGTTCAGAGGGAAAAAATGGCGTTTTGATGTGATCGATGGCCTCATATACATAGTGTTGTCGTTCTCCATGTTTCCTTAGGTGATCTCTTATTACCAATTACTTTACTTGAATAGTTGAATAGTATTTTAATTTACATTGTAATAGTATTGCATTTATTTAGATTGGTTTTGTTATTTTCATAAATAGACAAATATTTATTTGATGGGTCCTAACATGAAATTATTGCAACAAGAAAATATTTGTAGTATGTTGAATGATGTTTTGAAAGGTAAAGCAGAAGAAGACTGTGCGAAGCTCCACAAATCAAGGTAAGTTGTAACAAAAAAAATTATAAATAGTATAGGAAACATATTCCTAATTCTCATACATATTTTGCTTCAGTTAATTTGATTTGTATCCCATACTTGCTCAATTTATACCATTCTTTTTTCCCTATAATTTTAACTTGCTTGAATTGATAATAGAATATATTAGATATGCTTAGAAAATATCAAATATGCTTAGAATTCCAAAAACATGGGCAACATGTTTTGTTGCCTGAAAATGTTATGGTTCCTTGTTGTCGATTTTGAATGGTTTTCTTTATAATAGAATCGTTGTCAAAATAATAGATACATTTTTCAAATATTATTAGATTACATATACAAACCTAGGGTTTCTCCAGATCTCTATATATGGTCAAAAGTGATCATATCAAAGAGATGTGAATTTTCCTTGATCTATATAGCCAGAGGCTGTATGGCTATAAAGTAACTTTATGGATTTGTTGATTTTTCCTCATCCACGTAATCACCAACATGGAATCTCCATAGACCTAAATTCAATCAAGACATTTCACAAGTGATAGATATCTTTTCACAACAAAACCTCTCTCTGGATCAAATGATACAATCCAAAGGAGGAGGTTAAATCCAAAAAACCTACAGCTTAAGGCAAGTAGTAAGAACATTATACATTTCATAGTTGATCCAACTTTATATTAATATGGAACCATATATCAAAATTTTCCATTCTAAATGGAACGAAGAAATAAAATATTCAGTAACAAAGAATGTTTCTTATATAACCCTCATCAAGCCATAGTTTTTGCATAAAGGATGGCAAACATTTATATTTTCCGAGCATTGGCCTTAGATTTGGCCATATTGGTTTTTTCCTAACCAAACATATTGATTAGTCAAGTATTTTGAGGTAAAACAATTGGTGTCACATAATGTACATTAAATGACATACCCCCCATACTAGATTATAAAGAACCACATTACTCTATGCAATCATGTCATATGCTTTGAATCCTCAAACCCTAATTCTTCCACAATTACATCATCATAATCATCAAGACTTCTTCGTAGCATCAAGAATACAATAACTCTATGATATTTTCCTAGCCTTGCATACCATAAGAATAAAGATCCAAAAACATGCAAGGTGTTAAATCTACTCTTCGTGTCTTCTACTAGGGTAGAAACCTTAGTGTTTGAACAAGATACATAATAACCATGATCAGAAATGGTGTATTCTTCTGTAGGGTTTGCATGTATAAAACAAACATTAGTCATCACAAAAAAAACATAACATCACAAGTGAGCAAGCTCTCCAAGAACATCTAAGACGTTTATCATCTCTTGTCTCCTCCTAAGGTTTCCAAAATAGTAAAGAAAAAAACATACAAAATGGAAATTACTTGCATTAGAAAGATGCACATTCTGGGGAAATAATCATGAATATAAATTATAGTAGAAAACTTTAGACGATATTTCACTTTACATCAACCCCAATCCACTATGAGTTACAAGAGTAAGGATATCAAAAGTATGCCAACAAGTTTCAGATATTTTAGGCACACCTTTCTAAAGCTAAACCATATTTGAAATCACTTTAATTATTGTATATTTACAATATTAAGTATGCCTTATTATCTTTAAGGTGTTTGTCAAATCACTCAACAATTTCAACCCTTAATATGTCAAATTAGCATGAACAATAAGTTTTTAAAATTAATTAATCAAGAAGACAATGAAAGATTAAAATAAAATATGCAATTACATTGGTATTGGATAGATGAAAAATTCATATATGAGTTTGTCATAATTAAGTACATGTTCATGCCACAACTTTTTCACAAAGATGGTACAATTTTCCAACCTCTCCAAAGCCCTCACTAGGGAAATCATAAAAATCCTAGCCACCGCCAAATATCTCCAACTAGCAAGCACCAACATTAAAAATTCCTCTTTGGCTTCAACAACATTATTGTGTCACAAACTCTCCACATTAGCATGGTTGTATTCCTCAGGGTTTTCACACCCTAGCCATGTTAAATCGTATACGTATGCGGAAAGAAAAATCTAGTGTTGGCCTCCAAATATACTTTCATGTCTTAGGTTTTGAATCCTCAAACCCTAATTCTTACACTCATACATCATCATAAGCATAAAGAATTCCACGTAGTATCAAGAATACATGCAAGTAGGTGAGGGAGAATAACATATATCTCCACCCTTATATATGCAAGTGGGTGAGGGAGGATAACATATATCTCCACCTAGAAAGTAGGTGAGGGAGATATTTCTCCACCCTAGCCACCACCAAATATCTCCAACTAGCAAGCACCAACATTAACAAGTCCTCCTTGGCTTCAACAACAATATTGTGTCACAAACTCTCCACATTAGCATGGTTGTCTTCCTTAGGGTTCTCACACCCTATCCATGTTAAATCATATACGTATGTGGAAAGAAAATCTATTGTTGGCCTCCAAATATACTATCTTGTCCTAGGGTTTCAATCCTCAAACCCTAATTCTTCCACTCTTACATCATCATACACATCAATACTTCCATGTAGCATCAAGAATACAAGAACTCTATGATATTTTCTTAGCCTTACCTACCATAACAATAAATATCCAAAAAAACATACAAGGTGTTAAATATACTCTCCATGTCTTCTACTAGGGTAGAAACCTTAGTGTTACAACAAGAGACATAATAACCATCATCAGCAATGGTGTATTCTTCTCTAGGGTTTACATGTATAACACAAACCTTAGTCATCACAATAAAAATCCTAACATCACAAATGAGCAAGCTCTCCAAGAACATCTAAGACATTTATCATCCCTTGTCTTCTCCTAAGGTTTCCACATGAACCCTAAGTCTCCAAGACAAGTACCATGAAGGGTACAAATGATGAGTGAATATCAAATATTTCTCCACCCTTATATATGAAAGTAGGTGAGGAAGGATAACATAAAATAAGGACAAGTTTACCTACAAGTAACCAACATGGAGAAACCACATGTAGCACTCTGCATTCCAAGGATGTGCATGTCAAAGTTGTATGGCTCTTTAGTTTTGGGTATGGAATTAAGTTATATATTATTAGAAAGTATATTATTTTGTTGGAGGTTGTCTTAATGATAATGACAGGGGATATTGGTTCAGCAGCCAACAGGCAGGTTAAGGCTGACTTTAATGCTTATCACAATGCTTTGTCGCACTTCTTAAATTCCCCAAACACCTTAAATTTCTTGAGAACACTAAATGAGGAATTTTTAATTTTATTAGAAGTGCAAGTGTTCTAGAATGACTGATTATGCTCCAATTTTATTGATATTATATCACATTCTTTGGTTATTCTAGCTAATAACTAACATTAATGGTCGTTCATTATATTCTGCTATGAATTCCTCTTCTTTCTCCTTGGTTGATTCGCTTTTAAATTGACAAAGTTAGGGATCAATGGATTCCTTGTACATTTTAGATGCCCATGTTCTACTATTCCTTGGGTGATATGCAAAAGTATCAAGCCTGACAAGTAACATCACGCTCTTCCAATGATGTCGAGTTTTCTTGAAACTAGTCACTTTGTGGTCCTAGGCAAGTATACTAATAACATCTACTGCAAACAAATGTAAATCCGTTGGTAAAATTTTAGAAATAAGGCACACCTTCGTTAAAAAGGATTCAACTCAATGGAACCCAAGAAAATCACTTTCTACAATGTGTAGAATTTATCTATAAAAAAAACAAAAATTGACAAATACCTGATTTGCACAAGTAGGCCTTCTGATGTAAGATACAGTTGTTTTCATTGTTAGAATACCAAAAAAAAATTAAACACGACTCCAAATTCCAATTTTAGCTTGGGAAGATATCAAATGTGATTTGGCATGTCCTCATCAATTCGAATTCTTATAGAAGTATACAAATTTTCATGTTGTAGACCATATGCCACAACCTTCATTTTTTAGGTAAAATATGCAACAATTTCGTAGTACCATGTTGATGCTATGAAGTAATGATACATAATTCACTAAGCATTTAGTTCGAGCTTAGACGACTTGGTGTTGGAATAGTAATTGTTGATGAAATATGGGTTATGTCCTAATATTGCCAAAATAATTCTAATCTTTTCTTTTCTCAAAATTTCATAATCAAAAAGCTGATTAAGACTTTTCTAGCCTTTGATGCAACGAGTCTTGTTGACTTTGGCCAGTTAGGTTGCCTCATAGAAAATATGCAATTTGCTATGAAACTATATTCAGCAAAGCCATTTGTTGTTTGGAAGAAAAACACAATTGTCACCTACATCCATTTGTCTTTTATCTCAAAAATTGTGCATCCATTTCCTCTGATCTTTGTTAGATGTGTTTGTCTTTGTGAATCCACTGCAATTTTGTTCATAACCCTGATCCACATGTTCTTTTTAGGATCTTCCTTCGAGTTGATTAGACTGTTTGTTTGAAGGAATATGCTC
Organism: Pseudotsuga menziesii; assembly: GCA_001517045.1. Classification (NCBI taxonomy): domain Eukaryota; kingdom Viridiplantae; phylum Streptophyta; class Pinopsida; order Pinales; family Pinaceae; genus Pseudotsuga; species Pseudotsuga menziesii. The sequence continues at coordinate 302,616 of LPNX010983004.1, read as the reverse complement.
TGATACCAATTGTTGGTATCATTGTAGAGAGTGTTAATACATAAAAAAATATCACTTTTTTGTTTAATTGAACCAATTCATAGTTCCTTGAACAATAGATTGACTAATTTTTAAGTAGTCAATTTGTAAAAAACTTGAAATGGACATATATTGAAAACCATTCATCCAAATCACATGAAATTTGTAGTGAATAAGCATTGTACCGAGATGAACAACCTCCATAAATTTCACGTCATTCTGTTGCATAGATTTGGAGAAATTGACCACTGTAACCTAAAACCAATTTGCCTTTATCTCGATATATGTGCATCCATTTACTCTGATTTTTTTGTGTGGAAATGTAATATAGTGAATGGAACAAGCATACAAAATTTTAGCCAAAATATATTTTTTGTTTGGGATAAAAACACCATTGTCACCTACAACCATTTGTCTTTTATCTCAAAAATTGTGCATCCATTTGCTCCGATCTTTGGTAGATGTGTTTGTCTTTGTGAATCCACTGCAATTTTGTTCATAAATATGATCCTTCAAGGTTGGAATGGCCTTGTTTATCATTTCATACATCAATAAATCACACCTGAATTCTTTTCATGACACATTGACAATGAGGGTTTCAATGGGTTCAATGAGATACCAGTCTTATGCCATTCCTTCTTAGTTCAACTTATGCTATGAAATTTTATCATTCCATGAGCCTTTGAAATTAATGACAACATATTCTAACATGCACATGATGAATATGTTAATTGTATTGGCATTTTTACAGGTTCATTGATAAAAAGGATGACATTTCCAATCTTAGGAAATGCTTTTCTGGATTGTGGAGCTTGGACAATAATGCAAATGTTATAGAAGATGCCATGAGAAGGCCATAATAATTTATGCTATATCCCGAGCTTGAAAGAGGGAGTAAGTTGATCATATAAGTTTTAATGACGATCTTAGTTCTTTAGTATTTCTTCATTATTTTATTAGTGCAGAAAATACTCTTTTTGCAGGAAAGATTGGAAACTCAATGTACTTTTTCAAATGTATACATGGAAATAATGTATGGTATTTGTTGTTCAGGAAATTACATATATGGGAATGATTCCAATAAAAAATTAATGAATCTGAAGAAAAATGATGGTAATGGACATGCTACTTTCATACTAATGCAAAGGATCTTTCCTCCAATTCATCTATCATATCTTGTTCATGGTGGTATCTATCAACAAGGTGAAACTTTCTCTGAACTTGGCATATTTGGTGCATATTTATGGTATGGAATTCTTTCTTGAGATCCTTAGTTTATATTAAAATGTCACTGGTTTGGTACTAAAATAATTAATCATATATTTCATGGTTTATTTGCTTAAAATCCTAGAATAAATGCAGTATCCTTGAGGGATGGTTTAAACCCTAGAAAAAAACCATAGGAAGTCCTATGCACTTTCCTAACATTATTCTAACATGGTAAATTTTTCATCTCATTTACACAGTATGCAATTTCTATACTTCATTTTTTAACCAATGTCACAGGCCTAGGTTAGAGGTGTCTGATGCAATTCCTCGTGATATTCTTAATGATAATGTAGTGATCAGCCCCATGGACTGTCTTTTTCATTTGTGAACAATAGTTCTCTTAGGGATATTTTGCAGAGAATGTTTAAGTAAAATAAAATTTGAAGGCAACAAATGCGCAATCATGCATGCAAATGTTGAAGATGTTAATTGTTATGACATTTTTACCTATTCACTAATAATAAGGATGAAATTTCCAATCTTAGGAAATAATTTACTATATTTTGGAGCTTGGACAATAATACAAATGTTATAGAAGATGCTATCAAAAGGCCAGAATAATTTTTGCTAAAGCCGGGTGAAGGAGGGGGTAAGTTGCTCATATATGTTTTAATTAGGATCTTAGTTTTGTAGTGTTTCTTCATTATTTTATGGGTGTTGAAAATATTGTTTCTGCAGACAAGATTGGCAATCTAGTGTACTTTTTCAAATCTATAAATGGAAATAATGTACGGTATTTGTTGTCTAGGAAATAACATAAATGGGAATAATGATAAGAAAAAATTACTCGAGTTGAAGAAAAATGGTGGTAATGGACATGCTGCTTACATATAATGTAAAAGATATTTCCTCAAATTCCTGTATCATTTCTTGTTTGTGGTAGTGTCTATCAACATGGTGAAACTATGTTCAAGACTCTGATCTTGGAATATTTGGTGCATATTTACGATATGTAATTCTTTCATGGTTTTTAATGCTTAAAAAGAAAGTCCAAGACTGGGATTTCATGTTTCAATGTTGATTTCCTTCTTCATGATATCCAAATCAAACATCAATATGGGCGCACTAAGGAAGGTCTATTAATACACATGTTATCCTCCCCCAAAAATAGGATCACCCAAAAACATAGGTGGCCCTAAAGTGGCTAGCATAGACAGATCAACCCTAGCATTTTAGTGCACATGTTAAGACCAACATAATCTCTCATTTCCATATTGATATCATGCTTTTTAGTTTTAAACAAAGGCTATAAGTGCCCTTTTGATTCTAAACTAACGCCAAAGAATGTTTTCTTAAATCTGAATATTTCTGTCATGGCACTTCCATACAAAAGGATATGAAAAAAAAAAGATTTGTTAAACAGGTTCTTTGTTCCCACTATTTTGTACCTGACATCAACGGGCCAACTTGATGTTCATATACTTTGCATATCAGCTGGTATGATATTCTGTGAGACACTTTGAAACAACGCCAGGAAGTAAAGTAAATTTTTTCATACATCCATTATGTGTATCATATTCACATAAATAAATGCAATGCACAGATTGCATGAAGTTTCTCTGTTCAATGGCATTAACATGTTTGTATTGTTTTGAGTGGTTTTCTCAAGTGGATTGGGAGAATATACTATGAATATTGATAATAAATTCTCTGTGCTAGCAGCATTACGGAGCCACATGTGAATATATATTTTCAAGTATGGCATGGAATACATTTTTAAATGGATCAAAGGGTTCTTAAGTATTTAGAATGATAAAGTTTAAACATTAGTTTTATCCATTTGTGGTTTTTTCTGGCTGAATATGGTTACATATATGAATATGATACCTAAGGTTATTTAACAATCATGGCAACTGAAGTCTGTAAGTATCATGCTCTGACAAAAACAAGTCTTAGTGTAAATAAGCACAAAAAGTGTATCTGTATGAAGCATCACACTATCAATGTATCATGTGTATGCTAAATCCTCATTTTGGGTTTAGCTTACCTTGGTTATTTCTAGTTATAGATATATACCATTCATTTTATCATAAACCAGATCTATAACTAAGTCTAGTGTTCTCATTCACATATTTGTTTCTAGAATTAATGCAATTCAATTACTTAGCATCTCAGGGATAAACCCTTTAGCCTAAAGAGACTTGGGATAAAAGTGAGGTGAGAATTGTACTTTGGTTACTGTCTAGCTAGGTTATTTTTTTTATTAATAAATAGTTTCTCATTGGTTATCCGACAACAAAGAGTGGCATCTATCGTCGTATTTCTGATAGTTTGTCGCTATACTCCAACAAGCTCCTGTTGTCGGATTTTCGATTCATCGTGGCTAAAATCTAACAATGTTGCCATGGATCCAACGAGTTTGATTCGTTGGCATAATCGCATAAGTCATCGGAGATTTGACAATACATCTGACGAGAAGCAGTCGAAGATTCGACACTAGCTCCGATTAAGGAATTCCTCTAAAAGATATTCAGATATGCAGTGTTGAACCAAATACAGAGGATACAGTTAAAGTTGAGGAAGAACATGTCCAAGAATCAGAAAAAAGAAGATTCGTATTGAGATGATGAAAGTGCAAACATCCATACAGATTCAAAATAACAGACAAACCAAAACCACCTTCTAGAATTGTTCAGAAGAATCGTCCTGAAAATCAGATAATTGGTGACAAGAATAAAGGAGTTCAGACAAGAAGGAAATTGATTAAAGCTTCAAAACAATCTTCGGATTGCTTTCCTATCTATGACTGAACCTAATAATTTTGAATAAGCTAGTGAGGATGAAGATTGGATTAGAGCCATGAATGAAGAACTTGATTAGATTGAGAATAATGATACTTGGGAATTTGTTCCTAGACCTACAGATAAGAATGTAATAGGATCCAAATGGGTGTTTAAAAATAAGATGAATGAACAAGGACAAATTGTGAGGAATAAATCTTGATTGGTCTGTAAGGGGTATGCACAAGTTGAGGGATAGGATTTTGATGAAGCCTTTGGACTAGTGGCAATATTGGAAGATATCATAATGTTTCTTGACTATGTCAATCATAAGAAATTCAAAGTGTATCAGATGGATGTTAATTCAGCATTCCTCAATGGAGATCTAGAAGAAGAAGTCTATTTAGAGAAACCTAAAGGATTCCAACTAACAAACAATCCTGGCTGTCTCTACAAACTGAAGAAGGCACTGTATGGATTGAAACAAGCACTAGGAGCCTGATATTATAGACTGGATAAGTATGTGCAGGACAAAGGATTCAAGAAAGGTACTGTTGACAGTATTTGTACATCAAATCTGAAGGTGATGATTTATTAATTGTTTTGGTGTATGTGGATGGCATTATTTTTGGATGCACTAATGATTCTTATGTTTAGTGGTTTGCTAATGCCATGCAATTTTAGTTCGAGATGTCAATGATAGGAGAATTTTCGTTCTTTCTTGGTCTCCACATCATTCAGAGTTCTGAATGTTTATTTATCTCCCAAGAGAAGTATTTGAAGGAGATGTTGAAGAGATTTCAGATGGAAGATTCCTCATCTGTTAGTACGCTTATGATTGTTGGATGTAAACTCATCAAGTATGATCCCTCACCTGATGTTGATCAAATAAAATATCGGTCAATGATAGGTAGTATTTTGTACCTCACATCATCTCGTCCTGATATAATTCAAGTCGTTGGAATGGTAGGAATATTTCAGTCTGCTCCTAAGCAAAGTCATTTGGTGGTTGTTAAGAGGATATTCAAATATTTGAAGGGCACAATGACTTATGGTCTATGTATTAGGATTAGTAATCCTCCCTTGTCCAATTTGGTCATATTTCTAAATCAGGAGTCATGTCTAAATCAGGAGTCCATCCAATCTATTTTTAGTCACTAGCACCATTGGGTCCACTTGGCCTAATTGGGGCACATGTTTCAGTTACTAAAGTGTGGGAAACACTAATTGAGGCCTACTTCCACTGATTTCACTTGCATGCATCAGTTTAGGAGCCTCCTAGACCAATCCCTACAATTTAGGATCCACTGGGAGTGCCAAAACCAACCAAGGTCAATTCAATTCAGTTGGTGACTAGTCAAGCTAAGTTAGGAGTCAGTTACATTTAGTTCTAGTCCTCTACATTCAGTTAGCGCTAGGTTTGCATGGATGCACTCAGGAGGGGCATATTTCTCACCTACCACAGTCAGTTAGCCTTAGTAAACATTGAATGTAACACTTCAGTTGTGTTTTAGAACTCCGATGAACTCCGGTTATGGTTTAGACAAGGTTAGTTAACTATTGAGTCCTCCGACCAATAGTGATTTAACAAGCTCTTAGTTACCTACAGTGTAGAGTCTAATCAATTCAAATTTCCTCATGTGGATTCTAATTTCATGTGGCTATTAAAGCCATTGTACTTCATTGTAATTATTATCTAATTACCTTTTTTATTAATGAAAGCATTCACAGCTGCAAGCCATTTTTGCACTATTTCATTCTTCAATTGCTGAGTAAATTGTGTGATCTATCTTATGAGTTGTGTGTTTTCCACATATCTATGTGCTCAATTTAATATGGTATCAGATCCTTGGTAGACAAGACACCTCTCCTCCTCAGATCTCTAGCTGGATCAGTCTTTTGAGAAAAATTTCTCCTTCTAGTACTGCACCAGAAGCGGAGAATTTACCACTTAATATCCCAAGTTAGGAAATTGTTGATCAAGCTTGATTAATCAACTATGCTGGGTGTGAAGGAAATTCCAAAAGTGCAGACTGTCGACCTTACTTTGTATGTTTGATTGTGTGACATGTTATCATCTCTTCTCACAACATTCGCTACAAGCAACCCTTTCTTCTCACTGCATTCGTTACAACAGCTCAATCCTTTTTACTGCATTCAAAATGGTTCATCCAGTAGAGCCTCTCACTCCCTTCAACTATCACTAGTGGAAGGAATACATGGCGGTAATGCTCCACACTAAGCAGTTCTTCAGAATCATAGAAGAAATAGAGGTAGTGCTAGCTTTAGATCATGACAAAGAAAAGTACTTGAATAGGCTTAATGAAGCCCATGGACACTTGTTCTCATCAGTTTCTAGAGATCTTCGATTCCACATCCAAGGATTGAAGACTCCTAAGGAGATTTGGGACAAGCTTGTCTCCTTATTTGATAAGCAGGATGAGATGAGGATCCATCAGCTAGAAAATGAACCGATCACTCTTAATCCATCCAACTTCAAATCACTGAATGAATTCTTCACAAAGTTCAAGAACCTAATATATCAGTTGAAGCAATGCAAAGTGGAGAAGGATGAATATCAGCTCATCCTTTCCATACTCACAAAGCTCAATGCAGACTACTTAGTATTTGTATCAACCTTCCAAATAGTAAGGCTCACTACTCCAAATTGGAAGATGCCCACTCTTAATGACTTCATCCAATATCTCATAGAGATGCAATAGACTCCCTGTAAGATGCTATATGGCAAGGGCTCAGTCTCACTACATTCAGAAGAATGGATATGATCATACACCTCGTCATCCAGCAAGAGACAAAGGTTACATTCCTCCTTCCTTCCATCATCATTTTTGGATAATAAGGAGAAGTCTACATGCCAGGCCCCAGAATACCTGTGCACAGCACACCATGCATGTTGCTTCGCTACCTCACAGAGATGAAGATTGCAGCAACATATTTTCAAGTTTTTCAAACTTGAGACCTGATTCTACCTACTTAGATAGAGGGGGGGATTTTTTCCCATGTGGTTTTTGCCCCAGCTCCTTGTATTAAGCAGTTACTTTATTTTACTTGATGTAATGGGTGACCTATGGTCTTAGTTACCAGGGCCCATAGATTGTCCAAGTTAGCATTCAGGGGGGGTGTTGGGATTATTGATCCTCCCTTGTCCAATTTGTTCATATGTCTAAATCAGAAGTCATGTCTAAATCGAAAGTCCATCCAGTGTATTTTTAGTCACTAGCACCATTGGGTCCACTTGGCCTAATTGGGGCACATGTTTCAGTTACTAAAGTGTGGGGAACACTAATTGAGGCCTACTGCCACTGATTGCACTTGCATGCATCATTTTAGGAGCCTCCTATACCAATCCCTACAATTTAGGAGCCACTGGGAGTGCTGAAACCAACCAGGGTCAGTTCAGTTCTGTTGGTGACTAGTCAAGTTAAGTTAGGAGTCAATTACATTCAATTCTATTCCTCTACATTTAGTTAGTGCTAGGTTCGCATGGCTGCACTCAGGAGGGGCGCATTTCTCACCTACCACAATCAGTTAGCCTTAGTCAACACTAAATGTAACACTTGAGTTGTGTTTTAGAACTCCGATGAACTCCAGTTATGGTTTAGACAAGGTCATTTAACTATTGAGTCCTCCGATAGTGATTTAGACAAGCTCTTAGTTACCTACAGTCAAGTAGAGTCTAATCAATTCGAATTTCCTCATGTGGATTCGAATTGTATGTGGCTATTAAAGCCATTGTACTTCATTGTAATTATTATCTAATTACCTTTTTATTAATGAAAGCATTCACAGCTGCAAGCCATTTTTGCATTGTTTCATTCTTCAATTGCTGAGTAAATTGTGTGATCTATCTTGTGAGTTGTGTGTTTGTCCACAGATCTATGTGCTCAATTTAATACTATGGTATCCTAGAAATCAAAATCTTCAGTTAACCGCATATTTCGATGTTGATTGGGAAAATTGTTTGGATGGAAGAAAGAGCACAAGTGGAGGTGCATTCTTCTTGGGTGATTCTTTAGTTGCATGGTTGAGTAAGAATCAAGGCTCGATATATTTATCTACTACAGAAGTTGAATACATTGTTGCTGCCACCTGTTGTACAGAAGTACTCTGGATGATCCAGACACTGGCAGATTTGGAGGTAAAATATGTTGATCCCGTTCCTCTCCATTGTGATAATACTAATGCCATTAGTGTGTCCAAGAATCCAGTCCTTCATTCCAAAACTAAACACATACCAATTAAGTATCACTTCTTAAGGGAGCAGGTCACAAACAGAGTGGTTCAATTGAATTTCGTTCCTTCTACAGAACATATTGTTTATATCTTTACTAAACCTTTACCAAAAACACGGTTTGAGTACCTACGCCAGAAGTTAGGTATCATATCTTATTCTGAATAACTTGTTCACTTTGATAAGGGGAGTTGTGTAATAGAGCCTTATTTGACATTGATGTTAAAAGGGTGGGATTTATTGTTGCTACAGATGATAAGAAATCGATGATTACAAGTACAACATGCATCTATAAATTGAAGGTTTCCATCAATGCCAAAGGGGGAGATTGTTGGAATTACGATAGGTATTGCAATCATATGGAAACAGATCAGATTTTGATGTGGTTTTCATTGATGGAAACACATAGTTCCAAGCATATGATCCAACGACAAGGAGGAAAGATAAGCAGATGACTTAGACGAATCAACGGTTGTGGATGAATTCCATAAGAGAAAGGTGTAGGAAAATTATCAGACCCACAAAGATTAGATGAAGATCTGCACTTGATCTCAAATCAACGGATAAAGAAGAAGCCGCAAAGATCAACAATCGAAGATGATTTCTACAATGCAAAGATTTGCAAGGTGGTTAAAGTTGTGGGAGTTTAATTACGAAATCCCATATTTGGAAAAGTGGGAAGGAGGATCCACAATCCGCAATCCGATTGCAAAAAAGGACCATTGCGGTCGCATAATTGTGGAAGTCAATTTTTTAATTTGCGAACTTTCGCAATCCGCAATTGCGAAAAGAAACTCGCGGAACCAAAACTACCGAAACAGATTTGCGGAAGTTAATTTTGGAATTCGGGAATTTTCGAAATCCGCAAGTGCAAAAAGAATCTTGTGGAACCAGAACTGCGGAAATGTCAATGCAGAAACTCATAATTGTGGGAAGATCAAGGTTGTGGAAGCAAGTAAGTTGTCTTGTTTCTTCCCCATGAATTTTTGGAATGCAAAGGAAAATCGATTCGAGTAGTTATGAATTCAAGAACTTGGTGGAAAAAGGTAAATGATGTTTAGATTGCTTATCGATTGGGTTCCTTGCCTGTCATGAGTCATTGAACGGGTTTTTATCAGTTATGAAACTGAAAAGTCAATCATACGAATAGGTAAAGGGAATAAAGACTAGAATGCATAAAATGATGGCGTAGAGAGGACTATGTGTGTGCTCTCTGAATGCAGAGAGCTAGTGCATGGACCATTGTCGAAGGGTGTGTTGAAATGGGGAGAATACGTAGAATAGAGACAGTGAAGGGAGACAAGTTTGAATGAGCAATAGGAAGAAGCAGTTTAGATAATGTGACAGAGTTGGTAAACGTAGGTATATCTAGTATTTAGCATATTCTACAGAACAAATTTTAAATCTATGGAATTAGGGTGGTAGGGTGGTACTCAGAAAGACTTGTAGTATTCAGTGTGCAAGTTGGATCTTGTACAAGTATAGTGGGTGCTAGAAAAATAGGAGATTTGGTCCTCTCCACAAGTTTTTGCTTGTAAAACAGAGGTTGTAGCCTCATTTGAGTTGGTGCTCAAAGAAATTTGATTTAATAATAAATTAATTTTCTATTATGAGTTTTCTTGTGAATATCTGTCTCTGTCCCCATCATTTGTATGATTGATAATAATTACTTATGCTTTATATCATGGTTGTAAATATGTGAACATGTAATAAAGTTTTAAAAGGTCGAAAATTGTTTAAGCTTAGGAATAACTGATTCAACCCCCCCTTCTCAGTTATTCGAATAATATCAAACATTTTCATATCTATGCTTGATTTCAAATGCCCCATTTTCAAGTTATAACTTTCTTCTCCACAAATCCCTTTCATCTAAAGAATAAACTAGTTAAAAGAAGCATATTTTCCCACTTCCTAGTACCACTATAGAAAATTAAAAAGTCTCATACCCACAATTCATAAGGTATTCACTTAAAGGAGAAATTGAAGATATTAGTTTATTGTCTGGAGTGATTTGGGTCATGCATACCATTCAATGTAACAAATACAACTATTAATCTCACATCATCTCTATCATAATGTTACATTAGTTCAAACACTTGATTTTTACATGCCAAAAATTGTTATTTCAATGAGAGTTGTAAACAAGATATACACAAATATTGGAAACTTACAACTTGATCACCATTGTGATCTATAAAACCATGATGTTGAATGTAATGATGTGGAACATAAATGTAAATATTACTTCTTTAAATTGGTATGTGAAACGATTCACTTTCCAAATGGGCTACTTCACAATGTTGGTAAATGTGGTCGTATGGCTTAAAATAAAGCAACATGAAGAGGCCCCTGGTGGCAGAAATAAAATATACAATTATCCAATTAATTTTATTAGCCAGTCTGAATAGAGTGTAGAAATATAGCTCTTATTAATTAAATACAAAAATTCAATATTTCATGTCTTTTGTTCCATAGTTTGGGATAAAGCAAATAAGGGATCCTAGATAGAACCTTTGAGGAGACCAAAGTAGATTGAACAACATAGATTGCAAAAGGATCCTGTAAAATTTTCCCCACTCAATAATTATTTATCAACTCTCAAATAATGTAGGGCCTCAAACACAAAATAGTGATAATATATGGGATTATTTTCCCACCAGTAGTACACAAGCCCCATTCCAAGGTTTGATGCATAAGAGATGGTTGTCATGGAGTACCATAGTTTTGGGAAAATAATACTTGGAATTATGACCTAAATATTTTCTTTTGTAATTCATGCACGATGAAAAGCGACCTAAATCACCACATTGTCCTATATAGTGTACCACTTAGAAAGGACTATGGAAACCATTTTAAGGTTTTGTGGATGGTGAATATATCTCAAGGCCACAACAATGGTCCGAGGAGAAAAAATAGGAACTTAGGATTGCATCATTTATTTAGGGTTCATTGGCCATTATTTAGGAACATCCATGTATTCCCTACAAAGGGAAGCCTTCACCTTCAAGTCATATGTGGAGACCTTTTTAAGGTTTTGCATACTAGAGATGGGTATGAGTTCCTTGGCCATGGTTTATGGGAAAATCCTAGGGTCTTAAGCCATACAAATTATCTCTATAAATCATGGGCATTTCATGGGGTAATATACCACTACATAGACCCTACAAAGGAAACCTTTTGGACACAAGAGGAACATGGACACCATTTCATTGTTTAATGTGTAGGATAGGTCTCTTGGTCGTAGGCATGATTTATGGGGAAAAGACGGGGGATTTAGATGTAACTATTTCTTTAAGAAATCATGGAATGGCCACCATATGAACCTTATATAGGTATTATATACTATAAGAAAGGGATATGATCCTTATTTCACATTATTGGAACAATATATTGTTCAAGACAAAAAACTAGGGACTTATTAAACTTTTTCTAGGGCTTGTAAGCCATGGATGGGGTCCCATTTTGATATACAAGTCCTTTAGATAAAATTTGTGGCACATAAAAAGGATATTTTCCTAATTTCATTATGTTGAGGAAATGATCTTGTCCATGCATTCATGCGAAGAGACGAATAGAACAGTGCCTCAAGGATTATAGCTTGAGGTTTTACTAGAGCACTTACATTCTTTGGTATACAGAGAGCACACTGCCACGAGGAGTAGAATTTGAGTTTTTTCCAAAGAACCCACATTCTCTGCTATACGAAGAGAATAGTGATACATGGAGTAGAAATGGAGGTATTTCCATAGCACCCACATTATTTGGTATACCAAGATCACAGTGCCATGAGGAGTAGACACTGAGGGGTTTGCCATGATATGAAAGAGTTCGTCGTGGAGAGGACAATGCGATGAGAAAAAACTTGAAGGGATTTCTAGAAATTATTGTGAGGAGTAGAGAATACTAAAGGAGACAAAAACGGTACATAATGTCTTTGGTAATCCCTACCATCTTCCTCTATTTTGCAAGAAACTTTACCCTAAAATTATTGATATGTTCCTTAGATTTACCTTAGTGTTCCTGCTAAATGTAATCAATGGTTTGGAATTTGAATTAAACTCTTGAATTGATGATTAATGTCAGCTTTTTTTAATCTTTTTGTCCCAGTACCGTGCCTCATTTTTGTGTTGTTTTTAGAGTCTATACTAGTGATATTTTTATCCTTTTAGGGTAGTGTGAATTTACCAGCTTAAACCCAAAATTTCAAAAGACGTAGCTTGAATCAATTCAAAGGAAAAGTTTGTATGAAACCCCATGAAATTTCTCGGTTCCCCACCATGACCTGCACTATTTTTATTTGTGTGAATAATGTAATCCTCTTTGTTTAAGCGCAGATGGGAAAGTATTTGACATAGTGTAAATATGTTTTAATTTGAACTACTCTATGAATCTTTATCATCTAATGCTTTGAGGTCTTGACTCATTTTGGGTATAGGGTTACCCTAAGCCCTGAAATATCCTTTCATATTATGGTTAGATCCATTCAATCGGATACCTTAACTACTGAATTTCGATTGATGAGTTCTAGATTTCCTTGTTTTTCACATAAATGGTTATTAGATTTTACTAGAATATACTACAGTTTTGATCTGTGGATGAAATTTTCAACTCTCTTGACCTGTAACTCAAAATTATTTACCATTAATGCATGTGATGTTAAATAGTATTACTAAACCCATTATCTTAGGGAACTAAGGATTCTTGAATATGCCCTAAGATATTCATTGTCATCGTCACCATCATTATCATCATCAATGTCATCTTAATTTCCATAATTATCATTGTCACGATCATCATCATCATCATCATCACCATCATCGTCATATTCATCATCATCGTCGTCATAAATATTTTTATATCCTAATCCACATGGTTTATAACTTGTAGTGCTATACAAGCCCTAAACTTACCCATTAGATATCTAGTTCCAAAGGGATACCCATTCACCAAAGTTATTTGAGGCATACAAGTTGGATAGTCCAATTAGATGGCTTTTCAAATTAACCAAAGAATCAGACTAAGCATTGAGATGGATGAACACCCCGATCAATAATTTACTTATCAAATTTAGAAAAGAACAAGGTATCCACCTATCCTTTGACATAAAAATAAATAAACACACTTATGTATTGTCCAAATAAAATAGAATCTCACTCACAACATGAATCCTAAAATGATTCCTTTCAATCAAAACACACCTATCCCACCAAAGGAATTCAATATATATTGATGCATGGTTTATTTTCTTCCAAGTTCATTTAATCCTTGAACATTGATAAAAAAAAAAAAAAGTATTGATGCATCTTCCATCCCCGCCTCATTATATTTAAGGCTCGAAGGTGCACCAAAAGAATTCCACTATGAAAAACTCATTGAGCATTGCTTGTTTTCTCCTTCTAAGGCCACCAATTCAAACCAAAGTGTCTAAGTATGTCATGACTTATAAGGAAGAGATGAAGAAAACCCAATCCCTGTATTTTATTGCAAGGGAAAAATAAATCCCATGTTAGGGCTAAGCATATTGGGATATGACATGCTTGGAACCATATGTTGCAAAAGGCCACATGAGGATGAGGTTTTGGAAGTTGAGGTGTTCAAGGATAGTGCTCACTATGTTAGAGAAAAGTCCAAAATTTTTGATAACAAATATTTTTTCTTTCTATGCACCTACATCCATTCACCATCACCTATATTATTTTCTCAAGGGGCTTTGGAAGCAAAGGGATTAGAAGCGAGGTTTGGTGGGGCCATCAGTGAGGCTAAGAAGAGCAAGCCAGCACGTGAGAAAATAAACCCAACCTAACTGAATCATTGGAGACCCGTGGATGCTCCTGGTGATGTGTTTTTTCTTCTGTTGTTCGTGCTATCCTATTCAAGCCTTAACCGAAAAGAGCCTTTGAATATTGGTCTTGAACTTCTTCAAGTTTGCACATATAACTCTATTATGAACTCTGGAAAATACATATTATGTTGTTATTTTCATACCTCTATCATGCAAACAATTTGTGTGGCAAAAGACTTAGGTCATTCTCAAGAACTGTGGCTGCACTATAAATATCCACTTTATCCTCTCGTCTAGATTTTTCTACTATGATTTGTATTTTTATTCATATGTAGAATGAAAAACACATTTTTAGGTGTTTTTCTCACAATAAGAAAATATACCTATCATTATATTTCATCACAGATTTATAAAAACATAGGGATGATAAAATTATTCAGCTCGCCATTTTTCTATTGTCCAAAGCAGTTCAAAGGAATTTAGGTTCTCTTTGTACCTACGAGTGGTATGATATTATTTTTTGGCATCAAAGCAGGGGATGTTACTGGGATTCTTGCATGCTAGTCATGGAAGAGGCATGTGAAACACTATGATTAAACAATGAACTTATTTTAAACATCTTGATGTCATTTTCTTCATTCTTCTTTGTCTCGAACTCTCACTTAACAATGGGTGGTACTCTATGCTTCTGGAAATTGGAATGTACTCAAAAGTTCCTATAATTATGAGGTCCAAAGCATTAATTCTGATAATGTACCTATCAAAACTTCATCCTAGTAGAAATCATGTAAAATGTACATGTGATACTTTGGAAAATCAGAGAACCTATGCTTATATCCCTTTACAATTGTAGATACCAAACATACTTTGGTACGAGAAATCAGATAACACTCAAATGATTCCATTATGTGCAGAAGCTCCAAGGTGTTATAGCCTAGTGTTGTACATATCCTAATATATGCTTGTATGAGTAGACACCAATGTAAAACATATCATATAAGGTGTTTTCTCATCAGTATGATTGAATTAGCATAAAACAATAGAAAACATCAATTAAAAGGTCTAATAACAGGTTTTATGTCATCCATTGTTTTTAAATACAAAGATCGACCCGATAATGAGTTGGCTTGTGTTGTAAGTCTTGATTAATTAATCCACAAATTAGATCCTATGATGTTGACTATAAGCTCAATTTAGTCCAAAGCAACTATATTCTCAACCATTAGCTCAATGTAAATAACATTTTATCAAACCAAAGACAAATACTAACAAGGATGATGATCATTTAACAATTTGTGAGAGCTAGTACATAATGAGAAACAAAGATCCTTCTCATTAATCATTTGGACATATATTTATTGAACATAGATCAAAAATTTTACTCATGTATTACTTCCAAAATCATAAACCAACTTTCGATTATCTTCACACTTGTGATCTATATGACTAGGCGCCAAAGATAAACTTCCAATAACATTCAGAACTTACCGAAGGATAATTTGTTGTATCTAAAGCATTGCACAATATTTAGCTAGAGGAGATGTTTTTCAAGGTGATATACTTTTGAGATCAAAATGATTAAGCTACAACTTAAATAGTCAACCAATATGCCTTACAATAATTGTGAAGAGTGGAGTAATGAAGACCTATCTAAAAGGTAACAAAGAGACAATTTGTATCTGTTAAGATTCCATATGCTAAGCTATATTATCAGCATTGAATTCAATTTCACAACAAAAGCATATAGACAGGATCACTGAAAGAAACAGTATCACAAGATCAACATAGATTTACCCTGGGAAAACCCTAAAGGAAAAAACCCAGCAAGAAAAGCTTCCTCGATATAGATGATCAAAATATAAAAGATAAGACTTTAGACTTGTGCTTCTCCTCTTTGCAGATAAGAATCTCTCTCTCTCTCATGCGCTACACAATTCTTTGACTGTGTGTTCAAATGAGGAGCGCCTCTCTCATATTTATATTCTTTTGTTCACTTGACATTTCACTCAACCAATTCGACCCCACTAAAATTGACTGGGCCGACTTCTCTAGGAGGACTCAAAACAACTCATTATTATATTCCGGAGGGTGCTAATGACCCGAATTACAACAGAGGGATTTTCCTCATGACTCTTTACTGACCTAGTATAATATTAATGATTCTCCCAATAGGAACATCGGGGTACAATGAAATACAAATGATTATCTCGATAGGAACATCGGGGTACAATAACTGAATACACTTCGAAGTTGCAATAATTCAACACCCCCCCTTAATGAGAAGGGTATTCTACAACAACAAAAGTAGGAGAAGGAGAGAGAGCATATTCAACATCATCAGGGTGATACATCTATAAATCATTGGAATCTTTTTCATCATCTTTGACATATAGTCTTCATCTTCAATTTCAGCAGCAGCAACATTTGGATCATTCGATCGACAACATCATCATCAGTATTTTAGTCTTATTCAATCAGCAACATCATCATCAACAATACTTTGACCTTCGATCAGCAACATCAGGAACATCATCATCATCAACAATACTCTGATCTTTCGATCAGCAACATCATCATCATTAGCAGCAATACTCTGATATTTCGATCAGCAACATCATCATCATCAACAACCTGCAATCCACAATACGAAGACGAAAGTCTATCGATCAATTTAGGACTTAAGTCCATGGATGATACAATCACACCACATTCTCAAGGATTGAAGTCACTGGATACTATTACGGGATAATCACTCCCTATCACTTAAGTACTTAAGTCCAAGGATGATGCAATCCTACCACATTCTCGAGGACCGAAGTCACTAGATACTATTATAGGATAATCACTCCCTATCACTTTAGGACTTAAGTCCAAGGATGATACAATCCTACCACATTCTCGAGGACTGAAGTCACCGGATAATATTACGGGATAATCACTCCCTATCACTTTAGGACTTAAGTCCAAGGATGATGCAATCCTACCACATTCTCAAGGACTAAAGTCATCGGATACTATTACAAGATAATCACTCCCTATCACTTTAGGACTTAAGTCCAAGGATGATGCAATCCTACCACATTCTTGAAAACCGAAGTCTCTGGATCACTTTAGGACAAGTGTCCAGGGATGATACAATCCTACTTCTTTATCGAAGACAGAAGTCTACGGATCACTTTAGGACAGGTGTATAGGGATGATATAATCCCACTGCAACATCATCGTTCCCCCTTTCAGGGAAGGTATTTTTGAACAACACCAAGCTTGTCTCGTCAACACATTAGCAACTTGTTCATCAGTACTCACATACTGGAGCTTTATGGCTCCCTTCTGTATCATATCTTGAATGTAGAAATACTAGATTTCTATGTGCTTTGACTTATCATGGAACAATGGGTTCTCTGTCATTTTTATACAACCCTGGTTATCACATAGAATCATTGTGGTATCCAACTCCAGGTTAAATAGACTTGACATCGGCTTCTGAAGCCATATGGTTTCACAGCTAACAAAGAAAGCTACTATATATTCTGCTTCAGCCGTGCTAAGAGCAACACTGGACTGTTTCCTTCTAAACCATGAAATCATAGCAGACCCCAAACAATAACATCCACCTGATGTGCTTCCTTTGGCTGAGACACCTCCAGCCCAATCTGCATCTGTGTAGCCATACAATCTGTAGTCAGGGTTTCCATCATAGTATAGACCAAATTCTATAGTTCCTTTCATATATCTCAGCACATGTTTTGCAGCTACCAGGTGAACACGTCTAGGTTGAACTAGATATTGACTCAAGGTGTTCACAGCAAAACAAATGTCTGGTTTGGTATTTGTTAGATACATCAATGACCCAATAATATGTCTGTATTGAGTCACATCCACTAACTCTGATGATTCATCAACCAGTAACTTCAGGTTGGTATTCATGGGTGTGGCCATGGCTTTACATTCCAACATATCAAATATTTTCAAGATTTCTACTGCATACTTTCCCTGGTTGAGAAATATTCCTTCTGAACTTTGCCACACTTCCAGACCTAGAAAATAATGCATTAACCCAAGGTCTTTCATCTCAAATTCTCCAGCGAGCTTCTTCTTGCATTCTACAATCTATTTCTCATTCCCTGTCAGAAATAGGTCATCCACATATAGTAATAGTATGACAGGTTCATCTTCTATAACCTTGAAGTAAATGTTAGGATCGGCTTTACTCTTGGTAAATTCCAAGCTCGTCAGGAAACTATCTATCCTTCCATACTAAGCTCTAGGATATTTCTCCAGCCCGTATAGTGCCTTCTTCAACTTACATACGTGAGTCTATCTCTCTTCAACTTCAAATCCTTGTGGTTGTTCTATGTATACTTCTTCCTAAATCACACCATTCAGGAAGGTTGTCTTTACATCCATCTGGTGTAAGTCCCACTTCATGATGGATGCAAGTTTCATGATACCTCTAATCGAAGTATACCGTGCTATTGGTGCAAATGTTTCTTCATAATCAATTCCCTCTTTCTGAGAGAAACCTCTAGCCACAAATCTTGCCTTTTATTTCTCTATACTTCCATCATCTTCATGTTTTATCTTGTAAATCCACTTGGAAGATGCCACACTCTTTCCTTCTGGTTTGGGAACTATATCCCACACATCATTCTGCATTATTGACTGGTATTATTCTGTCTTTGCTTCTTCCCATTATATCTTATGTAATGCTTCTTCATAGTTTGTAGGTTCTTGATATACAAGATCACACATTAAAGATACATAGTTGGAAAATGGCTTGGGCTTCTTGTGTATCCTTATGGAGCCTTCTGGAGCTCCATATGTTTTTGCTTCTTGTATAATTTCTCTTTCCCAAGCAAGCTTTCTCTTCTGTGATATCTCCATTGTAGGAGGTTCTTGTGGTTCCGTCATATCATGATCTTCAGGTGTTTCATCTTCAAGGAGGAATATAGCCTCTACATTTATGGGAGGTGCATCTTCCTCGTATAGTTCTTCATGTTGACATTTTTTGGATCTCTTGAGAGATGCTTCTTCATCAAATGTTCCATCTCTACTGATTTCCACGTGATGGAATCCAGGAATGTAAATTATGAATGCCTTGGATACTTCACAGTATCCAACAAATATTCCCTTCTTTCTAGAAGGGTCCAACTTGGTTCTTTTCTCTTTCAGTATGTGAACATATACTTACCTCAGGATTCTTTCCCGTGAACATCTCTTTAGGAGTCTTGAATCCAAGAGCACTGTGAGATATTCTATTATGTACATAGACAGCAGTTCTTGCTGCTTCTGCCCATAGATGCATTGGAATATCTTGATCATATGTCATTGTCTTCAATGCCTCCATGATGGTTCTGTTCTTTCTTTCCGCAACACCATTTTATTGAGGATTGTAGGGAGTAGTTAGTTCCCTCTTGATTCTGGCATCCTTACAAAAGGCTTCAAATTCTTTTGAAGTATATTCTCTTCCATTGTCTGATCGGAGTGTCTTGATTCTTTTGTCTGAAAGGTTTTCTATCAAGGCCTTGAATTCCTTGAATTTTTCAAACACTTCGTTCTTTGCTTTCAAGAAGTATATCCATGTCTTTCTTGAATAGTCATCAATAAATGTAATATAGTATTCAAAACAACTCAAGGATGTGGAGGAAATTGGACCACATACATCTGAATGAATTAATTCCAACGTATCTTTAGTTTTTGTTTCGCTCTTCGAAAATGGATTCTTAATATTCTTTCCTTTTGCACATCCTTTGCAAATGCCTTCATGGTTGATCTTCAAGTCTGGTAATCCCGTCACTAATTTGTTCACATGAGGTAGTGCTTTTTAATTGATGTGGGAAAGCCTTCTATGCCACAGTTCACTAGGGTTAGTGGTCTCATGAACAAGGGTTGATTCTTGATGTTCCTTGAGTTTATACAGGCCTCCTTCTTCTTCACCGATAACAACTACATCTTCAATTGACTTTCCTTTGGGCCACATGAGTACTTGACCATCTATGAATGAAACTTGGTATCCTTTATTATCTAAAGTTGAGATAGAAAGTAAATTCTTCTTTAGACCTGGTACATATAAAACTTCCTTCATCTTCAGGGGATTTCCTGAATCAATCTTGGAGCTTGCTTCACCGATTCCTTTGATTGGATATTGATAGTCATCTCCTAGAGATACTTTCTGAGGAGAGTTATTTTCTTCAAGTTTTGATAGAATTATCTTTTGCCATGACATGTGCTTTGAAGCACCACTATCAATAAGCCAAGTGTCTTCTCCAGGTTTTACATACCCAGAGAGTGCAGAGAATAATACATACTCCTCTGCATCTGCTCGTGCTTGCTTTCTTTGAGGTCCTTCTTCTTCTTCTTCTTCATACTCATCTTCAGATAGATGTGCATGATGTTCTTTGTTGTTGTTCCTCTTCTTGTATTCTTCTCTCTTAAAAGTACAATTTCTGGCAATGTGTCCTACCTTATCACAATGAAAACATTGAAAGCTGGAGTAGTCCCTCTTTGGTATATTTTCTCTTGTTCTTTGGAACCTTCTGGGAGGTTGAGACTCCTTGTGGTTTCCCTTCTTTAAGTTGGGTTGACTTCTTCTTCTCTTGGTATGGGTGGCTATGGCTTGATCATCTTCCTTCAGTAGAGCTTCTCTATTGGACACTCTAGCCTTCTCTTGAATACAATCTTCTGATACAATATCAAACTTCATGCTTTCCTTTCTGGCACACATCATTTGGATGAATAACTCTTAGGGTCTAGTGATACCATTGAGAGCAGTCATAACCAACTCATCTTGATCAAGGTTGTCTCCAATGGCTTCTAGTTGTTCCTTGAACTGGGAGACCCTTGTGAAATAGTCTTGGATGGATTCTCCATGACTCATCTTGGTGCTCTTCAATTGAGCTCTTAGATTCATCTTTTTGTTGGTGTTTCTACCTTCATACATCCTTGCTAGTGCATCATACATTTCTTTTGGATTCTTCTTGTATGACACTTGAGGGATCAAGTGATCCTTGATAGAGTCAGCAATAATCCTTTGTTCCCTAATCATATCCTTCTTGTGCTTCTCCTTAACTTCATCCTCTTTAGGTTATGCAACTTCATCCTTGATATATTTTTCAAGATCATTCTCCTTGAGAATGAGGCCCATTCTGAATTTCCATACTCTGTAATTCTCTATGCCTTCTAGTTTGTCCTCAAGCTTGGTGCTTGGGGCCATCTTGTCAGGAGATTACAAAAAAATGAAATTTTGGAAAATGAGAAACTGATCTTACTAGGATATGTGCTTGACTAAGGTTATTTGACTGGTGTACTTGGTTTCTGGAGATCTCAAGTCTTTACCTTTCAAATCTGACTTGCGAGATTATGCAGTGCAGTTTTCTGGTTCTCTGGATTTCTGCAGTTTTCTGGTCCAGTGTCAAACTAGGGTTTGACTTTTTCAAAGATATACCCACTCAAAAATCTCGATCTCAGGCTCAGTAGCAGCATTCTAGGAGGGCACAACTTTCCATGCAATTAGATCTTCAAAAAATCAAAATTTTCTTTAAACCCTAATTTCTTGTCGGAGAGAGAGAGAGAGGGCTTTTTCACCTTGTGAAAGTTGTCCTATTCAGGTTAGCTCTGATATCATGTTAATATTCCATATGCTAAGCTATATTATCAGCATTCAATTCAATTTCACAACAAAAGCATATAGACAGGATCACTGAAAGAAACAGTATCACAAGATCAACACAGATTTACCCTGGGAAAACCCTAAAGGGAAAAACCCAGCAAGAAAATCTTCCTCAATATAGATGATCAAAAGATAAAAGATAAGACTTCAGAATTTTCCTTCTCCTCCTTGTAGATAAGAATCTCTCTCTCTCATGCGCTACACAAGTGTGTGACTGTGTGTTCAAATGACGAGCGCCTCTCTCCTATTTATATTCTTTCGTTCACTTGAAATTTCACTCAACCAATTCGGCCCCACTAAAATTGATTGGGCTGACTTCTCTAGGAGGACTCAAAAAAACTCATTATTATATTCAGGAGGGTGCTAATGATCTGAATTACAACGGAGTGGTTTTCCTCATGACTCTTTACTGACCTAGTACAATATTAATGATTCTCCAAATAGGAACATCGGGGTACAATGAAATATAAATGATGCTCCTGGTAGGAACATCAGGGTACAATAATTGAATACACTTCGAAGTTACAATAATTCAACAATATCAGCTCTTTCTTAGATGCATTCCCAATGAAAGATAGTGATAGTTGTATTAAGTCATCATACTCACATTTAATTTATCAAATGATCTACCAAACAAATGTTGCTTAGGTGTGCCAAGAATGAATTAAATGAAGACTTGCAACAATAGAAACCAAATGGTGACAAGGAAGACTATGATCAAAATTCAGATCTATCTCAAGAAGTATAAGGTCACAATATATTGATATATCTCATATTAGTTTGGCATCCATTCTTATCATACTCAAAAACATTTTATGTGCCAAGAAATTAGTACCGTTCAAATTAAATACAAAGTTCAACATCACTTTGCAAGTGGATTTGAGAGCAAATCTAGTGCAAAATACTTGCATTACATAACAATGGTGTACTCATTGAAGACGTCTGAGCTTTAAGAGGGATTAACAATATTTTATGAAAAGAGATTTAGTGGTTGTCATATAATGTGATTAAGACAAGGTTAGCAATGAACCACTAAAAAGAAAAGAAAAATGAAAAGGAATAACACAATATGAAAGCTAAGTTGTATTGAAACTAATATGGAAACAAATACAATAAATTCTCAAAAAATTCAGATACAATATTTCATGACAACAACAAATATTATATATGCATATATACAAAAAACACATTGTATTCTTATGCTAAAGAAAAGTTGTAACTTATGTTACTGGCATTGTCTTCTTCATAGCATTCACAATAGTAAACAAAAGGAGAATCTAAGTTCCTACTGGATATAGTCCTAGTAGTAGACAACATTACATAAATACCTATTTATTTCCCTAGAGAGGTCCCAAAACCCTTGCTATCAACAAAGTTTTGGTTGGCTTCCACTTCATTCTGCACTCGGGCTTCGAAGGCCATAGTTCCTACCTAAATCTCGACGTGAGTCAGTCTATCTGTAAGCTCTTGGATGGAATGGGCTTGCTCCTAATGTCAGGATTCCTCACCAACTTTTTTCTCCCTTTGAATCGATCTCACTTCATGGAGGTCCTATGTAACCTTCTAAAAACTTTCTCTCACTTCTCCTTTGATTCGGCGAAGTTGACACTTCCAAATATACACATCATCTTTAACTCTCCTCTGTCTGCGTCCCAGTGCTTCCGGGCCATTCTATAAGCAGCAACCCTCACTCTCGTCGATGGAGTCCATGTTGTCAACCTGTTTGCATAGGGTCCAATTATCTTGGAGGCTCTTGCAGCTCTAAATTTATTTCCTGAGATGAATGAAGTCAGAGATAAGTTGGTGCATGTATATACTGCAGGAATGATCTGTCTCATCGTCCAAGTCACTCTTCTTCATAATGAAAACAATCCCGTTGGCATACTCCAAATCTCCAGCCTCCGCCTCAACTCTCACCCATGTCCATATTAATGTCATCATGCATGATCTCAAGTGGCTTGATGTACTTTCCACAATTCTCGCACAGGGAGTATAAGACTCCATGGCTGCTTCGGTTTGTAGCTGTTGGAGGAGCAAGTCGGTAAAGTCGACTTGAACGATAGCCGACTTAGTCAATCAGCCGACTAAGTCGGTCGACCGACTAAAATAGAAATTAGGTCGGCCACCTAAGGTCGTGTCGGTTCACCGAACCGATAGGTAGTTATTTTGTAACTGCTTGTAAATCATATATATTAGGATGTTGAGCCAGATGAGAACTCGGTTCAGTTCTCTGTATTGTATGGACCCATTCATGTTAATATAATCTATTAATTCATCTACTTGTTCTTATCTCTTGTCTCTGTTATGTATGTATGTTTTAGTCTGTATTATTGGTAACCTTATGTGATCTGTGAGATTACAACATTGGTTCCATTGCCGGTAGTACATGCCTGAGATGTATGCAAGCAGATGATATCAGAACAGGAGATTAAGGACTGGTGGGAACGTAAAATTGCAAATTATTTGCAGAATTACGCATGAAGAAACAGATTAACAACCACACAAGCAAAAGCAAGATTCTTTATAGAGACACATGAGAAGTTTGAAGAATCAGTGCCCCAACTTCTGAAGAAACTCCTGGATGAAAAAGCCGAAAGGGACTAAAGATCAACAGTTGCTAGAAAAACTGATTCGTGGGGGAAGAACAAACTTGTCAAAGTGGTTCAAAAAAATCACCGACGACTTCTGTGAGGAGCAAGCAGTAGAAGACAGAACTTCGATGGAAACCATCAAGGAAAAATTTTACACATACCTCACCGAGCAATTTCTATGTTCCTTACCGACCTTTTTGTTTAAGTTCCTGATCGAGAAGGGAGTGGGTCATATTGTTGAACCTCGTCCATCACTTCACAGACCGCCATTAAACTCTAACTGGGCAGAAAAACAAAAGAGGTGGGAAAAATTCATTGCAGAAAGGGAGTGGGAATACTTCCTAAGCAAGTAGACCAAACTATCCGAGCTTTCTAAAGCGTCGGGTAGGCTGTGGGGGGGTAGCTGGTCATATGTCGGGATAAAGTGGAGTGGATTCTAGTCGACTACAAGCAGATACCAATCACCAGTAATGAGAAGTCGACCAAAAGGGAAATCAAGAAGATAGTATCACACAAAGGTATGTCGGACGTTCAGAAAATAGAGAAGGAAGAGAGAAAACAAAGGAGGTAAGAAAGACGAGAAAGAGCCTTAGCGCTACATAGAGGAATGAGTACTAGAGCGACTGACCAGGAAAGAAATCCGCTAGAGTCGGGTCATGACCGACAAGAAGAAGGCATGGAAGAAGAGGCGTCCCCTACGGAAGAAGAATTGTGGATAGAGCAGCCAGAAGCTCTCCAATTAAGAGCTCCCCAAGAAGGAACAACTCTATCTCCGTTGAATCCACGTACCCAGATACAAACTATTGTCGAAGAGGACCTTCGACTAGTAGCTAGTGACTTTGGTATATGGAACCGACTAGACGACGAGACATACACTAGAAGACACTTCATTATATGTCGACCAGAAGAAGGAAATTGGGTTACCTTTCAAGCGGTACCCTCAAACCGAAGTATCTACTTACTTTTACCGACACATGAAGGAGCACCCCCCCTGCCAAATACAGCTTTGGAGGACACAGAACATTCATAACTACGGACAGGTAACTATATTTGGACATCGACAGAAGAAGTCGAAATCAACTGACTGTTGGTCGAAGACGAAACGACAAAAACAACCAACAGAGCCGAAAGTTTCGTTGACAATAGTTCTGCAGCGAGGAATAAGCAAATAACCCCACCACCCCCACCCCCACCTCCACTGCCGCCACCTCCTGAAAGCAGCATCAGTGATTCTGACATGGGTCACGGGTCAGCACACATTCCTCTATATGAGGGGGATGAGGACCCCAGATGACACTGGTTCATCTATGAGTCGACTTGGGAGGCTAACCAAGTTACGAACGAAGACAGGCAGATGGAACAGTTCGTCAGTGCCTTGAGGAAAAGGGCATTAACTTGGTATATGACCTTTTCTGAAAGACAACCTCGAGCAACCAAAGCTGAGATCAAAGCGCAATTTCTATCATTTTTCAAAACTCCAGATGCAAAACATCTGGCAGCAAAGAAATTAAAAACAACATTGCAGAAGCCAGGAGAAACTGTTCGCGATTATGATAAGCGATGGAAAAACCTTCTTAGCCAACTGGACTATGTTATAGATGAAAAATTATTAATCCAGTGGTTTCTTGTAGGTTTGTCTCAGAAAATCCATCGACACATAAATCTGGAAATATTCAAGTCTTACGAAGATGCGCTTACAAAAGCTCTCCAAGTGGAAATGGACGAGGACATACTAGCATACTCCACTGATCACAAACTAGAAGAACAGCTTGAGATCGTGCAAAAGTCATTAAAAGAATTAAACCTCAAAATTTAGGATATCTGGTGCATGAAGTGCTTGACAGCCGGACATTCAAAAGACAACTGTCGACAGGAAACCAACCGACAGGACGTTCGATTTGTACAGACAAAATGTTTTTGCGAAATTTTCCAGGATCATGGAGACCACTCGACAAAATATTGTCCGTTCAACATAAAGAACGGCAAGGCATCTTGGTGTGCAATCTGTGAAACTAAAAATCATAACACAGCCGACTACCATCTGAACCTAAAGAACCGATAGAATTATCATGCAGTCTACCAGACTACTGCAGTTGCACAAAATAATGAGCAAAACAACTTACCAAATGATCAGAACAATCATAGATATGAAGGTCGAAGATACGAGCGCCGGTATGACAATCGACATGGAGGCTATGGAGGTCGAGGTCACATCTCCGGAAATCGAGACAACCGACCACGTCGACCCATCCAATGCTTTACATGGTATAAGGAGGGACATCGGTATGCAAACTGTCCATACAAGGACAGAACTGACCTCAAATTTTGTACTCATTGTGGAGTAGGGGATCACTCACTAGAGGATTTCCCTACCATGCTGGAAAAAATAAATAAAAAGAAAAATGTTAATGTCTTGTCATGTGTGCAAAAAAATGATGTACTAAATACAAAGAATTTGCATATTGTAACCCGACAAGGGACAAAAATAGGAAGTGATAACCCAAGAATCAGAAAAATCAAAGAGAAAAATGTCTACCCTGATCCACTTAATAAAAACAAACATATAAAGAGGCAACAAATGTATTCAAATAATTTTCACGACAGGAAGAGGCTAATGACAATCGACATAACACAATAAAAGAATTAATACATCTCATACAAAAAGACAACTCAGTATCCTAGTTCATCGATTTGCTATATGAAATAAAACACAACAACATCGAAAAACAAACAAAGAATATCTGCAGTTTAAATCAAAAAGATAAAAGTCATGTCGACCCACTTGTCGACCTGGAAATTGAAGGATACCATGTCCGACAAGTAGTGCTTGACTTTGGATCACAAGTAAACATCATGACTCGTGACACTTGGGAACAAATGGGCAGACCTCGACTATATGAGTCAGGTATATACCTGAAATTAGCCGACTAGGGCCTAATTGAACCTATTGGATTCTGGAAAAACATTGATACAACTATTAAAGGAATCTTGACCAAAGTCGACTTCGAAATCATTGACCCTAAGGAAGGATCCAGTTCCTTCCTAGCATTAGTCAGTTGACCTTGGGGTAGAAAGATGAAAGCATCGATATCCCTAGACAAAGAGAGAATCAAATTAAAAGGAAATGGACAAAAGGTCATCGTACCTATTCATCCATCCCAAGGAGAACCATGGATAGAACCTATCGACAAAGAAGTTGATATCCGACAACTTTATCAGATACAGAATAATGAAGATTACACAGAACCTAACACATATGGTGAGCTCTACTTAGGTAATCAAGATTCAGTCGGTTATAATTCAGACGCAAAATTATATGATTGGGAAGTCAAGAACTACGAAACACAAGCAAGAAGGTGCTGGACTATCCAAAAGGTACGAAAAAATTCCACCCAACAGTGCTTCATAGTGTCCATTGTCCCAAAAATATTTGAGAAAAAAATTAGGGAATACCCTACTTTAAAACCTACCAATGTAAATACTACGTAAGTACCAAGATATAAGGAAAGAGAATCACCAGTCATGCACATAGAACAAGTTTCCAAAAATATTGGTGAACATGGTCGACTGCAAAGTTTAGTAGAAACTTTTACAGGACAAGCTGCTAGATGGTGGGATACCCATCAGACAAGACTGCAGACCTGGACATCAGCTTCAACTTAATTTGTCAAAAGGTTTGGAGGAAAGAAGTTAACCAAACAGGCTCAGATACCTATATTCATTTAAGGACAGAATCCAGAAGATCATATTAAGACATGTGAAAAAGAATGGAGAAGACTTGGATACAAGGATGAATGAGCATGGCCACACCTGTTTCCATCAACCCTCGTCGACTTACCAAACAAATGGTATAAAATGGAAGAAGCTAGAGGTGAAACATTCTTATGGCATGAACTCAGAGAAAATTTCATTAAATATTTCAACTTTATCCCACAAAATGAAAAGATGGTCGAAACAGCAAAACAGATTAAAGAATTTATACAACCGACAGAAAATAAACCCTTAAAAGATAACCGACATACAAGGAACTGTAACAATATACAAACCGGGACAATACCATAGTCGACAAGACTACAGTCAGAAAATAAAAATATAGAAGGGAAAAGCTTTAGATGGAAATCAAACCATGTTGAAACGACCAAACCTATTCGTACAGTCCTTAAAGTTGAAACAACCGACAAGGAGGAGACCGACCGAATGTCTGCAGCCGACTTCCCTGCAACATTCTCCCAGTTTAAAGAAGGAAGCTGACCAATCAATGAAGCCAAAGCACCAGAATGGCTAGATGCTAAAGTCAAAACTATAGAATTCGACATCTCAAATGATGACTGACCAAAATAGCAAAGATTGGTGACTACTGGAGTGAAGAGCAGACCACAGATATAGTGAACTTTAAAAGAGTTCCAAGATGTATTTTTTAGAGATTATAAAGACCTCAAGGGCTTAGTCCACGAAATGGGAGAAATGAAGATTGACACTAAATATGATGTTCGACATGTGAAGAAAAGGCCATATAAGCTAGCTCACAAATATAAAGAGATAGTCAAAAAGGAAATTGATAACATGCTTGCAGCAGGCATCATATACCCTATTGACCAATTAGAATGGGAAACTCCAATGGTTGTACAACCTAAGAAACATTATCCGACCAAACTAAGAATTTGTGTCAACTTCAGATAACTAAATAAAGTGACACTGACAGACCCATTTCCAACTCCTTATGCAGATAAAATCTTAAATGAGATTGCTTGACATGAATGCTACTCATTTTCTGATCCTCTTTAGCTATTGGTACTTGGTTATAACCATGTCCAATATACATGGTTATAACCAAGTACCAATAGCTAAAGAGGATCAGAAAAAAACAACATTTGTATGTGAATTTGGCTCATTTGCTTACAAGGTTATGCCTTTTGGATTAAAAAATGCACTTGCAGTATTTTCTAGAATTGTTGTCAAAACATTTCAAGAATATAATTACAAAACCATGGTAGTATACTTTGATGATTTTACCATATACTCCATGTTAAAAGATCATTGCAAGTGGCTAAGGCTTATGTTGGAGATATGTCGACAAATTCAACTATCCCTGAACATCAGGAAATGCATATTTGTAACCCCCAGAGGGATATTATTAGGGAACATTGTCTGTAAAGAAGGTATTAAGGTCGATTTTGCAAAAATCAAAATTATCCTCGACCTAAAACCACCAGCAAACCCAAACCAAGTCAGGGTGTTACTTGGCCACACAGGCTATTACAGAAAATTCATAAGATATTATTCAGATATGACCTATCCACTCGAAGAACTATTAAAGGAAGATAAAAAGTTCAACTGGACAAAGGAGTGCCATATATCATTTGAAAAATTAAAAAGAAAAATAGTCGAAGCACCAATCCTAAGGTTTCCAAACTGGTCGATCAAATTCCATGTTCATATTGATGCATCAGGCCTAGAAATAGGAGCAATCTTAACTCAACCAGGAGATGATGGAATGGATTATCCTATAGTTTACAGTAGCCGAAAATTAAATAAAGTTGAAATAAATTATTCGACAACAGAAAGAGAAGCATTAGGAATGGTCTTTGCACTACAAAAATATCGACGTTATCTTCTAGCTAACCCATTTATATTCTATACTGACCATCTGGCACTTAAGTACCTTGTTAAGAAACCTTTACACCACGGAAGGACTTGTCGATGGCTACTTCTATTTCAAGAATTCGAATTCGAAGTTGTTGTCAGACCAGGTAAGTTAAATGTCGGTCCCAGCCATTTATCCTGAATCGACACAGGAGAAGAGCCGACAGGAGTCAAAGATGACTTACCTGATGCACATCTATTTCGGATAGAATCCGTCCCAGCAGAGTTAGAGGAAATAGACCAGTTCTTAGAAGATGGACAAGCACCAGAAGGAATGAGTACAAAGAAGAAACAAATCCTAGCTATGAAAGTTGCACCATACAATCTTATAAATGGATTTCTTTACAATATGGGATTAGATGACATCCTCAGAAGGTGTGTACCGAAACATGAAAGAGAGAAAATTATGCATGAAGCACATTACGGACCTACAGGAGGACATTTCCAAGCAGACACAACTGCAAAGAAAATCCAACAGTTACGGTTATGGTGGTCGACACTTCACAGAGATTGCAAAATTTTTGTAAGTCAATGTGACAGATGTCAACGAATAGGTCGACCCCTTCCTAGCACAGAAATTCCTTTGATATCAGTAAACCCAAGTTTGACATTTGAAATTTGGGCCATAGACTTCATAGGACTATTTCCTATACTAGCAAAAAGGACAGGCGCGAGGTATATCATAATTGCAGTCGAATATGTAACCAAATGGGCAAAGGCAAAACCAGTCGACACATGTTCTAGTGAGATAGCTGCTAAGTTTATCTATGAGAATATCATTACCAGATTTGGATGTCTACTAACCCTAATTAGCAACCAAGGAACACACTTTATCAATAGAACTATCAAAACCCTAACCGACCAGTTCCAAATCGACCACCGTTGGAGTACAGCATACCATCCTCAGTCGAATGGAGCAATTGAAGCATTCAATAAAACATTAACAAAAGGATTAACGAAAATATGTAATGCTGACAAGGACGACTGGGATGAGAAAATACCTACAGTACACTCAAGTGTTCCAGCTAGAACATCACATCCGCCATTAATACACTTATCGACGAAAACATCCAAAGCGTCCCCTATAAATACTGGACCGTCAAAGGATCATTCACCACAATTCATACAGAGAGAGCATCAGAGCATCCAGACGAATGAAAGCCGAGAATACCTTAATGAAATCGACCACCAAACCGACAAGATGGCACCCAAACAGACTAGAGTCTCGGCCAAAGCCAAGGAATTACAGACTGCAGAAATACCTTTAGTCCGAAGGTTAATGAATATTAAGAATGATAAGGTGCATGAAGGCTCATCATAGAAACTATGGACCAAGATGCAAAAATGGGCTTATGTCAACAAGAATCCTACTCAAGCTGCAGAGAAAATAAAATACAGTACCATCTTCAACTATGTCAATGCACCGCTCATGGCCAGTTTCGGTGGCACAAAAAAAACAGTCGTCAAGTGTATAATAAGCCGATACCACAATGGTCGATTTTACTTCGACCAACCGGTCAACATCTCTGGGGAAGTCATCTCTAAGCTAACAGGACTTTCAAACAAAGGAGACCCAGTACCAGTCGGTATCAAAGAGGGACTGGTCGAAGAACTAACCGGGTCAGCTTCGGCCAAAAACTCGAAGGGGTTGATGATTAGTCAAATCACATCCTGAATGCCACAGATTGTGGCCAAAATAATAGCCATCACACTCACCCTGGCAGGTCAAGGAAGCGACCTCAAATTAAACATGTTAGAGGTTGTCGACACCATTGCGACAAATGGAAAGATATACATATGGGCTGAATATGTCATCGACATGGTCAAGACCATCTGTGAAAGATGCCAAGAGAAAGAAGGAACCTTACAAAAAGTCTCATCCCGACCCAAGAGCCAAGGGGAGAGACAGAACCAGAAAACCCAAAATATGCTATCACAAAAGACATTATAAGAAAATTGTCGAAAGATATAGCAGCTGCAAGAAAGAAGATAAGAACACAACAACGACAACAAAGAAAAGGTAAGCGCAAGCTTATCATTGCAAAATCATCAGATGACGAGGAAGAACTGGGAGCTATGGCCATCGACATAATAGAAGATGCCGCAACAAATAAAGTGCCGGTGGAAACCCAATTCCAAAGATTTGTCGAGGTAGGAGCACTACCAGGTTGACCAAAGAAATCCGAGATCACCCACATGTCGACGCCTGAAAACGTCGTAGATCTTGTGTCTACGCCTCCACCTCGATCCCCGACAAAAGTAACAGAGGAGAAAATACCAGAACAGTAGTCGATAAGCCCACTCGACTTGTGTAAAAGTGCTATGTCAAAAGTTGTGAAAGAGAAGTTCGACAGGGATAGAGACCTCTAGGCTTACATAGAAAAATTGCCTGCGACCTTCACCCAAGTACAGGAGCTCTCTACAAAATCACCTCTATTCAAAGTCGGAGGGTACCCACTACCATTCCTCCGAACTGGCCAAATACCCCACAAACCAAATATCTTTGCAACTATCACTTCGACCTTTGAGAAAAATCCAGACAAGGAAGTTGAAGTTGTCGGACGTCGAACCTCGACTATTACTTCGACTGTACCAGAACCCCACCTACCAGCCACTAATTCGACCGGAGGAGAAGAAGAAAAAAATATCGAAGACATAAATCAAGAAATCAACCAACTCTTCTCTGACTCAGATTCAACCCCTCAGACCGACAACCCACCACTCATCTACAATTCCACCAACCCAATCACACCCGACCATTCCCCAACCCCATCACCACCACCACCACCCCCTGACTCAAAACCCCTGATCCAAACAGCTACACCAGAACCAACCCTACCTCAACCATCAGCACCAACTGCATCCACTTCTGCACCCCTTGCATCTAACCAACCAGAGGCAATAGTCATCCCACCTCCCCAAACAGAGAAACCATCAACCACTGCTATACCACAAACCAAAAATCCCGACTCGACTTTTGTAGGTACACAGGTGCCGACACAAACAGAAATGGAAAAGCATAAGAAGAAGAAGGAGCATCATGGACAGCCATCAAAGGTCCATATCAAATTGAAAGATGCAACCTCACTGACCGATGCAGAGCTAAGACAACTCCTAAAAACCCTAGCAGTCGAAGCAAAGATAAGGAGCCAGTAGAGACGTAAGGAACTCGACAACAAGGACAAAGAACAGGTCGAGTTCCTCAACAAATGTAGAAACCTTGCACAATTAGTAATGCCAGGACCAGTAGAGGTCGACACCGACAAACCGCTCGAAAGAGCTTATCAGCTATTTGAAAGCATGGTGTCGACACTCCAAATACAGCTTCAAGAAACAAAGGAGGAGCAGAAAGAAGAAACCGTCTGACTGTTGATGGCGCAGCACACCTCCTTCTCTAAAGCCTACAAAGTGTTAAAAGATCACATGGAAGAGTCTGTTATCACGGAAAAAATACTACGATACTGGCCTGCTTACTACGGGAAAGTCTATCAACAAACTAGGCAGACCCGACAGGAGATCCAAGCGCTTGAGAAGAGGATGCCCACTGATACAGCACTTAGAAGCACAATTGAAGATCAAATAGTGTTGGAGACAACTAAACTGCAGAAACTCGAGTGGGAAGCTCATTAGTGGGTGCACCAAGCTATCCCCAACTTGGAAAAATTTGACATCATCTGCCTGCAGATGAAACGACTTATAGAGACTGCAGAGGAGAAGGACCATTTTATGGGTCCCGACATGGAGAGAATAGCTGAAATCTCCATTTCAGAGAAGATGTCGATCTTATCAAGTCTGACTACACTCACCATCGACATCCAGAAAATATTGGAAAGTTGGACGGATTTCCAACATCACCTAGCAGTGACAGCCCCAGCAATTGTCGAAGTCTATGTACAGAAAAGACCGACCATCAGACTTCACAGCCCATGAAGACCAAGCACATCATAATGACTCCTAAGACAGACAGGAAGATTTTTGTACCTCCCTGTTTCTTCGGGACAAAGAAACGTTTTGTTCATGGGGAAGATGTTGGAGGAGCAAATCGGTAAAGTCGATTTGAACAATAGCTGACTTAGTCGATCAGCCGACTAAGTCAGTCGGACGACTAAACTAGAGATTAGGTCGGCCACCTAAGGTCGTGTCGGTTCACCGAACCGACAGGTAGTTATTTTGTAACTATTTGTAAATCATATATATTAGGCTGTTGAGCCAGATGAGAACTCGGTTCAGTTCTCTGTATTGTATGGACCCATTCATGTTAATATAATCGGTTAATTCATCTACTTATTATTGTCTCTTGTCTCTGTTATGTATGTATGTTTTAGTCTGTATTATTGGTAACCTTATGTGATCTATGAGATTACAACAGTACCTCATGTAGTACAAAACCCAAATTCGTAACAGGTTATCGAGTTGGCGAGTCTGATCTGACGTACTATGCTTCCATTTCACTTGAATTTATGTTCTCCCAAATCCCCCTTCACTCGCGATGAGGTTCACGATTGCATGTGTCTGCCTTGTGGTCACCCGTGGTGCACGCACCTTTTCGATTTTAGTCACCTCGTGTTGGGCATACCTCCACATGGCTATTTTGGCAATATCCCACGATATTCGACAATATCCAACGATCATTCCATAAGACCGACAGAAAAAGTCATCTGTCTTTCTCTTTTTTTTTGTATGTATAGATTTCGGATATACGACATTCCTTCCCATTTTTTCGATGTTCATGCCATAATACCAACGACAAATGTCGTCGATATTTCTCTTTTTTTCTACGTATAGATGTCGGAGATTTGATGTTCTTCCCCACTTTTCAGACGTTCATGCCATACTACCAACGGTAAATGTAGTCGGATATTCGACAGACTGTAAATTATTTTGGGTCGGTTATCCAACGGCTATGTAGTTGAAAATATTTCCTTCTAATAAGTATTGGTGGTAGAATATTCGATGTTTATGTGTCGGATCTCTAACTGGTATATTAATAAATATTTCATCAGATATCCGACTTAATAGCGTCAAATATCCGATGAAAATCAACCAACGTCGATAAAAGTCGACGCTTGTCGGATAGTCAACAGATAGTTATCGAAAATCAGACGTATATGTCGTCAGAATTTGGGTTCAAATTCTCTTGTGTAGGTCATGAGAAGGATCAATAAACACAAGTTAATCAATAGTGATAGTGCTTCTGTTGTGAGGAAAATAAATCACACGAAAGAGCATAGACACCCAATATTCATAGCATATACATAATCACTCCCAATGAGAATATTGAATTCTAAAGGGTCCTCCATAACCATAAAATCGATCAAGAAATTTTTCCCACCTAAGGTAACGGGAAATGGAGGAAGATATCCCAAAGTTTCACTAGGTCTTTTATCAAAATCCAGCAATTGATAAATAACCAGCACAAGGTTGGGAGATCCCATATCTTTACAAGCATGTCCAGAGATCCTGTTAGTTTTTCTTAAATTACTTGGATGATACTCTAAAACAATTCACAATTGTAGAATCATTGAAAAAACAACAGGCACATAAACACAATGAACACAAATATTTTCCTCGAGGAAACCACAAGGGAGAAAACCCCACAAAACTTCCTCAATATAGAACTCAGCCAAGATATTGTAAAACCCCAAGACAACTCCTCTCTTTCCAGTACACTTCTTCTTCTCTCTCTAGTGAATTTGCTTGAGTGAAGTCTGTACAAATGAAGGAGGCGCCTCACTATTTATGTTTGAAACTTGACTTGACCTAAAACCTAGCAGGGTCGACTTGTCTAGTAAAATACCAAAATAATATTTATTATAATGACTCAAGGGTATTATTGACCCGACTTACATCCATAGGTTTACATTGATCATTTCAATGACTCTTACATGACCAATTACATCAATGACATCTTCTGGAGGAGGAATAACAATAATACAAATAGAATCATTAGAGGAAATTTCAACTCAAAATGGGCCTCCTAAGGAAAATAATAAAATAATATTTATTAATTTTGGAGGAAGAAAAGAAAAAAAACTACTTTTTTTGTTCGTATTTTCAACATATCTCCCTGTGTTTTTACTCAAATTTCGATCGGGAGAGCTCATTGGATGTGGAATTAAATTCTGCATCCATTGAGTACCCATAGTGCATACTTTTGATGGACCCCTCTACCCCAAAAACAAGAAATACCTGGGGGGAAACATGATGATGACATCATCATCACATTTTTTTCATGTATTTCTTGTTTTTTGGGTAGCAGGGTCCGTCAAAAGTATGTAGTGTGGGTACTCATTGGATGTAGAATTTAATTTTGCATCTAGGGAGCTCTCCTGCTCGAAATCTGAGTAAAAACACAGGGAGGTATGTCGAAAATACGAACAAAAAAAGTAGTTTTTTTATGATACCTATCCCAAAATTTATATTAAAAATTTGTTTAACACCTATATGGTATTTCAAATTTAAAGCAATTTGATTAGCTAATACATGATGACATGGAATTTGAATTAGGGTTGAAAGGCCCATTTTGAGTTCAAATTTCCTCTAATGAACTTTCAAAGTTACATTATTTTAACACTCCCTCTTAACTAGAAAGGTATTCTACATCATCAGCAACAACCACAATAACAATTGTACAACTGACTAGTGAATCTCTATATGTCATAGGAATTTTTAGAACATCATATGTCTTCATCATCAATATGGAACTGCATCAGCATCAGTATCAGCATCATCATCATCACCATGGAACTTCTGGATCATCATCGGCATCCTCATCATCACCATGGAACTGTTGGATCATCATCATCATCATCGGCATGGAATTATTGGATCATCATCATCGACATGTGGGTAATGGCACATCATCATCATCTGGAACATCATTAGTATGTGAATACTGGGACATCATCATCACCTGTAACATCATCAATATGTGGATACTGGAACAACATCATCATCATTAGCATGTTAGTGCTAGAACAACATCATCAACAAATAAATGCTAGATCATCATTTGCATCATCAACATAGAGATGTTGGAACAACATCATCAACATCAACATAGAATGTTGGAGCAACATCATTAGCAACATAGAATGTTGGGACCACATCATCATCATCAACACAAAGTGATGGCATCAACAAAGAGTGTTGGGACTGCATCATCATCAGTAGCACAGAGTGTTGACATCAACACAGATTGTTGGGACCACATCATTATTACCGTAGGACATCTGAAGCGGCATCACAGTGGATACTTTGATAGATCCATTGTGCGTTTGTCTAACTTACTAACCCTTTCAGGCCAACCAAGCATAGCCAGACAAATGGATCTACCTGGGGAGAAAACAAGCATTGTCTGTCTTACTAACCCTTTCGGGCCAAACATACTAATCCCCCTAGGATCAAATAGACCTATTCTGGATTACTAACCCTTTCGGTCCAAACAATCCTAGCCAGACATACCCTACCTAGACTAAGCTACCACACCACTGTAACATGAACCTACCACATGAGCATCATCATCTCTCCCTGTTTCAAGGGAGGTCCTTTCAGACTACACCAAACTTGTCTCGAAAGTATTCAAACTTTACACGACAGAGAGTCTTAGTTAATACGTCAACCACTTGTTCCTCTGTAGGAACATACTTGAGCTTTACAACTCCAATCTGCACCATATCCTAGATGTAGTGATATATAATTTCGACGTGTTTTGACTTGTCATGAAACACCGGGTTTTATGTCATCTTAATACAACTCTAATTATCGCAATGGATATTAGTCACATCTTTCTCTACATCAAATAATCTTGCCGACATATTGCGAAGCCACACTGCTTCGCTACAAGGTGAACATGTTGCAATGTATTTAGCTTCTATCATACTGAGGGAAACACTGAACTACTTTCTACTGAACCATGAGATCATGCCTGATCCCAAAATAAAATAGCATCCTGAAGTGCTCTTTCTGTCTTCAGCACTTCCTTCCCAATCCGAGTTTGCAAATCTATGTAATTTGATTTCACCATCTAATGCATATCTGAGACCATAATCCAACGTACCCTTTAGGTGCCTCATCACATGTTTTGTTGCCACTAGGTGAACATGTCTGGGTTCCAACATATACTGACCCAAGGTGTTTACAACAAAACATATATCTGGTCTCGTATTGGTCAAATAAATCAGTGAACCAATAATATGTTTGTATGAGGTAACATCTATTATCTTCGAAGAATCATCATTCAAAAGATTCATGTTTCTTGTCGAAACATGGCCTATTTTTCATCATTCAAATCTCTTTAGGATCTCAACTGCATATTTTCCTTGGTTCAGGAAAATCTTGTCAAGATACTACCAAACTTCAAGACCTAGAAAATAGTGCATCATACCAAGGTCTTTCATTTCAAATTCAGCAGCGAGTTTCTCTTGCATTCGTTGATGGGCTTATCTTCACCTGTCAAAAATAGATCATCCACCTATAGTAGTAATATCATAATCCCATAATCATCAACCTTATAGGAAAGGTTGGAATCTGTTTTACTCTTGGTAAATCCCAAACTCATCAGGAAGCCATCAATTCTTCCATACCATGCTCTAGGTACTTGCTAGTTCACCCATACAATTCCTTCTTTAGTCTGCATACATGAGTCTTTTAGTTATTTGTCTCAAAGCCTTATGGTTGTTCAATGTATACTTCTTATATCATTCCATTTAGGAAGGTTGTCTTTACATCTATATGATGTAACTTCCACTTCATCTTGGATGCCAAGGCAAGGATGGTTTTGATTGAGGTGTACCTTGCAACTGGTGCAAAGGTCTCCTCCATTAGAGGAAATTTGGGGTCTAAAATGGGCCTTATAAGAAAACGCGCCAACAATAAATTTTGTGAGTTGGAATTCAAGAACCAATAGAATTTCAATAAAAATGAGTCAACCATAATGGTTGAATTGACATATTTGTCATAAAAGAAAACTAATTTTTTTGTTCGTATTTTCGAAATATATCCCTGTTTTTTAACTCAAATTCTGAGCGGGAGAGGTCGTTGGATGCGGAATTAAATTCCACATCCAACGACCTTTCCCGCTTGAAATTTGAATAAAAACACAGGGAGATATGTCGAAAATACGAACAAAAAATAGTTTTTTTCATTCTTCCTCCAAAATTAATAACTATTATTTTATTATTTTAACTATTATTTTATTATTTTAACTATTATTTTATTATTTTCCTTAGGAGGCCCATTTTAGACCTCAAATTTCTTCTAATGATAGTTGATTCCTTCCTTCTGAGAGAATCTGTGAACTACGAATATTGCCTTGTACTTTTTTATATTGTCGTATACTGAATTTGTTTTGTAGACCCATTTCGAGGATACTATTGATTTGTTCTTCGATCTTGGTACTACTTCCCATACATCATTCTTTATAATGGACTAGTATTCCTCGACCATGGAATCTACCCATTACTTTTTCTTTATTGCTTCTTTAAAGCATATGGGTTCTTCGTCAATGAGATTACTACACATCAAAGCCACATAACTGGGGTATGCTTTGGCTTCTCACTTTCTCTGAGGGTTACTTCTAGAACACCATATCTTTCAGCATCTTCAATTATCTCACATGCCCAAGCAAACCTTTTTTTGTGTGAGATAATCTCTCTAGGTAACTCCTTACGTCTCTAAGGTTATGTCATGTCATGATCCTCATGCATCTGTTCTTCCACATCATTTCTGACTGGTTTGGAGATCTGTGCAGCTCTAGGAGCTTATGTTCCTCTTCATCTTC
The DNA here is from genome assembly GCA_001517045.1 of Pseudotsuga menziesii. Lineage (NCBI taxonomy): Eukaryota > Viridiplantae > Streptophyta > Pinopsida > Pinales > Pinaceae > Pseudotsuga > Pseudotsuga menziesii. Next base: position 262,891 of record LPNX010983004.1, on the reverse strand, counting down.
TTGATTTTTCCTTGCTTTTCTAAAATTTGTATCTTCGTCAAATGTGACATCTTTTTCGAGTCCTGGGATATAAATTCGGTAAGCCTTTGATTGCTCACTATATCCTACAAACATTTTTCTTTCCTAAAGGGTCCAACTTCGATCTCTTCTTCGTGGGAATGTCTATGTATATCGAACAACCAAATATCTTCAGGGGACTAACTTCGGGCTTTTCTCCTGTAAACATTTCTTCTAGAGTATTATTCTCAAGAGCACTGTGAGAGATTGTGTTATGTACATACACTGTTGTTCTAGCTGCTTCTACCCACAAGTACATAAGTAGATATTGATCATGGATCATGGATTTTACTACTTCCATGATAGATCTATTCTTCTTTTCAACCACACCATTCTGTTGAGGATTATAGGGGATGGTGATCTCCCTCTTAATCCCAACTTTTTTGCAGTAATCATTGAATTCACCTGATGTGAACTCGCCTCCATTGTCTAATCTTAATGTCTTGATCCTATTTTTAGAGAGGTTTTCCACAAAAGCCTTAAAAACCTTAAACTTTTCAAATACTTCATCTTTCTTCTTCAAGAAATAGATCCAAGTTTTGCGAGAGTAATCATAAATAAATGAAGCATAGTAAACATTCCCACTTAGTGAAGTAATTTGCATTGGTTTGCATACATCTGAGTGAACAATGTATAAGATCCATTTTTCTTTTTTGTCACTGCTTGGAAAAGGGTTCTCCATGTTCTTTCCTTGTGCACATCCTTTGCACACTCATTCATGGTCTACCTAGATCTTTGGAAAACATGTCACAACCTTACTCACAATTGGAAATGATTTGTAATGTTCATGAGCAAGTCTTATGTGCCATAATTCACATGGTATTACGGTGCTAGCCATCAAGGCTGAATTTGCATGTCTCTTTAATTTGTAAAGTCCTCCTTCAATTCCAATCACCACTACATCTATAGTTTTCCCTTTTGACAACATGAGGACTTCACCATCTACAAAAGGGACTTTGAACCATTTCTTATCTAATGTTAAGATAGAAAGGATATTCTTCTTTAACCTTGGGACATATAGAACATCCTTCATCTTCATGGACTTTTTGGAATCCAGCTTATAAGAGGCTTTTCCCTCCCCTTTGATTGGATATTGGTAATCATCTCCAAGATTTACTTTGTGTGGGGAATCCTTTTGTAAAAAACATGAGAGAGAATACTTGTAACTTGACATATGCTTGAAGGCACCACTATCTACTAGCCAAGTATCACTTTCGTGTAAAACCCAATCCTGTGAGGGTTGAAATCAAACCATATTCTTCATAGGGATATTCATCTTCTCTAGTCCTATTCTCATTCTCTTCATCATCATCTTCAGTTGCATGGGCTTGGAACCTTTTGTTCCCCTTCTTGAACCGCTCTTCCTTCAGGGGATAGTTTCTGGAGATGTGTCCCATCTTGTGGCAAGTGAAACATTCAAAACATGAGAAGTCCCTTTTCACCCTTTTTCTTATTTTGAAACCCTTGAGTTCTTTTGGGAGTATGATCATGACTCTTTCTCTTCTTCCTTCCTTTGGTATGGGTTTCTAAAGCTTGATCTTCATTGTCATTTAACTTCTCTTCTCTAACTATTATACTTTATTCTTCTTGAACACATTCCTCCCATAACTTTTGGAACTTGGTCAACTTTATTCTAGAACATATTCCTTGAATGAAAGATTCACATTCTCTTGAGATTCCATTCATAATGGTCATTACAGCTTTTGCTTCTTCCACCATGTCACCAATAGCTTCCAATTGCCCCTTCATCTAGGATACCCTTGTGAAGTATGATTGCATGGTCTATGACTTTTGAATCTTCACACTCTTGAGTTGATTCCTCAAGGTCTTCTTCATATTGATATTTCTTCCTTCTAATAGTTTGGACGATGCTTCAAACATTTCCTTTGGTGTTCTCCTTGAAGATACTTGAGGGATCAAGTGATCTTTGATGGAGTCAACTATGATCCTCTTAGCCTTGATCATATATTTATTGTACTTTGTCTTGGTCTTGTCTTCTTCTGTTTCTACAACTCCTCCTTTATGAAGCCTTCTAGATCATTATCTTCCAAGATGAGCATGATCATATACTTCCAATCTCTGAAGTTCTCAGCACCCTCAAGCTTCTCATCCAGCTTGGTATTGTTTGTCATCTTGAACAATAATGAGAACCTCAAATGGAAATATAAGAAACAGTACTTGGAAAAAACTGCTTATGGCTGACCTCCTTTGGGATGACCTAGGGTTTGATGGTAAAACCTTAATTTTTAGCTAAAATAAATTGTAGGGTTGAGTGGTAGAAAATATGAGCCTCCCTAAGGTGAGTTAGATTGTATCTTTCTTTTTCTGAACTTGGTGATGGACCCTTGAAAACTCTGAAGCCCTAGTTCCTCCCTAAGGTGAGTGAGATTGTATCTTTCTTTTTCTGAACTTGGTGATGGACCCTTGAAAACTCTGAAGCCCTAGTTCCTCCCGACAGCAGTGTCGGGACAATAAATGAAAATTCTTAGAATTCAATTTTGTTTTCAAAAAAAGATGCACCCTCCTAGGGAAAGTTGAGTGAGCCCTCTTTTATGGTTGATCTGTCAAGGGAATTGTTCAGAATAGCAAACCCTAGTTGCACAATGTCTTGTTTTAGGGTAGCTCTAATACCATGTTAGTTTTTCTTAAAATGCTTAAATGATATTCTAAAACAATTCACGATAGTAGGATCACTGAAAGAAAAACATGCACAACACAATGAACACAGACATTTTCCTCGAGGAAACCACAAGGGATAAAACCCCACAAAACTTCCTCAATATAGAATTCAACCAAGATAGTGTAAAACCTCAAGACGACTCCTCTCTCTCCAACGCACTTCTTCTTCTCTCTCTAGTGAACTTGATTGAGTGAAGTGTGTACAAATGGAGGCACCTCACTATTTATATTTGACACTTGACCTAAAACCTAACTAAGCTGACTTGTCTAACTGACATGGTCGACTTGTCTAGTAAAATACCAAAATAATATTTATTATAATGACTCATGGGTACTATTGACCCGACTTACATCCAGAGGTTTACATTGAACCTTTCAATGACTCTTACATGACCAAATACATCAATGACATATCCTGAAGGAGGAATAACTATAATACATATAGAATAATTTCCAAAGTTACATTATTTTAACAGCTCCTTCATCTACAATACAACGAGCAATCGTGTAGTGTTTAACTTGAACCCTTATGATGCAGGCCTAAAACCATAAGCTTGATTTATCCAGGGTTCTCCTTTGGTTAGTATTAAACCCCTTCTTATGAGTACAGGAAATTCAAACACACCACATGAATACGTATAGGAAATGTAATATCATACCTCTAACAAACTGATAACAAACTCGTATGGGAAATCTATGTTCAATCTTTTAAAGAAACACTTACAGCTTTAATGTCCTTCCTAAAAAACTTGACCAATACTCAAATGTGCATTATGCTTCTATGTTGATGTAATTGTAAATTCGGAATGTATTCGCTTGTATGTCTTATGTATTGTACCCCGATGTTCTTGTCGGGAGAATCAGTAATGTAATCAAGTCGTTTCATACCTCAATGTTCCTATCAGGAGAATCAATAATGTAAACAAGTCATGTAAAGTCATAGAGGGTAACCTTCCTTATTGATCAAGGGTTAAAGTCTCCACAGTTGTGGGGCACTAGGGTTATTAGACTCTCCTAGAGAAGTTGGCCCTGGTGAGTTAATGTCAAGTCGAAAACTAGTATAAATAGGGAGTGAGCCTCTCTATTTTTCACACAGTCACTCACACTTAGTTGTAGCGCATAACTGAGAGAGAGAAGAAGCTAGGACAAGAGAGAGAGAGACAACTGTTGTCGGGAGATCATCTTTGTATCTTTGGGTTTTACTTTTGATGCTTATTCTATCTCTGAGGAAGTTGCAGGGTTTTCTCCTTTATGGTTTCCCCAAGGAAAATCTTTGTGTCCATTGTCTATTGTGATTAATTGTTGTGCTTGTTATTTTCTCAGATAAGATCCTAAGATCATATAGCTTAAATGATAAAAAAATCTAACATGGTATCGGAGCTAACCTGAGAAGAAGACACTCTGCAGCTGCTGAAGCTAGGGCTTACTATTTTTTGGATCTCTCTCCACAGATCATCAGTAAAAGGAGGCTAAGATGACTCTCCTCTCTAGGGCGCATCTTTCTGTCGAAGCAGAATCTAATTCTGAGGATTTTCAGTTTTTGACCCGACATTACACCAGGAAATTAGGGCTTTCCACAAAAGTGGAATTTTTGAGTGAGCCCAGTCCAGGATTGATCTCCTCCACAAAATCGAAGTTTAGAGATCAAAATTGAAGTTTCTGGTTGGGTAGAACTCCCGGAAAGTCAAACCCTAATCTGCTCCTGAACCAGAAAACCAGCTCTGCAGAAATCCAAATCCAGATTCAGTTCGAACATCTTAAACTGGTAAGATCTAAATATTGTGTATTTCCATTTGAGGTTCTTTGTTAAGAAGTCTCATCATACCAAGCTTGATGAAAAGCTTGAGGGAGTTGACAACTTCTGAGCCTAGAAGTATAGGATCTCCCTGGTCCTGGAAAAAAATGAATTGGACTCCTACATAAGTGAAGAGGTTCCAGTTCCAGAGGGAGATGAGGCTAAGGCCTTACACAAAAAGAAATTGGTCATGGCGAAGAAGATTATCGTTGATTCAATCAAGGATCACCTTATACCTCAGGTGTCCTCCCTAAAGATACCCAAAGAGATGTTTGATGCCCTGACCAAGTTGTTTGAAGGGAAAACATAAATCGGAATATGACTCTAAGAAATCAATTGAAGAATGTAAAGATCCAGAATGCGGAGACTATATAGTCTTACTTTACAAGGGTCTCTCAGATCAAGGAACAACTTGAAGCAGTAGATGAAGATGTAGAGAATGCAAAGATTGTGATGACCGCCTTGAATGGTCTCCCCAGAGCATGGGACTCCTTCATTCAAGGGATCTGTGCCAGGAAGAAACTAATCAAGTTTAGCATACTGTGGGAAGAGCTCAAATAGTAGCTCGAGGAGAAAAGATTGGAAATGAAGATCAAGTTCTCACAATACAATCCAAGAAGAGAAAAACAAACCATCGCCAAGGTAAGCACTCTCATCCTAGAATATCTAACAAGAATCTACCTAAATTCAGATGCTTTACATGTGATGAAAGAGGACACTATGCTAGAGATTGTCCTAGGAACAAAAATGGCTCTCACAAGAAGAAGAGAAACAAGAAAAGACATCATGCTAACACTGCAAAGGATGATGAACCTCCCTATAAGAGAATCAAGCAAGAAAGTGATGATTCAATCAAGTGATAAAGAATATGTTATGATCTCTGCCCTCACGGAAACTGTCTCACATGGAAACAATGATTGGCTTATAGACAGTGGTGCTTCCAAACACATGACGGGATTTAAGGAATCCTTTGTGAGACTATCAGAACATGAATCACCCCACAAGGTGAAACTTGGGGATGACTACCAGTATCCAATAAAAGGTAGTGGTGAATCCTCCTACAAACTAGACTTCGGAAAGTCTATAAAGATGAAGGATGTCCTATTTGTACTAGGACTAAAGAAGAAACATATCTCCATCTCTGCATTGGATGCAAAAGGCATGAGGGTTGCATTTATAGATGGCCAAGTCCTCATGTGGCCAAAAAGAAATACTATTGACGATGCAGTAGTAATTGGAGAACAAGTGGGAGGAATATACAAATTGAAGGGCCAACCAGAACAAGCTTTGGTTCATGACTCAGTAGAACCAAATGAACGGTGGCATAGAAGGTTTGCACATGTGCACTACAGGGCACTACCACTTGCAAGCAAAGTTGTTGAAGGTCTTCCAGAAATGCAGGCAAAACATGAAGGTGTATGCAAAGGATGTGCGAAAGGAAAGAACACAAAGAAGACATTTCCAAGTAGCGAGAGCAAGGCAAAAGGAATCTTGGAAATCATCCACTTCGATGTATGCAGTCCAATGTCATCCAGTTCTCTAAGTGGGAATGTATATTATGTTTCTTTCATTGATGATTTTTCTAGGATGACATGGATATACTTCATGAAAAACAAGGATGAAGTATTCAGCAAATTCAAAGAATTCAAAGCCTTGATCGAGAACCACACAGAGAAGAAGATCAAGATCTTTTGATCAAATAATGGTGGAGAATTCACATCAAATGAATTCAAAGAATTATGCAGAGATTCAAGGATTAAGAGAAAGTTGACCACTCCATATAATCCATAACAAAATGGGGTTGCGGAAAGATGGAACAGAAAAATCATGGAAGCAGCTCGGACAATGCTTCATGATCAAGACCTTCCTATGCATCTATGGGCAGAAGCTGTCAGGACAGCTGTGTATGTACAAAACCGTACTCAACATAGAGTACTCGAGAACAAGACACCTGAAGAAGTCTTTTCTGGCAAAAAACCAGAAGTCAGCGATCTTAGAATATTTGGTTGTCCAGTGTACATACACATTCCAAAAGAAAAGGGGACAAAGTTATATCCTTCAAGAAAGAAGAGAATATTTGTGGGATATTCTGAGAACTCGAAGGCTTACAGAATATACTTCCCAAGATTCAAGAAGATCGACATCAGCAAAGATGTAACATTTGACAAAGACTCGGCTTACATCAAGTCCAGAAAAAGACCTGTTGAAGACACTAAAGAATCGGAAGTACCCAAAATCCGCAATACAACTATGAACGAAGCAACTCCAGAAGAAGATCGAGAAATGGAAGAACCTCAAGAACCAATAGATCCACCTCAAGAGAAGAATCCTCACAAAAGGAAACCTGCATGGGTACGAGAGGCTATCCAAGGTGCAAAAAGATATGGGGCTCCAGAAGAAATGAATATAGAAAGAAAAAGAACTAGGTCCTACTCCGGATATATAGCCTTATTATGTGACATCATCGATAAAGAACCTTCCAAATATGAAGAAGCAGCAGAGAAGAAAGAATGGAAGGATGCTATGATCGAGGAGTGTCAGTCGATCATGAAGAATGATGTTTAGGATGTTGTCCCAAGACCAAAGGGAAAGTATGTTGTGACTTCCAAGTGGATCTACAAGATCAAGCATGTTGCAGATGGTAGCATAGAGAAATATAAAGCAAGATTTGTGGCTCGTAGTTTCTCCCAGAAAGAATGAATAGATTATGAAGAGACTTTTGCACCTATAGCCAGATGCACTTGCATCAAATCAGTACTTGCTCTAGCTGCAATCATGAAATGGAAGGTACATCAGATGGATGTCAAGACTGCCTTATTAAATGGTGTAGTAGAAGAGGAAGTGTATGTGGAGCAGCCACTCGGTTTTGAGACACATGATAGGGAGACTCATGTGTGCAAATTGAAGAAAGCCCTGTACGGTTTGAAACAGGCACCCAGGACATGGTACGGCAGAATTGACAGCTTCCTGACTAGCTTGGGCTTTACCAAGAGTAAAGCAGATTCCAACCTTTACTACAAGGTTGAAGAAGGGAACCCAGTGATGCTCCTACTGTATGTAGATGACCTGTTTTTAACAGGTGCAGATGGGCTGATTGCAGACACAAAGAGGAAGTTGGCTGCTGAGTTCGAGATGAAGGACTTGGGTATGATGTACTACTTTCTAGGCATGGAGGTGTGGCAGAATGTGGATGGAATCTCCCTGGGACAAGGGAAATATGAAATAGAGATCCTAAAGAGGTTCGGGATGGTGGACTGCAAGGCCATGACCACACTTATGGCATCAAACCTGAAGCTATTGAGTGATGCTTCATCCGGGTCGGTTGATGCTACGATGTATCGTCAGATGATTGGATCCTTGATGTACTTGATGAATATGAGACCAGATATTTGCTTTGATGTGAACACATTGAGCCAGTTCCTGACAGATCCGAGACATGTTCACTTGATTGCTACAAAGCATATTCTGAAATACCTGAAATGTACAATTGATTATGGGCTCAAGTATCAGGCAAATCAGAAGATTAACCTAGAAGGTTATGTGAATTTAGATTAGGCAGGCAGTGCCATTGATAAGAAGAGCACTTCAAGGTGTTGCTTCAGTATAGGATCAGGTGTGATCTCTTGGTTTAGCAAGAAGCAATCATGTGTGGCACTGAGTACAACCGAAGCAGAGTATGTTACAACTTGTTCGACTAGCTGTGAGGCAATGTGGCTTAGGAAGCTACTATCTGATTTGTTTGATCTCCAGTTTGATGCTACTTGCATATATTGCGACAACCAGAGTTGTGTGAAGTTGTCAGAGAACCCAGTGTTCCATGACAAGTCGAAGCATATCGAGATCAAATATCACTATATCAAGGAGATGGTGCAAAGAGGAGCAGTGAAGCTCCAGTATGTTGCGACGGACGAGCAGATAGCTGATGTGTTGACCAAACCATTAGCTAGAGTGAAGTTTGAGTACTTCAGGGAGAAGCTTGGTGTTCTCCAAATCGAGGTTCTCTCCAAAGGGAAGTGATGAGTCTGTGAGCCTTTCTGACATGGTTGATGTGTTCATCCCATGGTCATATATAAGTGCAGAGCCATTTTGATGTGATTGCAAGATGTGTTCATCCCACATGATCAGATATGAGTGTTGAGCCTTTCTTACATGGTTGATGTGTTCATCCCATGGTAAGATGTAAGTGCTAAGCCTTTCTAACCTGGTTGATGTGTTCATCCCATGGTAAGATATAAGTGATAATCCTTTCTGACATGGTTGATGTGTTCATCCCATGGTCAGATGTGAGTGCTGAGCCTTTCTAACATGGTCGATATATTCATCCCATGGTCAGATGTGAGTGCTGAGCCTTTCTGACATGGTCGATATATTCATCCCATGGTCAGATGTGAGTGTTGAGCCTTCTTACATGGTCGATGTGTTCATCCCATGGTAAGATATAAGTGTTGAGCATTTCTGACATGGTTGATGTGTTCATCCCATGGTCAGATGTGAGTGCTAGGCCTTTCTGACATGGTTGATGTGTTCGTCCCATGGTCAAATGTGAGTGTTGGGCGAGCCTTTCTGACATGGTCGTTGGATGTGTTCCTCCCATAGTTAGATATAAGTGTTGAAGAAGATGAAGACCTACATGGAGGCTAGTCCTACAACCAGTTTTAAAAAAAAGGGTTGGCTCTTTAGAACTTCATGTGACGAGTAGAATTGAGAGATAGCACCATTTGTTCAAGATAGTGGAAGCAGTGATGATCCAGATTTGATGATGATCCAGTGATGATCCAGATGATCCAGACTTGATGATGGTGGACTTGATGATGATCCAGTGACAAAGACTTGTGCCGATGAAGTGTGTCGAGAGAATACCTTCCTAGTTAAGAGGGAGTGTTGATGTAATTGTAACTTCGGAATGTATTCACTTGTATGTCTTATCTATTGTACCCTGATGTTCCTATCGAGAGAATCAGTAATGCAATCAAGTCATGTCATACCCCGATGTTCCTATCGAGAGAATATAATGTAAACAAGTCATGTAAAGTCATAGAGGGTAACCTTCCTTATTGATCAAGAGTTAAAGTCCCCACAGTTGTGGGGCACTAGGGTTATTAGACTCTCCTATAGAAGTCAGCCCTGGTGAGTTAATGTCAAGTCAAAAACTAGTATAAATAGAGAGTGAGCCTCTCTATTTATCACACAGTCACTCACACTCGGTTGTAGCGCATAACTGAGAGAGAGAAGACGCTGGGACAAGAGAGAGAGAGACAATTGTTGTCGAGAGATCATCTTTGTATCTTTGGGTTTTACTTTTGGTGCTTATTCTATCTCTGAGGAAGTTGCGAGGTTTTTTCTTTTATGGTTTCCATGAGGAAAATCTGTGTGTCCATTGTCTATTGTGATTGATTGTTGTGCTTGTTATTCTCTCAGATAAGATCCTAAGATCATATAGCTTAAATGATAAAAAATCTAACATTCTACACTCCGGTATCATCTACGAATTTCCTTACTGAGATTCAGGTCTAGAACTCATAGTTAATAATTGATACGAAAAGAGATAGGAATCCAAACCTTGTGTGTTTTTATAGGAACAATAGGCACACATGAAAAACGCTCCAATCTACTAGAAACCGAAACTCTACAAGGAAAAAAGACTCATTGTTGCATGATCCATTGCTGCAAGACAAATCACGTTGTTGCAGAATTGGCTCATGTTGTTGCAAGACTGGCTACAAGACTGGGTTTAACTCCAAATCTAGACGCAGACTCCCAACTCAAGGTTTCTTCCTGATGGAAACGTCATTTAATCATTCAAAATTGAATTTCTAAGCTTTAAACCAATAATTTCTTGCACCTGCCAGGTGATTTAATGAAATTTTGTCCCAAAACAGAGAATTAACATAAATTCTTGTATAGAACTGTACCAATTCAAAATCGAGTCTGAATGTGCCTATAGAAAGTTTTAAAGATACTAGCACGATTTCAAATAAAAGTGTAGCAAGGAAAATAAAGCATTCCCAGCAGGTAGCTCAATGCCTAGGCTGAATTAAATCATAGAGACTGATTACATAAAACATTTCTTCTTGGATTTGTCATAATGCAAAACACCAAAACACTGTCCAATAATATCTGGGCATAATCAGATCATTCAAATTAATGGATTATTGAACAAAGTATTTCTTCATAAATCACATACGCAACAATCTAGGTCCAAGAATGAACACACAAAAGTTTCTCAACAATATTTATCATTTACATTCAAATCTTCACCATCTCCAATCCAACCCTCGAAAGCTTGAGTTTGGAACTTTTATTCCAACTCTTAGATAACTAAAAGTGAAACCGTTTTTCTATTTTGAGTAAAATAAACCTAATTGATCATATTTCACTCAATTATCAACTAAATATGACTCAACTACTAACTGTCACTAAATAAGAGATTGAATCTCTTTTTATTTAACTATTATAATTCATCTAAAAATGAAACTTCGGTATCCCACTTCTTAGTAAGATGTATTTTGAATCTTATAGGAATCATCTAACAACTTAGGAAATAAAAAACAAGTACATTTTTATGGAACTCACTCCCTTAGTAAACATCAAGACCCATAGGTCTATCAAAAAAGTTGAGTTGGAGAGGTTATGCTCCTGCATCAAACTCCCGAGGTAGAAAATTTTATGACCTCTTGGTCATAAGATTTCAAACTCTTCACTCCTCAGATCCCAATCTTGATTTTGTTGTTGTTATTCATATGCTTCGCAGCAATGTTGCCTTTTTGTTTTCCCCCACCTTCCAAGATCCCATGCTCTATGTGGTTGCTTTGCATTTATCTTGATGATGTAGTCTTCTTCATCCAATTGTTATTTATAACTGGCTATCTTTTCCATCACATGGTATTCCCGTCTGTATTTCTTCATCTTTAACTTCCACATTTCATCAATCTCAATTTCCATCACTGTTCCCTGTTGGTACATGGGACTGTTGCAAGTTCAATGCTGCAATTTTTCACAAAAAAAATTGTATAGCCACTACTATCTTTTGATCTTCACACCTCTGCATGTTCTCAACTTCTTGTAAATATTGTTCTCTGAATAAAAACGCATGCAACCACCAATGCATATTTTTAATCTGTAGACTCAATCTACATGATTTTTTCAAACAAGATTTGTTTTCTCATTGCATTAAAATGACAGGTAAACAAACATTTTATACCTTCTATGATCTTATGCCAATAATCATTTGCTTTAACACTATCATTATTCTCTGTTGTCACTCTTTCCTTAGCAAGCTCCATACTTGCATTAACCATCTCAAAGTTTTACCATCCATGTAATCTTCAAACCAACTAATGACCTCCTTTATGTCTTTATCCCTGTTAGACTCTTTCTAAATACTTTCCTCTTCATCAGTCCTTTTCTCAGTTGAACTTTCCATAAAGTTAGTCTTTGTCAAAAAGTATTGTTGATCATTTGAAATAGGCTTTGATTTCGTTCTTAACATCAAAATAATGCACTACGTGAGAGCTATAAAAGCTCTCTCCCAATTTCCATCACAAACCTCCAAGGTACATAGTTTCCTTTTCCACTCTTCTTGTTATTTTATGGAAGTTTGTTTTCTTCCATCCTTGGAAATTAGAATCGTCATTGTTTGTTACACACTAACACACAATAATCATACCACGGAAACATTCCCCTCAAAACATTCTTGGAGGTCATTCTTCAAAAAAACATCTTTCCCTGTTCTTTAATTGTTCATTGCAAAAAGATAGTTTATTGTTCCTTTGTGGATATGGACTCCTCCTTGAACTCTTAATCCATCTTCTACAGTTTTTTTGGTTATGCAGAAAATTTTCTTGCTCCGCACCAATTTTCTTACTCCCATTCTCTTCAAATTGTTCCTCATATCTCAATAAAATATACGGTTGTCTCAAAATTACACCCTAGGAATTATTTCGTTGTTTAATTTGTTTCCATATTTCACTAGCAACAACGTTCAATTTGACTAGTTCTTTAGTTTCAACTCCTTTGATGTCCTCAAGTTTGTGGAAATACACCTCAAAATACATCATTCTTTTCAGCCTGTGTTTTCCATTTTTCCATTTACTCCACTCTACTCCATACACTTTCTCTTTAGTGTTTGAGACATTTAGTTGCCTCTTCTAAATCCTTTGCTTAGTTGAGGAAAATTGTCTTCCTTCAAAACCTCATCCTTGCATGCATTAACACAAGAAACAAACTCATAACAACAAACAAATTGCTTCACCAATTCTTGAAATTCATCACCAGCAAATAGAATGATTGGTAACATCCCATGTTCATCTTCTTTGCTCAAGTAGTTTGTTGTTTCATCTAGTGCATGTGCTCTTTCTTGAATTCTTAGATTATCCTTGGGAGTATCCTATCGAATTTATTTCTCCTCGTTGTGTTTTAGAACAATCCCTTGGTCTGCATTTTCTTGTTGCCACATAAGTCCACATTCAAAAGACAATATTCCGTCTTGACCTTCAACTTTCTCCTTTACAAAACTGCAACTAAGCATTCTTGGATACCCTGTATATGCAACTATTATGCGGTACTCACCCATCTTGTTCACTTGAAAAAACTTCTTTCGTAGCACTTTATTGTTGTCTTCAAAGATAACCAAATCCTCTTCAAATTTCGTGGACATTATAGCTAAATGTTGCTCTTCTCTTGTAATATTTTCCTCTCACAAAGTTGCTACCTTCCATCTCATATGATATATTCTTCTTGCCTTTGTCTCTTTGAGACTTTTATGTAGTGTCTTCTTTCTTTTGATGATCTTCCTGAGACGGTGTTGTCTCTCTCCCTTCTATGACAAATTCATGTGTCTCTCCATCCTTCAATTACTCATAACCTGCAAACACATGCTGAAAGAAATAGATAGTTTGAAAAACCTTTGTCTTGTTTGATGTGTTAAGCATCTCATCTTTGCACTGGACTGCACTTTCCAAACTTGCTACAAGATCCTCATCTTGTTTCTCATTACCACCATCATCTTCTTCACTCTCTTCTCCAAGGATTGGTCCCTACTCTGGTTCACAAATGCAAACTGCTTCTTCATAATCCAAAGAATCTTGCTCATACTCAGTTGCCCTGAGTTTTTATGCTTGCTTTAACCAACCTTTCAACATGTGTCTGTCTTCTTGCAATTAACTACTGAATAGGACATCTAGCCACCTTCCTCATTACCCATCCAAGTTTTTGATCTTCCTCATTCTTCTGTAGCATATCCATTAGCACATTAACTCATGCCTTCATCTTAGCCATCTCAACCTCAAATTCTTCATCACTCGTCTTCCTCTTTATGTTATTTGCTTTGACATGTTTTCCCTGTTTGTTGTAACTTTCACCTAAACCTTCATAATGACAATCAGTAGTCATATTTTCTACCCCTTCGTGAACTTCACCTTGTTCACTATGAGTTGCAATCAAGCCAATACCTTGACAAGCTTATTCTTAGCTTGGACTTCAATGGTTCACTCCTCTGGAACCTCCTTGAGCACTCTTTTCTCGTTGTTTGTTGCGCTTACTTCTCACTTGCCGAAAACTTCTACTTGTCCTCTTTCTTCCAACATCAACGAGACTTATCAAGGTTCTTTGCCACGATCAAGGACATCACTTGTTCTTTTCTACAACTCTCATAGCTGTAATTCACTGTCACAGTTGCTACTTACAAATAACAAATGTTCTATCAATAATTAACTGGAAACATGAAGATAGAAAACCAAATTTACTTACCCCACTGCATTGTTGTAATTCTTTCACTCCTACCACCTCCACTGTGCCACTGTCTGCAAATACTCCTATTGTAGATTTCGATGTTCTTTAGTCCCTAAAAACATGCTTCTATTTTTCCACCAAAATAGAAAAAACTTTACTCAATAGATTTAAAGGAAACCTTGGTATTCTGCACTCCAAAGACAAAGTTTCTTTACAAATTCCCTTATCTTTGTGACTAAATCACTCTACCTTCAACTTGCATTTATAATTTTCTGGAATTTGTCTTCTGCAACTACTTGAATAAGTAGTAATGAATTTGTCTAGTCACTTTTCTTTTCAAGAGCTCACTTGCTCTGAATTTCTTCTCCAAGAGAATTCTTTCTAATTCCAAAGAATGTAATCTGCAATCAGTAACTCTTTGATCAAATCAAACTAAAATGGAAAATCATATTAAGGATCAGATTTCATCAAATCTGAACTGCTGCAAAGCTCCAACATCACCACTCTCATTTAACCCTACCAAAGAATATAATGCTCTGTATCTCTTGTTGAACTCCAAAGAGCATTACTGTGCTCTGATACCACATGATGCAGGGCTAAAACCATAAGCCTGCTCTATCCAAGATTCTCTTTTGGTTAGTCGAAAACTCCTTCTCTGATACCACATGATGCAGGGCTAAAACCATAAGCCTGCTCTATCAAAGGTTCTCCTTTGGTTAGTCGAAAACCCCTTCTTGTGATTACAGGAAATTCAAACACACCACATGAATACATATCAATGACAAGAAATGTAATATCAGACCTCTAACAAACTGATAACAAACATGGCTAGGAATTAAAGAAACACTTACATCTTTAATGTCCTTACTCAAAAACTTGACCAATACTCAAATGTGCATTACGCTTCTACACTCAGGTTTCATCTACGAATTTCCGTACTGAGTTTCAGGTCTGGAACTCATTGTTAATAATTGATACAGGAAGAGATAGGATTTCAAACCTTGTGTGTTTTAATAGGAACAATAGGCGCACATGAAAAATGTTCCAATCTCCAAGAAACTGATAGGCTACAGGAAAAAAAACACGTTGCTGCAAGATCTGTTGCTGCACGATGAATCGCGTTGTTGCAGGACTGACTCACGTTACTGCAGGACTGGCTACAGGACTGCGTTTAACTCCAAATCTGAACGCAGGCTCCCAACTCATGGGTTCTTCTTGATGGAAACGTCATTTAATCATTTAAAATTGAATTTCTAAGCTTTAGACCAACAATTTGCTGCACCTGCCATGTGATTTAAGAAACTTTGTCCCAAAGCAGAGAATTAACATAAATTCCTGTACATAACTGAACAGATTCAAAAATGAGTCTGAATATGCATGTAGAATGTTTTAAATATACTCACAAGATTTCAAATAAATGAGTAGCAAGGAAAATAAAGCATTCCCAGCAGGTAGCTCAATGCCTGAGCTAAATTAAATCAGAGACTGATTACAGAAAACATTTCTTCTTGGATTTGTCATAATGCAAAAGACCATAACACTATGCAATAATATTTGGGCATATAATCAGATCATTCAAATTAAAGGATTATTGAACAGCCTTTCTTCATAAATCACATACGCAGCAATCTAAGTCCGAGAATAGGTCAACGACCATGCTGCGTATGGAATCTGGATATAGGTCAATTTTGGTTGATTTGTTTTCTCAACTCATGCCAAACAGAATTTACAGTGACAAACCACACTACAACTCATGACATGAAATATCTTATAAACTCTGAAAGTATTGGCAATAAAAGTAACGAATAGGCAAGCTCCTTCAAAAGCATGCATTACATTAAACTTAACAAATTGTCTAACAAAAGGTATTCAAAAATATAAGCTGTTGAACAGCCCAAACCAAAAAATTACCGCCCAAAAATTTGTAAAATCATCAAATATTGTGATGCTAAAACCATAAACTCTTTACAGATTGACCAAAGCTAAATGAAGCCACCTAGAATAAACTTGCTAGATAACAGTATAACCAAGCTACTAATTCATCCTCCTAATCAGTTCATTAATTTTAAGCTCACGATTTCCAGCATCTCCATCCTCAATATAGCGGTTCCGTTTCTTCTTCAAACCACCAGATGGAGCATAGCAGTATAACCAAGCTACTAATTCATCCTCCTAATCAGTTCATTAATTTTAAGCTCACGATTTCCAGCATCTCCACCTTCAATATAGTGGTTCCGTTTCTTCTTCAAACCACCAGATGGAGCACTGAGCTTAAATGGCCATAAAAAATTGTTTGCCTTTGTGAAATTCGGACCAACAGTGATTATCTCATGAATGAGATCTTCAATACAGATGATTCCATACTGACCTAAAACCTGTCAACAAGCAAGAGGTCATTAAAAAACACTAGGAGAATACAAGATAAAGCAAATAGTTGAAATAGATTTACAAATATAAATTCTTGAAATACCTGTTCAATAATAGCGTTGTCTGTCAAAGGAATCCTCTGCTTGTTTACCTTTCCATAACCTCTTTTGTAAATCAGCTCTCTAATACTCTTCAAATTAGGGTAGCTACAAAATATAACAAAAAAGAAGGGTCACTAAAAGTAATTTCTATATCTAATACATAGAAATGATAAAGTTTGCTTAGTTAAAAGGTCTACATTTACTTGCTTTATATACCAAATTAGAACTTACCCATTCGGCACATATAGCTCAACCCTATGCAGCATATTTATTCAGAGTTATTTTATTTGCTAGATATAACTAGTTAGAATTTCAGGAGTTGTCAACCTATGCAACATATTCATTGGGTGTAAGCTAAAGTCTCGACGATTTGCACCCACTTTCCAGCGAGTTTTCCGGTCTAAATCTGGCTGCAATTGTTGAAATGCCAGTTTTCAGTTGTTGGAATTGCATAATCGGGGTGCCCCAGGCCCCCAATGGTAATCGAGGGTGCTGAATCCATTTCTGCAA
Source organism: Pseudotsuga menziesii (assembly GCA_001517045.1). Lineage (NCBI taxonomy): Eukaryota > Viridiplantae > Streptophyta > Pinopsida > Pinales > Pinaceae > Pseudotsuga > Pseudotsuga menziesii. Next base: position 245,653 of record LPNX010983004.1, on the reverse strand, counting down.
TCAAAATTGTAATTTCAGCACCAAATCATGTCGCCGGATTCTGACCAACTCACTGGAAAAACTGCAAATCGTCTAGACGTTAGCTCACTCCTATTCAGAGTTGCTTTATTTCACTTCAAGGAAAGGTCTATGTTTGTTTGCTAAATATACCTTAATTACAACTTCCCAAAAGTCACATATGGCACAAACCTCAAAAAAATATACATAGTTTCTTCACTTGCTAGATATACCTAATTAGAACTTACCCATAAGTCACATATCGGTCAGCCTTATGCATCATGTTCACAGTTCCTTATTCACTGGGTAACATCTACGTTGGTCTGCTAGATATACCTTAGTTTAAATTACAACTTCCCATAAGCCACATATGGTTTGACCCTATGCAGCATATTCATGGTTCCATTGACTTGATAGATATACCTATATACAACTTACCCATAAGTTACATATGGTTCAACCCTCTGCAACATGTTCACAGTTGCTTTGTTCACTTTGAGGAAGACACCATTGAAGATCTACAGAGGAATAAATAGAAATTTTCAATTACACCAGAATTTTTTTTCAAGAAACTGTCATGAAAACTAATATTTCAAAACAACAAAATTATAGCAAGCCAAGCTGAAAATTACTAACCTGCCTCAAACGCAGTAGCTGCAAAATCTTCCGTGTCTTTGGATGCATATCGTTAATACTACATTAAGAAACAATCAAAGATGCAGGAAAGTAGTTACAAAACAAATATAAAAATAGAAAGAAGAGTTTAATACTACATTGAGAAAAGAACAAAGATCAGGGAAGGAAAGTCGAAAGTAGTTACAAAACAAAAATTACAAATAATGCATTGATTGGTAGATATGATTGCTTATGTCTTATCAAACATGCCAACATGCTGCCTGCTTACCCACGGATGCGAATAATGAAGAGGAGCTTAGCTTCTGGATCAACATAGAAACCTCCCCTCAATTTGGCATCTCGCTTCAATCTGATGAGATCCTGCTCCTGAAAATTTATTAAATTACTGTTAAGCAACTTAACAGTAACTAAGTAAAGAACATATAATTTAAATTATGATAAACACTACATCAAAAGTTGTTGTCACCTGATGTACAACGAATTTTTCCCAGGTACATGCTTATATTCTGCATGGTATGATGAGATTATATTCATTGACAAGTCCAATTAACATATTACCTGATCCCTGTACTCCTTGATATACTTCTCAGCCCTCTTGAAAATCAGTTTACGGTTTTGAGCTCTATTTAATTTGGTAGCATCTAACTGCTCCTTTTTATTTTTCTCCCATTCTTCATTTCTTTTCCTCTTCTTCAATACAGACTCTGGGACTATAGCAATGGCCTTTGCCTCTTCTTCACCCATATCTGATCCAACAAAAAAATAAACTTATTTGAACACAATCTAACTTGGAAGCCAAATGTGCATTTGGACATGCAGTATCTTCTCTCAGAACCAGAGGGCTGGCCCTTACTGCATTAAATTCAAAAGCCATATTAAAGAGAAAGGAGGATCTTTCCAAAAATTAACAGAACTATCAATTTCCAACTTCGTTAAACATAACCAACAAGAAAATATTTCATTGTCCTGTCCAACTTGTCCTCGAACAAGCTTGGCCAGTGGGATTAAAAGTGTAGCTCAAACTAATGAGAGCTCTTAAACATTAGTAATAGAATTACAAACCATTACACTAGCTCTAAAGACAAATTAATATGCTTGTTACAACTTACAACCATCACCAAAATCGTAAGACCATCCACCCTTAGGCATCCCCCACCTTATTGCACTAGAAAATGGGAGGCAATTGCGGGAAATATTGTAATTGCAAAATTCTAAAAACCTTCTTAAAATTTACAGAACAAGTCTCCAAAATGACTCAGACTCTGAAAATTACCCAAACCCCAAATGGAGACTCAATTTGACTGAGCAAAAACCTTGTGCAAATTGGCAGTAATTTGGTACAGGGGTTATGTTAGTGATACTACTAGAGGTTTATTTCGCAGTGATTTGGCACAGGTGTTTTGTTAGTGATACTACCAGCATATATCCATCTTAAACCCAGATCTATGAAGCAGCGAGAGAGATCCAATTTATTAAGCTGTAATATTTTTCCCTTAAATTTTTTACATATCCAAATGAATTTACACCTCATCAATAATCATGATAATTAAATTAGCATATAGTATATGTAATTTTCATTAAAACATATGTAAATTTTTTAAAGCCGACAAGTTTTCAATATTTAAATTTTTATTTATCTGCGGTTAATTTTCATTAAAACATATGTAAATTTTTTTAAACGGACATGCTTTAATTTTTTATTTTAATATTAATATTTTATTTTATTATTATTAAAATATGTCACATTACATAATGTTATGTGACAACATCTCCCTCATGCTGGGTTACTAATTTTTGTTAAAACATATGTAAATTTTTTAAGCTTACATGTTTTCATTTTTTAATTTAAATTTTAATATTAACTTTTATTTTTTTATTATTAAAAAGTGTCACGTTACGTGACAACATCTCCCCAATACTGGGCTGTAGAGCACCTCGTTACTCTCAGTGCAACTAGGGGTTTATGCCATATTAAAAAAACCTGAACTTGTCAATAACTTGGTGCTTGACCAAAACACTTCAAGTACCTATGGATAGTGTTCATCAACATTCTGAGCAAGGAGTCACATAGATAAAGAAAGTACGTAGAGTATGAAAGGTCTCAATGCCCTATAAATAGATTCCAATAAGTAAATCTCTGGGATTAAGACAACATAAAAAGCAACACCAGTTTGTTTCCATGGGACGACCATCAAAGCAGCATCCATCAATCATCCATCCCTCTCAAATCACCAAAAGGTAAATTACATCGTAAAAATACTACTTCGTGGGTCAGTTTCAATGATATGTGGTTGATGACTGCAAATTGCAGATACTTTCTATCAAGTGGAGACCTGGACAATCAACTTTATCGAGAATCTTTTTTTGAGACAATAGGCCCTTGCATAATTGGCATTGTTTATCTGAGTCACAGTCGAGATCAACTCCATAAAAGATTGAATGCATTTGGTGTGCAGCATAACCAACACGGTGATTGCATATCAAATTGAATGCAAGGTTGTACTGTTCTTCTCTCTCTCCATACATTCAAATCTATTGGTTTTTGGTTCTATTTTGGAAAAACTGATCATGCCCTGCAGATTAAACAGAGGGAGCAAGTTTAGGCTTATCTAGCTGTAGGAACAGTTCAAATGTGGAGCTGGGCAAGGTTCTGCAGACAACCAGTCGTTGCATCGCTGGACGAGTAGACATGTTTCAAGATTGTGAAGCCAAGCACATGTACAAGTTCTTCGAGGTCTTTTGGAAAATTCATACAAGAGCTCAATTTGGATGTCTTTGACATGCAGCTTCCCGCAAGGACTGCTCAAATCAATGGCTTCGCATTAAACACTGATAATCTCAACAAACAAGGGTGATTCTGCCATACGATTAGCTTCAATTTTGTTAATTTTCACGAGGAACAGTTCATTTTTTGTTGAATTTGCACAGATTTTCATAGCTATTTTATTCTTGGCAAACTAAATTATTTGGCTACTAAAACAAGCTTGTGAAGCTCCATAGTACCCACTTTGCATAGCCTAGGGGGCCCCATGTCAATCTGACATTCCTTTTTCAACAATGCTTACCAACCGACCATTTTTCCCTTCAAGCTCGTCAGTGTTTTGTAGTTCACAGCAATGATCTTAAATTCCAAGAGAGTTATTAATTGCAATGGTTGGAGGTCATATCAAAATTTCAAATAGTTCTCCTGTGTATGTTACCCTGTATAGTTTGCTACACAATTATCTTATTCCTCTTTCTTAATTCCAATGAATTTTTAACATTTTATATGTTGGCGTAGAGTATATATTGATATTAACATCTGTGGGCAATCCATTAAAGCTTTGGCATCACATATTCATTGCCAATTAAAATGAGTTGAAGATTTGGACTCTGCAAGAAGGGTTTTCTCCACTCTGCCTCCATTTCCAAACCAAGGATTCTCTTTTTTGCATTTTGTTTTTGTTGTTACAGAAGTTCTTGAATATCATTATGCATCAAAACAATGGAAATGTGCTCATAACCCTATACTTTGTTTGGCAAACAGTGGAAATATTTAGTGTTTGATTGACAAACAATGAAGATTTGTAGGTGTTGGAATATTGGACAATACTGAGAGAGGGGGGTGAATAAGTATTGATAACTTTTAACAATCAAAACCACTATTAACTTATTCATTAACAAACATAATCAACAAGATACAAGGAACACAACTTTTATCATGGAAGCCCAATTGGGAAAACCACCAACACTTTCTATTACTGCAAAATTATATTTACAATAGTTTTGTCAGCGACAACAGACAGGAAGTTACAACACCCTATTTACCAGTAGCTACTGGAAGGAGGCTACAACCCCCTAGTTTTATCAGCGGCTACTGAAGGGATGCTTTGACACCCCACTTACCAACAACTACTGGGAGGAGACTACGACCCCCTGGTTTTATCAGCTGCTACTGAAGGGATGCTACGACACCCTATTTACCAGCAACCACTGGAAGGAGGCTACGACCCCCTGGTTTATCAGCTACTACTGAAAGGATGCTACGACACCCTATTTATCAGCTACCACTGGAAGGAGGCTACGACCCCCTGGTTTTATCAGCTGCCACTGAAAGGACGCTACGACACCCTATTTACCAGCTACCACTAAAAGGAGGCTACAACCCCCTAGCAAGCATGTAGCCTGCCCTAGCACAACCCTACCACCCAATAATGTTTTTATCAACTTCCAAATCTTCTTATGTCTTCAATACTGTCACTAGTTTCTCATCACTTCCTTGGTCTTTGACTTCTGCTGCTGCTACTGCTACATGGATCTGGACTGCAAAGACACCTTACTTCCAATTTAGGCATCTGCTTTTATATCTTTTATTAGTAACAACATTCATCCAATCTTCATGTCTCTTCAACATCAAACGCATCCCTTCATAAAACGTGCCTCTTCATTCTGGAACATGACTTTTCACTATCACACCCTTTCACTAATTAACTTTTTGTTTATACTCATCTTCAGTTAACAATATACTCTGCTACAACTAACATTTCACTAAATACATACACCAATCAAACTTCGGGGTTTATTGACGTTTTTGGAGCGCATAGCCTAATTCGTGTTGTAACTTGTTCTATCGCATTTCTTGACAATTTTTCATGGCACTAGCAAGGGGAGAGGCCGCAAATCCCTCTCAAGCTATCCCCAACAATCAAGGCAATGATCCGGCCGACCGATTTGCATCATCACCACCCATCACAATTCAAATCGGGTCGAAAGAAATTCTGATTTCTGATGGAAAGCAGGGTCTAAATACTCCGGGAAACCACAGACAACAGTTCAAGAAAAAGGGCAGTCCAGTACCCAAACCTGTATTGCTAGAACTGAGAATCGACCTTTCCTTCATCTCCCAGTCGAAAGGATCAATGCTCGTGCACAAAAGATGAAGGATCATGCACTTATAGGCAAATTCATGGGATTCTGGCCAACTGAACAAGCCTTGCGTGGATGGATTGCAGCCAAATGGAAACCGAAGGCCCATTTTGATTTACAACTTGGTTATAAAGGTTTTGTTACCATCATTTTTCATCATCTTGATGATAAATCAAAAGTTGAAGAAGAAGGCCCTTACTTCTTCAATGCGGTCGGTCTTTATTTACGCAATTGGACGGAAAGGTTCAATCTGGAAAAAGAAGACTTCTCTTGGGCTCCAGTCTGGATCTGAATGTTCTCTCTTCCGCAAGAATATTGGGACGAGGAGACCCTCAAAGAAATCGGAAACACCCTGGGAACCTATGTTAGATCGGTTGATCAAACTAAAATGAACAAATTTACCTCCTACGCCAGGATCTACGTGTACATGCACATTGCAACCGCCCTCCCAGACGCAATCTGTCTATCTCACAAAGATTTGGACTGGCTCCAGCCTCTCGACTATGAACATGTTCCATTTCGATGCCTTAAATGCCATGAGCATGGACACCTCTTCAGAGATTGTCTGCTCAACAGAACCAAGCTGGCTAATTCAAATAATGGCAAGTAAGACGCAAAGGGATTCAAGAAACTGGGGAAAAAAAACATCACCACAAGAAAGCTGGGACAAACAACTTTCAAGAAAATCTGCATACCACTAGTAGCAACTTCGATATCCTGAACAATCAAGGTGAAACTTCATCTGAGGAGATGCATATGGATACCCTCATTAACAATTCCCAGATTCAAGATCCCGCGCTTTCGCAATCATCTGAGCAATGGGATCAGAAGATCTTCCACCCAAGTTAGATCCTCAGGATATAGAAACTAATCCTGTGCCTATGTCTTCATCGGCTCCTCGGGACTTTCCAACAGATGTTCACGCTCAAGAACTTATGGATGAAGATTTAAAAGATCAAGATCTGGGGGAGCTAGATCTCGGAAGTATAGAGGATGCTTGCACTAGAAAAGCCTTTGATTCCATTCCTGCTCGACAAATACATCTTTTTCAAGAAGCTCTGGTCAAAGCTAAAGCGCAGAATAAACTAGGGGTCTATCACCTGCCGCAAAAGGATAAACAAAAATTGCCAAACGACAACAGGAAAAGAGGACACAAAACTGATTTATAGCAATTAAACAGACTCGACAATGCGCTCATAGAGTCAGGCCAGTATGCTCAGCTAACGGAATTCTTCTCCTTTGCCTCCCAAGGTATCCCATGAAGCTCATCTCCTAAAACGTTCGCGGTCTCAATGGTACCTCCAAGCACGGAATGTTAAAAAGAAAAATTCTACAGGACAAACCTTCTGTCCTCTTCCTCCAAGAAACCAAATGTTCTATTGAAGATCTTGCGAATCTATTCACTAGAATATGGAAAGGCAGTCAAAGCATTGCCATTGATGCCAAAGGAGCCTCGAGAGGTATCGCCATTGTTTGGAATCCTATGCAGGTATCTCTTAGTCATTTTGCTTCCACAGGCCATTCCTTATCTACTATCTTTCATATCCTTGGCACCACTATTGGAGGACATCTCATCAATACTTATGGGCCTCAACCCCCCTCGCCATTGTTTGGAATCCTATGCAGGTATCTCTTAGTCATTTTGCTTCCACAGGCCATTCCTTATCTACTATCTTTCATATCCTTAGCACCACTATTGGAGGACATCTCATCAATACTTATGGGCCTCAATCCCCCAATCTTAAGATTCAGCTTATCCAATATCTTGACTGGTTTGTTCAGCATCACTTTGAATCCCCCATTCTTATTGGAGGGGACTTCAATATGATCCTCAATCTGGAGGAAAAGAAAGGGGGTGTGCAGTCCCTCTCCACGACAGATCGGGCCTTCAAAGACTTCGTGGCCAACAATGCCCTTATAGATCTCCTCCCAACCTCTAGCTTCTTTACCTGGAATAACAAAGGAGGAGGCAAGCACCACATTTCCAAACGTCTTGACCGATTCTTTATCTCCAATAATACCCTAACTCTTGGTGGTGTCTTGGGCTCGGCCATCCTTCCCACTGCTGGTTCTGACCACTGGCCCATCTCCCTTTCCTGGCAAAGTCTAGGTACAACCCTCTTTCATCCTTTTCGTTTTGAAAAATTCTGCCTAAAGCATGCTTCCTTTAATAGCACAATGGAAGAATGGTGGTCCAATATGCACGTCACAGGATGTTCCAAAATGGATATCATGTCAAAAGCTTCGGATTCTTCGGTCTAACCTTCGTAAATGGAATAAATGTACTTTTGGCAACATTTTCAAGGACAAAGAAGTCATCCAGAATGAGTTGGAAACTATGCAGCACATCATCATGGATACCAGGTACACTGCTGAAATTAAAATCAAAGAAAATGATCTACTAGAATGCCTTAATCAACGCTGTGAATAGGAAGAATTTTTTTGGCAACAAAAGTCCAAAGTTGACTGGCTTAAAGAGGGGGAAAGAAAAACTACCTTCTTCCATCGTTCCACTATCCAACACAGAATGAGCGACAAGATCATAAGGCTCAAAACTGATGATGGCACCATTTTGGAAGAGCATGCAGATTTGGAGACTGAGCTTATGGGGTTCTATAAAACTATGCTTAGTGACGCTTACTGAACCTGATGTTTCCAAAGACGAAGTTATTCAGCAAGTCCTAACGCACGTCCCTTCCTTAGTCACTGAGGAGCACAATGATTCTCTCATGAAGCCAATCTCTATGCAGGAAGTGGAGACAGCTGTAAAACAAATGGCGGAAGGGAAAGCCCCGAGTCCAAACAGTTTACCATAAATTTCTTCAATCATTGCTGGGATATGCTCAAAAATGAAGTTTTGGATATTGTAGAAGAGTCAAGGAAGAAACAGTGGGTTCTCCCCACCCTCAATGCTACTCACCTAACTCTCATTCCCAAGTAGGTCAGAGTTGATCATCCCGATAAGTTCCGTCCTATATCTCTGTGTAATGTCACTTATAAAATAATCTCTAAAGTTGTAGCCAATAGCCTTAAACCTCTGCTTCCCTTACTCATCTCCCCTGAGCAATCTGGCTATGTGGAGAGCCGTCAAATCCTGGATGGCATCATTCTAGCACATGAAATCACTCATTCCTTGAAACATTCCAAAACCCCTGGTATGATTTTGAAGTTGGACTTCTCCAAGGCTTTTGACAAATTCAATTGGGAATTCACTGAAAGAACTCTTCTCACTTTTGTCTTCTGTCGAACCTGGACTAACCGGGTTATTGTGTTAATTTCTTATGCATTTTACTCTATTTGGGTCAATGGTACGCTTTCGTCCACCTTCACCCCCTCTTGTGGGCTTAGACAAGGAGACCCACTCTCCCCCTTTCTTTTTATTCTAATGTCTGAAGGCATGGGAAGATTGCTTAAAGCAACCTTATCCTCCAATTCTTTACGCGGGATCTCCATACATGGAGCTCCTCCCAATGTTTATCAGCAATTTGTGGATGACAAACTCCTTTTTGGCCATCCTTCGGTTCAGGAAGCACGTACCTTGAAGTCCATTCTAAACACCTTCTCTAAAGCTTCGAGAACCTCTATTAATTTGGATAAGTCTCAACTTTTCTTCTATAACACCAGTATTATTAGCCAATGCAATATCTCCTGAATTCTCAATATTCCTGTGGCCACTTTGCCTTCAAAATATCTTGGAGCCCCGCTCTTTGATTCAGCAATCAAGCACACTTCTTGGCAAGAACTTCTGAATAAACTTGAATCCCACATCACTTCCTGGACCTTCCATTCCCTTAATCTGCCAAGTCGTCTCGTCCTTCTCAAAACTCTCTTGCAATCCATACCTTTCTATCTTTTTTTGGTACTCGCTGCTCCTGAGTGGGTACTCAAGCATATCAAAAAATTCCAAAAGAACTTTCTTTGGGGTTGTACTAATAACAGACAAAGGTGGTCACTTGTTAGCTAGAAACAGGTCTGTCTCTCAAAGCTTAAAGGAGGGCTTGAGATAAGAGATCCTGAAATCAGTAACCAGGTTTTATCAGCCAAGATCTGGTGGAAATGGATAACGCAAAATCATTCTCCATGGGCCCAACTTTGGAATTATAAGTACTATCGAGATTGCACCCCTGCTACTCTCATAAGATTTTACCTAGATCCTCCAGGTTCCTCGATCTGGAAAGCGGCTAACACCCAGCGAGCTCTTATACAGCAACATAGCTTTTGGGAAATTGAGGACGGTACCAATGCTCTCTTGTGGCATGACGCTTGGGAGCAACTCCCCAGCCTCAGCAGTATCTTTGCTCAAGAAGACATTCGATTATATTCTTAGAGAAATCTCAATACGCTTGTGAAAGACCTCTGGACGGAGGATACCTATTCTCCTTTTCGACAATGGCAAACTCCCAGTAATTGGAGACATCGCCTTGAATCCGAGCATTTGGAGTCCATCTGGCAGGAAATTCAACAAAGGCGGATTCGTATTAAGCATGGCCCTGACATCCTTAGATGGGGTTACAAACCCTCATGAATTTACACGGTGAAGGAAGCGTATTCTCTATCCACTTTTCATCGAAGGGAGCCTCCTCTCACAAATTAGAGGAAAATTTGGAATCCAAAGCTATGGCCCAAAATCTCTACGTTTCTCTGGTTACTATCCCACAAACATATTCTTACATGGGACAATCTTCTCAAACAAGGTTTCTTTGGACCTTCATGGCGCGTTCTATGCAATATGCACTCTGAATCCATTGACCGCCTCCTGGATTCTTGCTCTTTTGCTAGTGTGTTATGGGATAAGGCCGTAGAGAAAATGCGTTGCTCCAGGAGAGTACAAGGTAACATTACTGAAACTCTTCAGCAATGGGATGCCAACCCCTTTCAAAGCTCCATTCTCAATCTCCTCTGGGAACTCATTCCTGGATTCCTTGCTTGGAATATCTGGAAAGAAAGGAATGTTCGTATTTTCTCGAACAAACAAAACACTCTAGAGGCAGTCTGGGACATTATCACCAAAAACCTTCAAGAAACACTCTCTGTTAGGCTCTGGAATCAAACTGATTTTTCTATATCTCCCCTTGAACAACAACTGATGGACAATTGGAATTTACATCTATCTCCCCCCACTGGGCTCTCCAGTTCAAGAGTCACTATTGCTCGCCCTATCCTTTGGACCCTCGCCCACCAAGGGAGTCTTAAAACTGAATTTTGATGGGGCATCAAAAGGCAACCTTGGTATTTATGGGTTTGGAGGCATTATCCAGAACCACAAAGGAGAGATCCTGCTCATTTATCATAGGAATATCGACCATAATAGCAATAATTCGACAAAACTTGAAGGTCTCATCGGAGGAATTGAAATTGCCATTGAAGGAAAAAAATTTCCTCTAATTGCGGAAGGGGACTCTGAGATTATCCTCACGATAGCGTCCAAGTTAATGCATGGTTCTCAGATCTGCAAAATCTCTCCCAGTTGGCATCTAGAGCATAGTCTCTCGTGTCTCGGCTTCCTTCTCTCGCACAATCGGGCCATTTCTTTTCATCACGTGAAACGCTCGGCTAATTCCGTAGCAGATTGCCTGGCTAATGAAGGAGTTCTTCAATCCTCTCCAATGAGGGAGATCTTAGTAGCTTTACCAACTTGAGTCTTTTCTCTACAAGTGCAAAACTTAGGCCATCAAGGACTCCTCTACCCTGGATGCAGGTGACAAGCGTCCCGCCAACAAAGGTGGAACTGGGTGCTGCAATGCTTCAGTGGCAAAACCATGATCAAACAGCCAACACGTCCCACCTCCATCCACCCCGCATTCATTGAACATCGATGATGTGGTTATGGTTTCCACGGCAGGTAAGGTTAGCGGCCATCAGCATTTAAATGTTGTGACCGTAGACGACCCTACAGTCACGTCCATAGCTAACAATTGGGCCCCCATGGTTTCAGCCAACCCCAACGTGGATGACAAGCGTCACTCTGGAGATGCTAATATCATGCGCAAAAATGCCATGGAGGCAGGTACGTCACTCCACCCTTGTCACCCATCCCTCCCTCCAATGCAGTATTTATTGTACACTAATGACGAGACTCAGTCTGCGCGCATTCGCAAGGGTGGCAGACACCAGCATTTACCAGTGGTGTCCAGAAAGGACCCCGCAGTCATTTCGTCTGCTAAACGACATGAGATTCAGCTCCGTCGGGAATTGGAAGGGGCACTGCCCTCTTAACTCACCATTAATGGTTGTTAAGTTTTCTTCCAATATCACTGGGGATATGAAGTTTACGACCTCAGTTTGGCAGTCTCTTGCTCTGATAAGAGCTCTGGTATTGGTTTTTATTCCTCACTCCTGGTTCGGCTTGCTCTTGTAAGGTTTGTCTTGTGTGCATTCCTACTACTTCTCCGTTTCCGTTGAGCAACTCGTCCTGTCCACCATTGTCTGTCTTGGCTCTGAGACTGAACGTCATTACTATTGCATCATGTCTCGACAGCGTGGAACGCCTCGCCGAGCTAGCAGTGGTCGTGGTCGAGCGCAACAGGGAGCGCATCTGTTACGAGTTGATGGTTATGACATTGGAGTTTCAGCGCCGGTCCGTAATCTGATAAGATGAATGGGAAACTAGGTTGGTCAATGAAAACCTAGCCAGAGGAATCGAAGGAGGGAGCCCAAACCACTACTGGATCGTAAAGAATAGATGTGTTCACTAATGGAGAAGATGGTGGGTACCTGGAATTATACACGAAGTTTAGTCCTACAGGCAAAGACCAAGATATTGGAATTAGACACTGTACTCAATCGCAGGGATGTGACGGCTGCATGGAAGAGATTAGCTTTGAGACTCTGCATGTCGGGCGAAGGTGGAAGCGGTAGTGTCTCAACGATTCCGACGGGGTCAATGAACATGGGCTCGGTTCCTGCTACGACTCATTCATCGACTGCGCCTTTCCCAACACCGTCCACAATTACCCAACTACAACACAAACAGGCACATGACCCTAATGTTTCGGTTTGCAAAATTGCTCCTCTTCCTATCAAGCTGAGTGAACCTTCAACAGATGAGGAATTCTACGAAGCCTGTCCAATTCTTGAAGAAATCCAAGAGACTCCGGACCCTGCTGCCACGACCCAGTGACGCTCCGCAGTTTGCTTGGCTCTTTTAGTTTTTAACCAAGCTGAAAGTTTTTGTTTATATCTAGTATTTGCATGTTACTGGTTTTATGATTTTCCTATGAACATACTTGCTCTATAAACTTTGGCATAGCCCCCCATCTTATGATTGGGTTATTGTGGCTTTTTGATAATTACTGTTAAACTTGTATGTCGTGTTAAATTTGCATCAGGCCCCCATCTGTCGGATGGGTTATTGTGCCTCCTATTGCAAATACTGATGGGTCTTCTGTTTTTGACGGATTGGGGTGGTAGGTTTAGACCACCCCACTCAAATGTCCAGCATGCTACATTATGTACCTTTTTTGTTTGACTGGTTAATACATTGCAGACTTACACAAAAAAAACAAAAACATTTCACTGAATACATCTCTTCATCCATCTAATTCTGTTTATAACGCTCTGTTTAGTTTGTCAGTCATGCCCTTTAATTTTGTTTATCAAATAAATAGTACACTCAGTTTTGACAGTCATTATCTTATTTTAACAAATTCGACATTCTTTCAACCAATAGCATTCTTGCAGATATAATTCGTTGTTTGTTCCTGTAGCTTAATTTACAAACAGTTTCTCCACTACCTGTAGCTTTCATGTCATCCTTTATTTTGGTGTTATCTACATCAACACTTCCTTTATAGAGGTAAACAAGAACTCCATTGCTTCCTTGTGCAGGTATTCTTCACCATGTGCAGGCATACTTCACAATCCTGTGTGGGCATTTCAATACATTGTGCAGGCATAAATCCTTCCGCAATTGCCTTTTTGCAACAGGCATACTTCAGATATATACAGCAACAGAAATCCACTGTTTGTTGAACAAAATATGGCCCAAGTGTGGGGGAGCGTGGGGTGCAGTTATTTAGAAATCAGAAGCAATGCATAGAAATTGCAATAGCAATAACGAAAGACCGTATGATATTGTTGTTGATCTATGTTGCACAAGTTTCCAGAACGTGGGAACGTTGGAAACACAGGTACGAGTGTCTGATACAGATAGAAGTTTCCCCTAAAATTATAGGAAATGACGAGTTGGGAGCGGCAATAATATATATTAAAAAATTATAAAAAATAATATAATTTCCTAGACATATTAAACTCATCATCAATAATACATTAATTCAATATGTCAATATCTATATGCTTAATAAACTCAAATAACTAAATAGAACAATAAAATTATAAATTATAAATTATATATAATAAATCTAAGATTCTAAAATCTATTTAAAAACTAAGTTCTAAAATTTAAATTCAATTTATTAATAATTTATTAATAAATCCTAAATTCTAAAAGATTCAGATTCTAGTATCTATATATAAACAAATTAAAAACTTATTGTTTGGACATAGTTGATCTTTCCATATGTATAGGCCTTGTATTAATAGACAAGTGCTTTGGGAACAATTATTTTATTTAATTGTAGGGATCAGCATGTCGCAATTAGAGGGGCCCTACATTTTGTTTTAAAGCAAAGTGAAGTCTAGGGGGATCCAATAGTATGGATCCCTTGCCAATTTCACATCAAACAAATTGAAAAGGTGAAACTTTATGATCAGACCCAATTGAATCCCTCCTTGGAGAAATCTCAACAGAAGGGGTCCCCAAAAAATTTGGCAGGTTCCTGATATCAAAATCTATTGTGGAGGAAGTAGAAAAATAAGAAATTGGAGTAAATTTGGGGGCATCTTAGATCATGTTCCCATATTTCCTTCATTTGGAAAAAAAAATGAACAAAGGCCTGCTATTCCTTTCAAATTCAACTCTCATTTGTTGCAAAATGAAAAAATTTGAAGTATAGTTAAGTGCAAATGGAGGAAGTTGTATCATCAAGGAGGCAACTGCTATGTTTCAAGTCTTCTCAAATCTTCAAAGGGTTAAAAAGGCCACAATGGAGTGGGAAAAAGCAAAGTACAATACCTCTTGGAAAAAATATTACTCAAGAGACAGAAAACATAGATGTGTTGTTTAGCAAAGCCCCAAATGGTATATTTAATGAATTAGGGAAAACAAATTCGAATACCCTTGAAGATAAAAAGAGAAACTTGTTGAATTGAGAGGAAGTAAACCTAAGACTTAAGAGTAGAGCTGCTCGGTTATCCCAAAAGAATGAAAATACAACATTCTTTCAAAATTATGCCAAGGGGAGAAAAATCGAAACATAAGCTGGTAGATGCCAAAGCTTGATGGAAGCAAAGCCTTATTCTTCAAGGAAAAAGTTGAACTTGGGGTCAATTCTTTAGCTAGCTATACAAAAGTCTTGAAAGTCCAATATTATAAAAGTAATCAAATTAGTTAAGTTCTTTCCTAGTTTGTAAGACAAGAAAATGAAGAGTTGGAGGCAAACACATCTTTAAAATTTTGTTTTCTCCTTTCAAAAGGATAAGAGACCTAACCCTAATCAGTTCATGAATGGTTGGAACATGGCATCCTTGTTGTTGTGGAGGAATCAAGAAGATCAAGGAAAGTGTTGGGAGCTTTGAACTCTAATTTCCTAGCCCTAATTCGAAAAAGGATAAACCAACTTCTTATGATGATTTTCGATAAATTTCTTCATGCAAATCATACACAAAATCATTTCAACGTTAATGGCATAAGGTCAAAAACAATCCTCAAATATTATATCCATAAAGCAATTTCAATTTTTGGATGGAAGACAAATATATGATGCAATTGGTATTGCTCAAGAGATATTGCATTCAATAAATACCAAGAAAATCCCCTTTAGTTTCAATCTTCCTTGCATTAATTAGATTGAAAGATGCTTAAAGTCATATTCATTTGCAATCTTGATAAATGGGTCAGCATCTAGGTTTTTTAAGCCTTCCAAGGGACTTAAACAAGGTCTCCCATTGTCTCTCTTGTTGTTTCAACTTGTTAATGAGGAATTGAGCGGGATCATTCAAGCCTATAAAAGAAATGGAAAATTAAAAAGGAGTACAAATTGGAATAGCATTATCCATCTCTCACCTCCCATTTGTACTCTTTGAAACAATATCTATTATAGAAGTTGAGTACTTAAAAGAATCCTTAGACAAGTTAGACATTTATACCTTAGCCACTAAAATGGAAGTCAATATCACAAAATCATCCATCTATTTCTTTGGGTTAAAAGAAAATCAAATGAGGGAAATTAGTTAAATCATAAAGTTCCACATTATAGTACTTGACGAAGGATTAAAATACATGGATTTTTCTCTAAAACCCGATAGCTATGGATCTAGGGATTGGAATATATTGTATGAAAAGGTGGAGAAAAGAGTACCAAGGTCATGCAATCACTAGATATCCAAAGGTGGAAGATTAACACTGACAAAAAAGAAGCTGTCAAAGCCACTCCAATCTATTAGCAATCATTGGCATACATCGCATTAATATACAAGAAAAAAATAAAGAAAATGCTTCAATATTTCTCTAGAAGGAAAAATCCAAAAAGAGGTTACCACTCAAATTGGTAAAGATTGGAAAAATCCAAACGCAATAGGTGTTTGGGATCTCCAAAATTCTATGTCTTAGGAAAAACGCCGGCAATGTTCTCATTTCTAAATACATTGAACCTCTCAATAATGATGAAGGGGCAAGACAATGATCCAAATATTTTACAAAATCCTCAATTATGTGGAAAGCTCAAGTATTGACCTTCTGGTGATTGACTCACTTAGAAGATGGGATTCTATGGAAATTGAAATAGTCTCAAAGTTGGCCTTGATCCCTAGGTTGGAAGTGATGGAAATTATAGACAAAATGAGGGCCTAATTGAGAAGTTGGGTAATAAAATAATGGAAGTTGGGATGTTCAAATTGGATGGACAAGAGGTTGAACAATGGAATGAATCTAAATTACATTTAACTAAAAAGAGAATGATACTTTGGCATGATATAGAGTCCTTCTGGAGATATGAAGCACTAGAAGTAGAATGGTGGTGGAAGCCCTAGTGGAAAATCAAAGCCGCATTAAAATCCAAATTGCTAATGTGGCTAGCTCTAAATAATAAGGTGGCTACCTAGGAGGTAATTCAAAGAAGATCATGGCAAGGGCCAAGTCTTTATAGTCTATGTATAGTTGATGAAGAGAATATCAAACATTTGTTAATGGATTTCCCATTTAGTAACAAGGTATGTAAGGAAGTTTAGTCCCTGACCAAGGTGGGTGTGTAAAATGTTTTAACTTTTACGCCCATGTGGAGTGGCAATGTTGTATCTCAATGATAAATGCTACATCACCTTGAAATCAGGTTTTGGCAGGGGAACAAATAACTGGGCAGAGTTACATGCTTCACTCAATCTGCTGAAGGCTGCTTTGGGGAAAGGTTTAATCAGGTTGCAAGTGCTTGGGAACTCCAATCTTAGGATCAAAAGGGTTGTAGAAGCTTTAGATTGCAAGCCTGATTAGGTAATGACGTCTCAGATTGAAGATATCACTTTCTTCCATGTAAAAAGACAGTACAATAAAGTTGCTGAAGAGCTCTCTAAGCAAGCTGTGTTCAGACAGCAAGGTATGCTTCAGACAGACAAACATCGGGGAGGAGAATCCTCCTTTTGTGCCTTATAATTCAGTACCACCCAGTCTGCTCTTCATCAGCTTTTTAGCTTGATGAAGTTTAATTGCTACTGTGGTATTAGGATTGATGCTTGGGACACCTGGAACATTATGAAATGTTGTTATTTTTCTTTGCTTTCTAGTAGTCAGTTGAGGCTACAGCCCTCCTTTTTCATCGTAATTTTTAAAATAGAAAGTACCCTACCCATGCATGTACTGTAATTTGAAGCCATTGTATAAGCTTTACTCGGATTAATATGGACCGGTCGGGGTATTTTTTTCTAAATGCAGGCTTTGACATCTCCTAAATGTAGCTTTTTCTTTCTATGAATATAGAAAGTTCCGAATTTTTGAATCGGAAACCAATAAACTAATCAAATAAGAGGCTAAGTAATGCATTTACTTCAAAGAATTGCATATAATATGACAACCGCTCGTATACATTTTTTAATAGGAAAAATAACACTTATAGAAAGCCCTAGACCTACCATAAAGGGATGCAAGTGACTATTTCAACCATCAACACAGCTGACAAAACCCCATAAACTTAATTCTCAAAGCCTTGGATAAGTTCAAGTGGAGGGCATGCCGATCAAAACCAAATGGAAATGGTAAAAAAAATGCAAGCATGACACAGTTTCAAGATACCCCCGACCACTTACAGGGTATGATTTAGCTGTTAACATAACAAAGGCATGCAAGTGAATTCAAGTTGTGGGTGTCAATTGCAAGATCCCTGAACAGTTCATCGTATAATTCCCAGCCAACTAGGGTCAACTACCATAGCCCTAAAACCCTAAACCCTAAATTTCCTTGTGTAATGAGACAGAAATACGTTTTTGGAGAAACAACTACGAGAAGGGGGCAGACGCAAACCTTTTTTGGGGGGTGTCGCTGCGGGAGAAGGTGGATGATCTGAACGACCTCGCACGGCAGTAGACTATGTCGCAGAGCGTCTGGAGGCCTAAAGTGGCAGAACCAGGTAAGTGAAGAGAAGTAGGGATGAGCAAGTTTGGCAAACCCTAAACAGACGATGAACTGGACGGCTGAGGACGAACCAATCCTCCCAACAGATAATCCAACGGTGCACTGTGATTTTGTAAATAAAAAGGTCACATCAAAACATACATGTCGCAAGTAAAAACACCGTAGACATACCCTAAATCATGTTTTATTTTTTATTTATTTTTCTTAAAATCGATATTGGTGAATTTTGAAAAAAGGGATATTTCATCATAATTAAATGGTGTTTCTTAAAGATTAAATGGTCTTATTAAAAACCTTTTTTTGGTGGAAAAACCACCTTCATGCTAATCTTAAGGAATCAAGGAAAGCTCATATATGTACACGCTGTCTCAACGGAATTGAACCCGAGTGGATGGAATGAAATCCATCTAACCTCGCCAATGGACTACCGTGTCTTATTAAAAACTTTATAAAACAAGAGTCACGAGGTGACAATGTACTCATTTTTTGTGTGTGGGGCTTATACGTGTGGTGTTGAAAAAGCAATTGTTTTTCTTATTGTTGAAGAGGTAAATGTCAATTTTCAGTCATTTATTTTGAACAATGTCCCCGACATTGCTACCTGCTTTTTTTTTGTGAAGCTTATAAGTGTGGTTTGAAAAAACAATTGTTTCCTTATTGTTGAAGAGACAAGTGTCAATTTCTAGTCATTTGTTTTGGACATATCATATATCAATTATCTTGTCTAAATCATTTGCTTGAGGCATATACATATAGCGAATGACATTGTCACATGGATCAATTTCAATATCTATAATGTATTTCAGTATTTGCATGGATGAAAATGGCATTACAACATTGTTTGTGATACTTAGTTGTAATATTTGGAGCTTTTGTCAATATCAATCACAAGAATGAACGATCACATTTAGTAGATTTGAATCTATAAACTTTTAACTTACGAAATAAAAATAATGAATCTCTATTTCATAGACAAATGTTTCAAAGAAAGTTTTATACTAATTTGTTAATATATATTTGATTGATATGATTACAACAAAGAGCTCTAGTGTTTATAATCAAAGTTGAACCAATCTCAATATTAACATATATGGATATTAATTGAATAGGACTAATACGATTGATATGATTACAACAAAGAGCTAATCTAACCTAGGCTAAATGATTATACAAGACACTGTGATCACCATTTACTTTTTATTAAGCTATAATGTTATGTTTATAGAGGTAATTTACCTAGTAAACGCTGTGACTATAATACATATCTTATTGGGGTTACATTGTGGTGTAAAGCCATCATTCTTAAGCTTTAAGCTAAACTCACTATTATGGAAAGATCTATCAGCATGGGTTGAATTTGAATTGAGTGTTATCTCTTGCTTCAACATAGAACAGATGTCGATAGTCATGATTACAATGTTGTGTTTGATTTAAGCATGTCTTATCCATATTCAAAAGAGTGTTTCTTACTTTAGATAGGCAGTTGCGTAATCAGGGATAGAAGCAACTCCCTTTTTTATGTTTCATTGTTTTGATTTAGCTAAAGTCGTATACACATAGCTACTTCTCCATAGTCGACAATCTACTTGCTTAGCAAATGCCCTATCGTGTCAACAGAAAGAATGCAAGCAAACATGTTTATTTCTACTTTAGAGACTATGCTAATTGAGAAGCAATTTGCTATATGTGGATTTGTTCCTTTCAGTGATTGTTGGACAGGACGATGAAAGAGAAAGGAACCAACATGCATGGGCAGTGACTAGCATTGGCAAGCATTTATCAATATGCTATTCGTACATTAATGTAGCTACCAACATCATTTTAAAACGTTTAAATACATAGTGCAAGCGACTATTGCACAAAAGGAACATGACTATTATTCAAAAGTAAAAAATTTACAGGCTTTCTCACATATGCAACACTTGCAGTTAGTTAAAGCAATGCACTAAACTGAAAACACAACGGGAACTTTAACACATACAATAAACACCAATTTCCAAATCTAGGACATCATAGCCTTGAAATTTCAAACTCGCTTGATAGAATTTGAAACATTACCAGTATCCTATTTTTTTATGCCATAGGTTGAGCACCGTGCAACTCCAAATCATCAACATCATAAGAGATAGCAAAGGCATTAGACTTTTGCTCAATAGAATCACATCCAGCATAATTTTTATATAGACGGCATTTAAAACACCACAGAGCAAGCAAAAAGCAAAAGATCAACAAGGTTAAACATGCATAGATACTAACCATCATTGACAAGCATTTATCAACAACCTATTCATAAAATTGTGCAACCATAAACATTTCTAAAGAGCACTTGAACACACATTACAACTAATTATTGCATGGAAGAGATATGACACAATATTGCACATGGCAGTCTAGAAATTTCAACTTTGTTTCGTAAAATTCGAGACAGCATCGGTATCTTATTTCTATGTTATAGTTATAGCACTATAGAGCACCAAACCATTAGCGTCATATAAGTTAGTAAAGGCATTGGACCTTTGGCCTATAGAAGCATATGCACCCACTTATCACACTTTATACTATGTATCCATTGACTATGTTATCTAGTTGGTTGGTATTTATTGGTTGATCAGCTAACTTTGGTTGCATTCCATTTGCCACCATTTTGCATTGTTCTCAAATATTAGTTTGCAGGTTTTAGCAAATGCATAAACGAGACAACAACTTGCCTGCTCAATGTTTGACAATTTGGGCTATAGCAACAATTGATTTTATAAGCAATGGGTATAATATCATATCAAGTTGATATATTGTGCTTATTGGATTCACATTAGTTGTAATAAAAAAATTGTTCATGGATAAGATAAACTCATGTACTAGTTTATCACATTAACTACAACTCATACTAATCCTGTACATGTACACTAACTTGATAAATGAGCTTTAATCAACAACAAGGATCACATGCATAAAACTAATACTGTAATAAGCTCATCGAATTACAATTACCAGGTAATCATAGTCAAACATGATGTTGAGTATGATAATTATTGTAACTCTTACCAAGGTCGGATCTCATGAAGCTACTCTAAATACCATATGAGTATAAGCATGTTATAAGGGTTCGTCTACAATATATATGAGTTTATAAGGGTAACTTACACACTATATTATAATGCCACAATGTTAAAGGTTCCTAAGCATATCAACTTGTATGTAATTGATAATCAATTAAGATACATGTAGTTGTGATGACCTATATTATGTATATTACATAGATTAGAGGACGAGGTAGTAGTTAGGAGCCTATGTCACTATTAGAGCAGTGAATGCATAGAGGTAAACAAGTTGTAATGGTAATAGAATAAGTGTTGAAGCTTATTTCTAGTTTATATTTGTGTTCATTTTAGTAGTGTTCATGCAAAATACTTGTTACATCAGTAATAATTGAATTGATAAGCTGCTTGCAAACACAGAGACAAGTGCATTACTAGATAAGATGTACTCTACAACATCATAAAACAAACTATATGTCGATATAGTGAATAGATGATAAGTTTAGCCAATCAAAGCAAAATGCAAACACTATAGCTATTGATCATTAATACCAAGTAAAATTAAGATTTGAAGCAATGGAAAACAACACATAGACAATGACTTTCAAACTATCAACAACGATTAGGAAAGCTTAGTGCCATATTGTTTCAAATATTTGAAAAATTGTGTGTGTGCATCAGGCAAAAGAGTCTTGTTGTAAATTCCACTAGTTTTGGATTTGCAGACACATTTGAAAAGCTCAGAAATAGCTATAAAATTACTATTGAGGCGATTTAATATATGAATAGATAGCTATTGAGGTAACATATAGTATATGAAGTTGTTTTCATCTATTCCTAGTTTGAACAAGCTGGAAAAAAAAACATGTGGATGCAAAAGTAACCAAATATTGGACACAATCTTCTATTACAGATTGCAATTTCTTGCAATTCTTTCCATATGTTAAAGTGTCTGGCGTAGAAAACTGTATCAACAAGGAAGTGCAAATGCTCCAGATGAGCACATGACATTTGCAAAAAAAAAGGAAATAAAAAGCAACTGCAACATGAGCTCTTATGTTTTATGCATTGTGAAAGGAGTAGTTTTTTGTTTGTATTTTCTCTTTGTTGGTTGTATATGTATGTACCTGCAGGTGCACATTGTATATAGAAAACTATTAAAACATGATCAATGATATCAACAACATACGTATTTGAAAGCCTCTAAATAGACACATTTCTTTGTTGTAGCAATGAATCCATTCAAATAGTAATTATTGTGCAAAAATTGATCATCACATTTGTGTTTGGCATAATTATAGCATTTATGCAAGTGAGCACATTGGGTTAACAGTCCTACCACTTGCATTTTTAAAGATTCAAATGAGAAAAAAAAAATCTTCAAACTCCAAGATAAAATGCATAGCATGATAGCATTTTTTATTTCAAAGATAGATTCTATTTATATGTTATGGATAAAGTATATTTGTTGTCAATTGCATAGGATGCGACAACTATTTATTACAAGAGACATAGTGGTACACAATATCAATTTCATTTTCAAAGGCAGAACTAGGAAAGCTATAAGATACTATACAAATTGCAATGCAAATTGTCTGAACACATGGAAAGCAAATCAATATATTCACTATGATACAAGCTTCTAAAGTTGCAGTTCAAGACCATAAACCGGGGAAAAGCACATGAATTGACGTACAAGCTTCAAAAGCTGAAATTGTACTTAAAAACTTGGTTCCAAGTTATTGGAAGAGCACAATATAAGAGAGCGATAACTTGAGTAAATTTTTAACTATTGTTGTGGATATAGTTGGAATTGCTAACATTAGCATTGCTAGGGATTGAAACAAGACATTTATGTTGGAAGCATAAGATAGAACATCTATTTTATAGATTTATGCCATGGTTGGAAAACCCATAATGGACTATACTGCAAAGAGCAAATTGACATGTCACTATTATTTGCTCTTATATTTGGAGAGGGGGTTGTAAATATACACTACCATTGGCAAGGATTCAAATGAGACATTTCTCTTGGCAGGAGAAGATATACTTTATAGATATATATCATGGTTGGAAGAAACCAGAATGGACTATACTGCAAAGAGCAAATCAACATGGCACTATTATATGTTGTTGAATTTGGAGAATCCATTGCAAATAGACGCACATGTTAAACGACGTTGATGGAGGCATTGCAAGTCTATGTAAGCATTGAAGCGATAGGCAATGGCAAATAAATTGATGAGGATCTCAATTAAAAAAGACCACCTTATAAAGATAAACAACGTACAATCAAATAGTTGCAATGGAGGATGGTTGAAGTAGTGTAAGACATTAACATACTATTTCTTGTTCAATGTCATGTGAGAAGGAAATAAATAGAGATACAAGCTGCGCGAGACAAACTCAAAATGCCAATTAATGAACATGTGTGAAAGTAGAAGGAAATGGCAACCTAACAAGGAAATCATCAATTGCCAAATGTAGCAATGCAGTTGAGGGATAAAGTGGTTTTTTATGAACATATTAATGAAGCTTTACTAGTTCCACAGTTCCATATTTACAATCTATATAAATTTGTTGTAATGACAACAAATTGAGTATGATTTTAACCAAATATTTTTAGCTATACAAGGAACAATATATTGCAAAAGTGTATGTTCTTTGTTTGCGAGATAAGGGGCGGATATACAAGCATAGATATTCAAAATTTCCTATTCTTGAAGCCATTTTTTTTGGGTGCAACAAGCTTCACATAAGCATTAATATATGATTGAGTTCAAGTTTTCTTCTACTTATTGTAATGATATAAACGTGCATTTGAAGGGAATTTTTCAAGCAACACAATAAAAACAAAAAAATATTGTGTAAGTGTGTGTAAAAATATTGTCAAGTGGAAGGGGGGAAAGGTTATAAGCTTGCAACAGAGCGCAAGATCAAAAGTTTCATAACATTTTTTTTTAAGTATGGTGATATTGCAATGAACCTAATTTTGTCAAGTTTCAGTACGAAGTTTATGGGTATGTGAAAAAACTATTACCTTTTTTGCAAAAAAAAAGAGAAAGTGGGAGATATATAGGCACATATATGCACAAATATCTAATACTTGAAAATATCTAGTCCTTGTAAATAAGCCACACATAAGCATTGACATATGATATAGTTCAACTTTGTTCCTGCTTGTTGCAATGAGTTCAAATCAACTGTGATTTAAGGGGACTATTTCGAGCTACAACAAAAAGTATGTATGGCATAAACATATGTGAATATATTGGCAAGCGCAAAAGCGATAAAGCGTTAAGCTTGGAGTAGAGCGCAAGATCAAAAGTTGTATAACATTTTTTTTTAAACATATGAGCCCTACAATGAATCTATTTCTTTGAAATTTTAGTAGGAAATTTATACCTCTCAGGGAAAGCTATTAATTTTTCTCTGTTTGGAAGAAATGGGAGGCAGATATATAAAGATAGATATGCACAAATTCTTGATTCTTGAAGCTATTATTTTTCTTATCAATAAGCTCTACATAAGCATAAATATATGATTTAGTTCAATTTTGGTTCCACCTATATGTTAATAGCTATGCAATATTCATTTTGTCTACTAGTTCATAGTGTATGTGTAATTTTGTTGAAGTATGGAAACCGAGGGCTATCATTTCGTACTTGGTGGTCATTTTTTGTGTGTCTGTGATTCTATTGTGCATTGTCAAAGTGAACAACACTTGACAACAAAATTTGAGTAGGTTGAAAACTATTGATGAATTCTCTTTCAGTAATCATTGTAAGAGACATTTGTCATAGTCAGGCAACATTCTTTGAGTTGTGAGCCATGGATATTGCATTCTATTAGGCCACCCTTTGTCTCTAATTTGCATTCCAGGTTGAGCTCATATATAGTTCCTATTTCATGGTTGCAAAATGCAAAAATATAGAAGTTTTGAATCATTGGCAGCTTACACTCATTGCAGAGGCATTGAAAAGGTGGTGCAAATTCATTTCTAGCTCTAAGTGTTCCTTGTATCTACAAGATTTGCAACAACAAAACAAACATAGGAAATATATCCAATGTCAATATCTTTTGAACAAAGACATAGCATAAGTCTTTTCCACCTTCAACTGTAACTATCATTTGTTTTGACTATGTGATTTAAAAAAAAATTCCTTCTAAGTTTTTTTTAAGAGCGGAAAGTAGCAACTATTAAGATATTGAAACTTGAAACAAGTCAGATTCTGATTGTGGAAAAGCTTTCGCCTGCAAACTATGGATTGGAACCTATGGCTACAAGGATGGACTATGGATTTTATGAAAATGGACAATGGTATGTGTGGAAGCATCGTCTAATGTAGATTATGCTATTGAGCAGTGAGTCAAAGTTGTCCAAAGAAAACAGGGCATTTTCACAACCAATGGCAGAAAATGAGGCAGTATTGCTAACTAGCCTGTGTATTTTATTCAATGATTGGCACCAAATTCTTAATTAAATAGTCAGCATTGAGATGATCAATAAATGTGGACTAAGAAGTCTTGATCAGGCGATTTCCCTAAGATCCATTTCTTACAACGTTCTTAAATAAATAAAGCGGTGGTTCATCAGCTATTGGTTGTTATTGTAGCTCAAGGAAAAGGTTTTTGTATCCTTCATTGATTTGAATCTGATCAATCAACAAAGAATAATGATCATATTTCTATGACAAATGGAACCAATAAAAGCTAAATGTAATTTTTTTTTTTACCATCAATAACAAAGAATATGAGCAGAAAAGAGATACAAGTTAGTGAGAAATATCATTTATTCAAGGAGCATAAATTTATAGTTGCAAATTCATTTGTCATTTCACCATCCTTGATATAGAAATCAAACTGTTTGTTGTAGCATTGACATGCCACAACAATTGATGCAAAATAACCAACGATATAAGACTCATTTGAGGACAATCATTCATTGATTGTCTTGTCTGGTGGTAGTTGGCACATTTTGCACACTTGTTTAATTGACTGTATTTTAGTGTTTGTTGACAACGTAATAGAGTACTTTCCGTCGCCACAGTCATATTGCCCCTATAAAAGTGTTTGATTAAATTGTCGTTAGCACCAGTTGTAATGGTCAATAGGTCATGTTTGTCTACTAGATCTGCATGCAGAATTTATGTCTTGATAGGAGAGTTTTGTCTTATGTTCTGTGTAGGTCCATAAACTACTAAGACATCTCCTTCAAAAGCATTGTTACACATTCTTGTGCAGATTTCTATGATAATGGATGATTATACTGTTGTTTGCTTTAATATGGAATTCCAATAGCACAAAAACCAGAAACAAAAATCAACAAAAAATACAAGACAAATTCTTTCAAGAAAAAACTTTGATGAACTTATGTTGAAAATGAATTTTGCTTCAATGTTACTGAGAAAAAAATGATATAAGCAACAAAATATGTTAAATTCAATATAATGCAAACAATTTGAGAATGGAATAGAGAGAAACCACTTTGGACTCTCAACTATTGGAATTGCCACTATCATTGAACGGGTTGCCATTGTCACTGTATCTGGTATATTTTTCAAAGGGGAATGGCTTTTTTTCTATTGTTGAACTGCTAGGCTTTGACATCACATCCAATGAACTTTCTAATGCAGAGGTATTGGTGTGTTTCGAAATTTCCTTTGCACCTCTGGATGGACTTCTTCTAACATGCATTTGTGTGCATCATCAAGCAAGGAATAAAAGTACAATATTGCATCTTAGATTGATGAAAAATGCAAAAATGACACTAAGAAATGAAGAAGCAAACTAGCATGGGATAATGGGGACACCTTTTCTTTCCTAGCAGTCAAGTAAAATTAGGAGCATCTTTGCTTCCAATAGACAAATAGAGAAACTTGTTTGGATAGAAGTTTTGTAAATATGTGTATTTTATGTAATTAAGCTTGTTGTCTTTCACCTCCAATCGACCAAGGTTTAGATCCTTGGTCGTCAACAAAGATCCAGATATCAACCCAACAAAGCAGGGCTTAGCCGGCAGCATCTGCGACGCAGATGCAGTCTCACCTGAGATATCTTATGGGGAACTGCCAGAACCAGGTTTCTCCATTTAGGTGGGGGGTTTCTACTCTCGCAGTACCTTATCACAACACTCGACCGAATCCGGGGATTATACTTCTTATCCCTTGTTTATTCATTCAAAATAACAATCTAATTACCAGACAACACATATTGAAATAATCAACATAAATCCCTATCACAGATTCTTTCAATAAGCAATGTGACACATACATATATGGGATTCTTCATAAACAGATGTGGTGCGATATATTCATATTTACTTATTCACAACATACATGCAATAGACATAAGCACATTAATCAATGACACACAGACACAACAGTTAACGTGGAAACCCATGTGGGAAAAACCACAAAGGTGCTCTTCATCTAGCATGAGAAATATGTTAGCTACTTTTGTCTACTCACTCAACTTGCAAACTCTTCTCTAGGTATTCTTTACAACTCATATAGACTTCTCTCCCCTCATGCTCTCTAGTTTTGGGTCTAGGTGCTTCTTCTCTTCTTCACTCCTATGCAGATCTTCACACAGCTTGGATCCTTCCTCTAGCTAAAATAACTCTCCTCTTCTCTTCTTTACCTACACAGTGGCTTAACCAACCAACCGACTACTTAGCTAACAAAAAAATCGATAACCAACGCCAATCTTGCACACAACTTGGGTTCACCCTTTTACAAGCTTCCACCTGTCCTAATAAACCGACTCTTTTTTGTTAGCCAACATGATGCCATTTATATTAATGTACATTCAGTTACAACTGAAAATAGGCACTATCAGCCCAAAATACAATTATGCTTTATTACCAAAGGCGTGTTTTATTCTAACTAACTCCTTACCCACGATCAGTTAGGTTGTCCTTTGCAACTACTCTGTTCTTCTTCTGTCGTGGTTTCTTCCGCCGCAACTACTCTCACAGTCGATCTTTCCATCGTCGTTGCTTCTCTTCCATCGCAACTCTTCTTCTGTCACAACTCTTCTTTTTTGTCTTACGACCAAATTCTTTATCTTCCTGAACATAATTATGGTCGAATTGTGTTTAACTTTTCCTAGGGACAACATTCCCCCAACACTCACATGTGGTTCGTCCCGAGCCACATCAGTCTGAAACCTCTGTTGTTACAACCTTACTTTGAAAATCCTGAAATATTTTCACTATCTGCTCAGTCTCCTCCTGTACTTCTTCTTTCATCTTCTTCAAATTTTCCACAAGTTTGAAATTGATGTGTTCCGAAGTTGTAAGCCCTGCTGACCCTACTGCTTGTCTCACTTTTTTGTGTACAAGTTGAATGATACCTGTAACTTTCTCTACCTTTGCCTTCAATTCTGCGACCTTGTCAGTCCTCTTGTGTTGCTAGGTTCACAGTGTTGTGACCTGTTGTTGTAGCCTCTTCTTGTCAGCTGACTTAACCATTTTATATATTAATGGAACTTATCCATCTCATTCTTCAGTTGGTTCACCTATGTCTCAGCAATGCGCACATGTTCTATGACTTTCTCTAACTCTTCATCGTCAATCAAAACTTCCCACGCCTGAGAAACTTGCTCAACTGCTTTGGCACAAAGTGCCTTCGCCTCTTCTATTCTCTTCTCAGATTTTGTTGCTGCTTTTCTTCTCTCTTCCAATACTTTTGGAGGTGTACTATGTGTCACTTGTAATTCCAAATCTGCGAAGTTCTTGTGGAGTTTCTTTGCAATCTCACAAAGTCGAAACACTTTGGCTTTTGCAAACATCTCATGGGTAATTCCTTCATCAGTAAAAATATTGCAAGCAAGTGTTATGGCTCCGTCGAGCCGGTGCTTGTTCTCCTCCCAGGTCTTAGTTTTATGCTCTTCTTCTTTGACTGCTTTGTTCATCTTATGAACTGTCTTGTTTGATGCTCTAACCTGATTGACGAATGCGCACTCTTGGTTCTTAATTTCTGTGACTGTATTTCTTCATCAGTGAAATAATATTTCTAGTGCCTATAGTGACAGATTCGGTTGGAGGGTTTCAAAATGTAATTGCTCTAGGCTTATATGATTACTTTCAGAGGACCTCGGGACTGAATATTTTTTTCCTTAGAAAAAAACCATTTTATTCATAGAATAAAACATGAACGGCTCTTTCGAGCTACATTATAGTGAACCTAAGTTCTTAATACATCAAAAAATCAATCCTTATCATAGGATTGCTCTTTACCAAAATGCCATTATTTTTTCTGTTCACTAAGTACTAGTTCCCTCTTGGTCTAGCACAAAACTAAACTCTTCTATAATCTTTATATTGCTTCATAATGAAAGGATGATGTGCCTTCATTCACTTCTTCTGTCTCCATTAATCCAGGATGATATGCTAGTTCATGCTTTGAGAGGGAGTCCACTTCCATATTTAGTTCTCAGTAAATATGACCAAAGGATATCCTTCTAAAATAGGTTTTCAATGTCTGGATTTCTGCAAGAAGGTGTTGTAAATGTGGTGCTCTTATGGTGTTCTTCTCATTTGCCTAGTCCATCACTACTTTGGAGTCACCAAAAATTTGAATATCTTATATATGGGAGCTTCTGGCCACCTTTAAAGTTGCCCATAAAGTTGTTAGTTCAGCCTTGTTGTTAGAAGCTTGTCCCATTGCATATTTTATCTTCTTTTTTCTGTTTGATGTAAAAAATATAACTGCTCCAGCTCCTCCTAAAGGAGACTCCCCCTAACTTTCTCCATCGAAGAAAGCCCATGGCATCTCTCTATTTATTACTGGATCTCTAATAATTATTGTTCTGAAGATGACTTGGTCTCTTTTATGTTCTTGGATTTTGCTCATTAACAGTGAAATGACAATATTAGGAGGCATCCATGTGTTGTTGAAAATGGCTTTGTTCTTGGCTACCCAAATACTGTATACAAACAGAATTGGAAAAGCTTCAAAAGGACCTGCCCTTTTATCATTCCACCATGCTTTGGTTCTTTCTTCCAAAGTAGTGTTTGCTTCATGTGCTTTGTCTGCTTCTAATTTGCCTACCACCCCATTCCAAACGCTGCCTTCATAAGGACAAGAAGCGAATAAATGTGAGCTCGTTTCATCACTAGATATGCATAAAGGGAAAATTCCAGGTCCTTCAAAACCACGTTTCTGGAGCATTTCCCATGTCAAGAGTTTGTTGGAGAGAGCTAGCCACTTTGTAATTACAGTTTTTAAAGGGCTTTGAATCTACCAAAGCTTTTTCCACCACCACTGTATCTCTCCACCTGCTGCTTGTTCTTCCATGGCATCCTGATAACCTAACAAACCTCGGGACTGAATATATATATATATATATATATATAATTTTTTTTAAAGTTTTCCAACAACTCTGCTTCATGCCATCCTTCATTATCATGTACTTCTCTGCCACAACACTTGGCTCCATCTTATCTTCCAGTCTTTTGAATCCTTCGTAATTTATGTCATCGACACTGTCCAAGTCCTTTACTGTCCAATTTTGCTTTTGATGAAAACAAAAGTACATTGACATCACCTAATATATCCTGAGATTCTTGTAAAATTCAGGGTGAAGTTGTAGGCTCTTACCATTATTTGTCGTTATCCGAACTCCTACCACAGCGGTCGGTTCTACCAATGGGTATCTTGCATTCTTGGCAATTTGAATCTAAGGTGCGTCAGCTAGTTTGGGTGGAACATAGTCTGGCAGCATGCTCTCGGAGCATGGTTCTCAACTTCTGGTGGTGGTGGTGGTGCTTTCTTGTGACTACTATATTGTTTCCTCTTGGACGTGTCAGATGGGTCTCGTCCTAACCTCACTTCAATGATGAATGGTATTTGTTCAACTTATTCTGCAACCATAGTCAGTGGTGGAACAAATGTGGTATTGTCTTCCATAATGGGAGTCGTTGAAGGTGTCTCGATGCCGAATTCTGCAACAATGCTTTCACTGGAGATAGATATGACCATACTCTGTGAAAAATCTCCTCGGCTCTTACAGTTGCAGACACAACAAGTTAGTTTACTTAGTCGGGTGCAAACGAAATAAATAAAAATTCAACATGAAGGTGATATGCATTCACCCGTTCAACCAATCTTTTCTTCGCATGAGCAAGCAATAAATTGGAAAGGTGGCAATGATTTTCGTCACATGGAGTAACTGTTCGAATTGTTACAAGGAAACTGCCACTCAATCGTCACTTTTCCTGTCATTTCGGTGGTAGTTATTGCACAATAATGACGGAAGTGACCAAAACATATGCCATTGAAATCTCCTGTGTCCTTAATTTAACTATGACCAACTATCTTTCTGTGACCAAATTTCCTCATGCGACAGCTAGTTTCTTCCAGTGACAAATATTTAGCCTTGGACACATTTCTTTCTTGCGACAGACGAAGAGTGTGTGCCACCATTTTTCTTCTGCGACAGATAGATAGTCTGCGACCACTTTTCTTTTTCCTCGACAGACATATTGTTTGCAACACAAAACATAAACACTCATAAATCTGCATATTTGTGTCTCTTTTTTTTGTCGAGCAAGTCGCAACTATCCTGGTAAGTATTTAGCCAACTTCCATTCACATTCCTTTGAAAGGTTTTCCATCTAATTTTTCCAATTGTACTATGCCTCCTTCAGTGATTTGAATGACAACATAAGGCCCCAACCAATGTGTTTTTTAGCTTTCCAGGATGATTTAAGAACTTACTTCCATAAAGGAGGACAAGTCCTCCGACCTAAAATGGCTTATTCTTAGTGTGTCAGTCATGTCATACTTTCTGTAGTTCCTTCTCAACATTTTGGTGATAACCTGTGGCAAAAGGTTCTTCCTACAACAACACAAGTTGCGACAATCTTTCTTCGATAAC
Source organism: Pseudotsuga menziesii (assembly GCA_001517045.1). Classification (NCBI taxonomy): domain Eukaryota; kingdom Viridiplantae; phylum Streptophyta; class Pinopsida; order Pinales; family Pinaceae; genus Pseudotsuga; species Pseudotsuga menziesii. The sequence continues at coordinate 213,517 of LPNX010983004.1, read as the reverse complement.
ACCAATATCAATCATTTTAGTAATTGCAGTAATCCTTAAATTGGGTAAATGTAATCCATCAGCATAACAACCTCTTGTCAATACATTAGTCAGAATGGAGTTTGACCAGTCAACTTCTTACAGGTTGTGCGATATGCCCACAATATCGTAGAAATTTTATGTCCCATTCATCTCTTTGAACATTGCAAATCTTTGTCAATGTGTTCTCTAGGATCTTGTTAAATGCTTTGACAACACCATTTGCTTGTGGGTGATATGGCATTGTCTTCAAATGTTGGATCTGGAATTATTCAGTTAATTCTTCGATCAATTGATTGACAAAGTGTGTGCCCTAATCACTTATCAAAATCTTTGAGCATCTAAATCTAATCACAACATTGTCAAACAAAAAATTGGCAGCAATATAATCCTTTACTAGTGTTGCTTTGGCCCATCTAGTCAGGCAATCTATCGTAGTAATAATGTATCTTGTACCTCTTCTCTTTCCTAGTCGGTTAGTAGGTTTGACAAAATCAACAACCCATTTGTCAAATGCCTGCAAATTTATCTAAGGTACTAGCAACGTTTCTTCTCGTCGCGACGGTTTTCCAGTTCTTTGACAGATATCGCAGTTGCGACAATATTCTCTAGCATCTGCATGCAAAGTGGGCCACCACAATCCTGCTTACAATCTCTTGTGCACTGTAGCTTTTCCAGCATAATGGCCTCCTACGAAATCAACATGTGCTTCATTCAATATCATTGGTCGCTTGTGTTTCAATACACAGCAATGAAGAATTTCATCCAGTCCCATTTTATATAGTTGTCCAACTATCAATTGGAAATCCACATCTCAAATCACTAATTGTTTTTGCTGCGTGGTACTAAATCCTTCTTATGCATATCCTATACTCAAGAAATGTATAATATCTTTGTAATGATCATCAAACATCGTGGTCACAAATAGTTGCACATCAGTAAGACTATCGTCGAGGTTCACAGGCTTTTCTCCACTTTCAAGCCTCGACAGGTGGTTTGAAACTGAGTTTAGTCATCCTGGCTTAACAATAAATTCAAAATCAAATTCTTGGAAAAGGAGAATCCATCGACAAATATTCCCCCCCAACACTGGCTTGTTCACTAGGCATTTCAATGTTTAATGGTCTATGAACATCTTGAAATATCCACCTAACAAATAGTGTCGAAATTTATGAAGCTCAGACACCATAGTTAAGCCTTCTCTTTCCATCGTAGTGTAAATATTCTATGTTGTTGATAAGTTCCTGCTAGCGAAGGCAATAGGATGATCAATCGATCCTTCGCTAGCCTGTTCAAGTACAACGCCGAGTGCGACAGATGACACATCAACATGTACATGAAATTCCTTCTTCCACTCTGGAAAAACTAGTATGGGTGTTGTGACCATCTTGTTCTTCAGGAGATCCAAACTTTCTTGGCATTTTTCTGTGCACTGGAACGTAATATACCTTTTTAACAATTTTTCCATTGAATCATTCACCTCTGCATATCCTTTGATAAATTTTTGATAGTATAATGTATGTCCCAATGTCATTCTTAGTTGCTTCATTGTCCCAGGGGGTGGTAAACCGACGATGATCCCAATTTTAGTAGGGTTAACCAAGATTCCATCATGACAAACTACAATATGGACCGATAAACTACATGGCCCAACATAATTCCAAACAGGGCACAAAAGATACATTTCTTTAGATTTAGCGAAATTTTATACTTTCGACATCGTTCCAACATCATTTTAAGGCTCTCAATATGATCCTTTATGAGCCCAAACACCGTCCAGTCATCGAAGTAGACCTCAAGAAACTTATGAATAAAATCCTTGAAAGCAACCACTACTATCCTAGAAAAGATAATAGGAGCATTATTGAGTCCAAAGGGCATTATTGTGTATTGAAAACATCCTCACTCCGTCGCAAAGGTTGCCTTGTGTCAATATTCCTTCACGATTCTGATCCGATGGTAGCCAGAGAAACCATTAGTAAAGGAATAAACTTCTTGACCCCGACACTTTCTAATACCTCATTTGTAAACAGAGTCAGAAACAGGTCATGCAAGCAGGCGGCATTCATCTTTCTTAAGTTGACACACATGCGTACTTCATCGATAGTATTCTTATCTTGCACTACAATCAAGATGATCCACTTAGATTCTTCAACTAGATACCCACATCTAGCATTCAATCTAATTATGTATTGACCTTTCTTTATACCATGGATTCATCAAGTATGGTTGTTGCTTCACAGGCTTTACATAAGGATTTAACGGTATCTTCATCTCTCTAAGGTCTTTGACAATTCCCTTCATCCTAAAATTTTTTGTAGGGAATAGATCCTGGAATTCATGCAGTAGGTCTATGATCTTCCTGACAATTTCATCATCCCAATAATCTCCAATATTGACGAACTTTGGATTCTCTAGAGATCCAATGTTTATTTTATTGGTTTTTAATGGATTTAGGAACTGATTACTTGAAATACCAAATCCTTCCACTGCATGAGTACCTTCAGACTTTGGGATGTTTGTATCTCATAGGTCATCATCATCAGGTTCACCTGTCACATTATAGCACTCCATCCAATGCTAGACTGTCGCGCTGCTCTAATTAAACTTTGTTATTGACATAGGGATATCTTTAAATATCTCTGTCTTGATCACTTGATACGCAACATCAATCGAAGGATGATCATCGGTAAACTCAAATGTGTGTGTAAAGCTAGCAGCGAGTTCATCCCATTCAAGAGTCCCTCGTCGCAACTCAACCAATGTGTACCAATGCCTTGTTATTATATCCAATGCATGCACAAAATGATGAACCCATTCCTATCATCGGCATACCTCCCATGTCGCACTATAATATTTAATGTGCTCAACAGGATTAGTCAATCTTATGTACTTCTGACCAATATAATTGATCTTCTCTCCATATCGTATCTCCATTAATTTTTGGCATTAAGGCCAGTTTGAGATAGATTATTTATGTGGGACCCACCATCTGGTAGGTGTAGCTTTAAGTGCAAAGTCCAGAGCGGACAACCGCTGATGTTCTATAACTTTTTCTTCCAATTCTATTAAAAAAGATGTCATGTTAGGTGAGCCTTCATATGTGGGTATCTCACTTGCCTCACTACCTACCCATTGCACAGATAGTGTAATTCTTGCACATCTTCTCATCGATACTTCATGCAATCGGTTCTACCGGTTTTCCAAAGCTTCTCCAGCATCCAATGTACAAGAACTAACACTACGCCAACTAAAATTTATGTCAGCCGTTGGATTTATATAATCATCCCTTGTAGAAGTAATGCTATAAATATGGTTCAGATAATCTCCTTGTCCTTCACTATTCACTTGCTCGATGTATGTCTGTCCTTCCAGCGGATCAATTGGAGTGACGACCCTTAGCTCTGAATCTTCAAAGTTAAGATTCTTTTCTTAAAAATTACAAGTGTTTGATTATCAATCACCCAGTCAATCTCTAAAAGTGAGGGATATAGATTTGTATCATCCACAATGTCAGTCACTTCGAAGTCGGCATAAGTTTTAAGGCCTTCTATCTCAACAGGCACTTGAGTTAGTCGACCGATAGGTATAGCTTTCGACCGATTCACTAATCAGAGATGGACATGAGACCATACGAGTCTCGCCTTTCCTATGCTCTCACATGTTTGTTTAGTCAGAATGTTGACATTGGAGCCCAAGTACAGAATAATATAATTCATATTATAATCTCCTATTTGTGTAGTCATCCTTAGTTCATGACCAATCTTTAGTCTTTTCCCGATATGATTAACCACTTTTTCTGGTCGCACCTCTTCTTAAGGTTCTTCTATCAAAGTTGTCAATTTTGAGACACCATCTTTATCTTGGATTAGCGTTAAGCAAATTTTAAAGAATTCTTTTAGCTTATTAACCTTTCTCGTCAGTTGTTTTCAGAGTAGCTGGTCAAATCTCTCAGGCATCTCCAATATTGGTCTTCCGAAAGTCGACCCTTGATGTTTGTCAATGAATTCTTGTCGCGTGTCCAAGAATACTTCTTTTTCTTTTTGGATGTCGAATGGTGCTTTCTTTTGTGCTGTTGTTTGCACATGTGGCTGTCCATATAGTGCTTCTTGATCTGCTCCTTTCGCATCACCTTCTCTTATTACGACAATAATATGTGGTTCCCTTGGTTCAACATAAAGCTTCTCGATATTCTAATTGGGGTTCGGATTGGGATTCTGCAGTGGATTCAAATTTCACACGTTCCTAGCCAACCACTTCGCAATCAACTGTCGACATTTCTCAACAATATGATCAAAAACTTTGTAATATGAACATGTCATAGTAGGACTCGTGCAGTCCCTGGAAAAATGTCTAGGATGCCCACAATTATAACATATAATTTGGCCTCTTCCACGACCAAATCCTCCTCCTTGTCCTCAACCTCTAAAATTTCCACCCCCCCTGGGTTGAGGGTATTGTTGTTGTAGATACTGGTTCTGAGGGTATTGGTTTTTAGGATACTAAACCTGAGTTTGGTCAACCTGCAATTGTTTGTTGTTCTTCATTAAATAGGTATCAAATATTTTCTCCTACAACAGCTGATATGCTCTGGAGTCTTTCTCATCATGGCCTAGTGATCGACAAAACTTGCATTAGAAACTGACTGACGCACTTACAATCTTATATAAGTACAAACACTCTTCTGACCGATGGCCTCTAGTATGGAATATTCTACACCAAGACATCCCTTTTGTATTTATCAAGATTGGTGCTCTCGATGCAACATAATTCATATATGTCGGGCAGTTGTCTTTGTGGTGTCCCTCTGTTCCGCATCTGGTACACTAGAGTTCTTCTTATACTTCCTTCCCTTTCTTATTATCTTGAAGTTGTAGTGTAAGGTTGGCTAGTTGCAACTTGATTTGCATCATTCCAACACCATTTTCTCCGACAAGTGAGGATTCCAATTTCATTGTTAGTTCTAGAGCCTCGATCTGCGACACAATCTTTTATTGCATCAAGGGAATCTGGATGTGCAGTAACAATGTTGCAATAAGCCATTCTTTGTGTTGACAATTCAATATCTGGAATATTACTTTGGCCATCAATGTCTTAAATCTCGGGTCAAAGTCCCAAATAGATTCTGTAGGCAATTGATAATTTCTTTAATCTTCGTAATGTACTGTGACTCAGATTTGGGCTTTATGAATTCATCTATTAGTCCTGATTGGATTTGATCTAATGTTTTCTGTGGGACTCTTATTGGAACCATAGAGAATTTCATGTACCAATCCAACGCATGACCCCTAAGGTTTGTGATCATTTGACCCTTCTTTATGGATTCATATTGGACCTGTCGCACGGTCCACAAGGATTCACATAGAAACCAATGTTTCTCAGGGTCTTCTAACCCATTTCCATTAAAGATTGAAAACTTAATATCATTCCTGGCCATTATATTTGTTCTTGGCACTGCTTGGATAGTGGAATCCCTTGTCTGTTATTCCCACAACTACTGTTTCTTTTATTAACAAAACCACCGGGATATGAGTTTCTAGATCTTACCTTCGGGGATGTACGCGGGGAAGTGGGTATGGTGTACTCGTACTCTAGATCTGTAGATTCTTCTTCTTCCTCTTTTTCAAGTATAGGATGGTATTCTTCTTCCCCGTCGTAAGAACCTTCGTTAAAGTGTGATGCCAAATTGTAGTCCTCTCCTCCAATCGTACTGCAACTTCCTCTTATGGTCGTAGTCCTTCTCCTCTTTCCTGACCAAAATATTCTTCCACTTCTTAGATGTCCACCTTCTAGTTCAGTCTCACTATCGCCTAGAAACATCTCATGTTACTCTGCTCCATTTTTCTCAAACTCCTCTTGTTACATATACCACATCATTGTGCACAAATCCTTATTCATCGGACTCCATTCTTAATATCCCTTTCGCGTATACAAGCATCTTGATCCAAATCTGCAGAGACTTAAAATAACGACCTCTAGGTCCTTGGAGCCTCACTATATGATTTTATTCGGTCGATAGCAATTTCAGTGATGTATCCTTCCAAAATATTGTCAACCCAAAAATCAACTACCCTAGATATGGGGTTCCTAATACTTTTCAGTCGTTGAATCAGCTGAGGGATCCTCTCTATCAGTTTTCCTCCTTGAAAGTTTCTCCTATGGGTTGCTAGTCTCAACAACCACTCCCAACAAAATAGGAAATTCACAAAATAAAATCTCATGAATATATGTATATAGGTATCGCTCCAACCACTCGGTCGGATTCAACCGAGATCCTTCACTTTCTTTCCATGCAAATTCTAGTGCCTTAAAATCCACCCAATCTTGAATTTCTGGCTTCGTCGGGTGCCACAATATCCCCACTAAAATTATTTATGGTCCTGACAATATAACCATTTGTTGAATTTCACCTCCGGTCAACCCACGTTTAGATCCTTGGTCGTCAACAAAGACCTAGATATCGGCCCAAGAGAGCTGGGCTTAGCCTGCAGCACTTGTGATGCAGATGCAGTCTCACCCGAGATATCTTATGGGGAATTGCGAAAACCAGGTTTCTACAGTTAGGTGGGGGTTTCTACTCTCGTGGTACCTTATCATAGCACTCGACCGAAGCCATGGATTATACTTCTTATCCCTTTTCTATTCATTCAAGACAACACTCTAATTACCGGTCGACACATATTGCAATAATCAACATAACAACCCTATCACATATTCATTCAATAAGCAGTGCGACACATACATATATGTGATTCTTCATAAACAAATGTGGTGTGACATATTCAGATTTACTTATTTACAACATACATGCAATATACATAAATACATTAATCAATGATACATAGAGACAACAGTTAACGTGGAAACCCATCTGGGAAAAACCACAAAGGTGCTCTTCATCTGGCATGAGAAATATTTGTTAGCACCTTTTGTCTGCGCACTCAGCTTGCATACTCTTCTCTAGGCATTCTTTACAACTCATACAGAATTCTCTACCCTCATTCTCTCTGATTTTGGGTCTAGGTACTTCTTCTCTTCTTCACTCCTATGTCAATCCACACATAGCATGGATTGTTACTCTAGCTAAAACAACTCTCCTCTCCTCTTCTCTACCTACACAATGGCTTAACCAATCAACTAACTACTTAGTTAACAAAACAATCAATAACCAACGTTAGCCCCGCACACAGCTTGGGTTCATCCTTTTATAAGCTTCTACCTGCCCTAATCAACCGGCTCTTTTCTGTTAGCCGAGAGGATGTCATTTCTATTCTCGTACATTCAGTTATAGCTGAAAATAAGCACTATCGACCCAAAATACAATTATGCTTTATTACCAAAAACGTTCTTTATTCTTACTAACTCCTTACCCACGATCAACCGAGCTATCCTTTTCAACCGTCGTGCTCTTCTTCTGTCATGGTTTCTTCCACCATGGCTACTGTCATCGCTGATATTTCTGTTGGGCTCTTCTTCTGTCGCAACTCTTCTTTTCTGTCTCATGACCAGATTCTTTATCTTCCCGAACCGAATTATGGTTGATTTCTGCTTAACTTTTCCTAGGGCCAACAAAGCTAATGAATTAGCTTCATAAAAGTTGTTTTGCTTAAGAAGTTAATTTTACAAAACATTTTTTAGAGCAAATGTAATTATAGATAATGTTTATGGTTAATTAGAAAACAAGGAATTGTTGTAATGGCACAGTAGAAAAATAAGAACTCGTGAAAGGAAGCACTTTGAATTTTTTTATTGGATTTGCTTCAATCGAATTAATGCAATTGTCAATGGAAGATGCAACTAAGATTTTCTACCAAATGGTTCTTGTTTAATGGCATTGAAAAAAAAGAGAGCAACTGGAACATATTTTCTACTGCTCAATATTAAATGTGTCGCAATGGAACATATCAAGTGTGTTTGATAGGGTAGGAAACTAGTGTGATGGTCAGTCCAATAACCATATGAAATATTGAAAGCAATGCCATGCTCATCTAAGTTTGTCCAAAAGAGGTCGAGCATGGCACCATCATTGGTCATTGCCTTAGTTGTTTTCAATTTAAGATCTTTCATTTGCATAAATGTCTGTAATTTCCTTTTTGACAGTGTTTCATTGAACATGTCAATGTTGAAGTCACTAGCTATTAGGACTTGTGTATTGCTTTTGGTATTTGAAAAAATGCAATCCAAAGTGGAAAGAAGTGTATCAAGTATGACATGTGGTCTATTATAAATATTCTGAAGATTTAGAATGTTGCTAGGAAGCTTGAGGTCAGTGACGATTGCCTCAATCGAATTTTCTATGTAAATTTATGTGTTGATGATGAAAATGTCTTTATTAATCATTGTAAGGACTCCATGCACTAAACATGTTGGTATACGATTGTATTTTTCAACAACATTGTTTCCTTGGGATGTGTATGCATATGAGTTTCTTGCAAACTTAAAATGTTTACTTGCATTAGTTCATTGTCATTTGGAACATCATCAATGTGCAAAAGCAAAATGTGTGTGTTTAGTGAACAAATGAGTATGCACCCAGTAGCTGGAAATATGTCTATTTCAACAAATTGCCAAGTTTCATGTTTTTCTAATATGTCTATTTCAACAGTGCCTTTTTTGCAGATTGAGAAGTTATTTTCATCTAGTTTGTTTTGAAGATAAAGACAGATGATATCATTGACATGAGAAAGTGTAGTGTATATGAGTCCATGTCTTCTAATCCCTTTTGGTTTGAATGTTAGTTTTCCAAATGTCATCCCATGCGCTATGTGTATCGTTTGTGCACATGCCAACCGAACTAGGAACTGTGCTCATATAATATTCTATTTACTTTTGAGGGATATCTGTGTTGTGATTCTTTTGACTTGTGTCCAATTACAAATGATAGAAAGTGTATAGAGATGTTGCATATTGGCTCATTCTAGCACATTGAGTTTTAGATTTGCAGACTCAATCCAAACAATGTTAGGAATTTTTTGTGTATAATATTTGAATATGCCTTCTGCACCATTTACTAAGCCATATTCGATTGAGTAACTGCCTCTGGATAGTTCAATAAGCATGTTTTTTTCCCAATATTATTGTAGGAGGAAGTTGCATTGTCTTTTGTGCATTAACATGTTTTTCAATCGGATCAATTTTGTTATCGTGATCTATGAGCGTAAATGACTATGATTGTACAAGTGATAGCATTTTTTAATTGTGTTGATGGACATCTTTGTTACAATGCTAGAGATTAGGAAATGTTGCATCTACTAGTGGTTGTCTATAGCAATGTTGGTTTAGGTAATCAATATCATTTATTGTTTGGTTGCATGTTCTAAACCTATTCAAGACTGATATGAATCTTTTGTCTATTTGCCACACCACTATTTTTAGATTATAACACTTTATAGTGTCATGCCAAGTTATAAGGAAATGTTTGTTGTTGGAATCTTGGATGTTTCCAAATGATGTCATTAGCGTATGCATAATTTCATGTGGTTGTCTATCTATGTTATATAGCATTCAAGATCCTATCAAAGACACTCCATCAATAAGCAATACTTGTAATTGTTCGTAATCTTTTGTTAGGAGATCTAGCATGTTCTAACTTAGCAGGAGCATGTTTGTTTAACCTAATGGTAATCTTAAAGCATAATGCACTATAGTGTCATTTGCATGGTATGTTGCTTTCCCAGTAAATGCAAGAATGATACCATTTTTTCAATGGATAATTGGCGATTTCCTTGTCATAGAAATGCAACAAGTTGTCATACATTATTTTGGCAATACAAGTTTTGCATGTTCATGCTCCTCCTATCAAGAACAAGTGAATTGGAGTCAACGGGTTGTTCTTTTTCCTTGCAATAATTTCTTTCACAAATAATTGTTGTTCATTATTTAAATTTCTTCTAATTGATCAGTATGCATCCATATCTAGAAGAAATAGTTTCTTGGTCAAGTTGTATATGTTGTTGGGTTGTGTTATGTGGGTTGAGATTTGCGGAGAATATCATGTTGGATGTCATATTGTTCAAAGGCGGGTGCATGTGTTGCTTTTTCATTTATCGTAGTAGATTCAAGTGTCTTGTTAGGATGTGATTCAATAGTTTCAACTGCATTGTCAACGTCTCCCTATTTTGTTATTGTTTTGTCCATGAACATTTGTTCATCATTAAATATTTGTTCTTTGTAACTAATATATGCTTTAGACCATGTTTCAAAACCGTGTTTTAACAAATTACAATTTCCTCTGTGAGGCACCAACAACATGATCTTTTCCCTAGCAAAAATCTCAAGATCCTTTTCTTTGTAATAGCGAGTAAACCGTATGATACATGGTCTATTTATTTTTCTTATCGTTGTATGAATGCAAGAATAACAGTATGCGTACTCTGCCAAAGAGATATTTTCAAGTTCAATAGGATGTGCAATGTATTTGTCCAAAATAGTTGAAGAAATGATTGTTATACTATGAAATGACACTTCTCCATCCGAGTACTGACACCCAACATGTCGGTACACAAAAGGAAAATGTGGATTGAAGTTGCCCAAAAACTATAGATGAAGAGAAGCCTTAATACACACTTGTTCCTTCAGTATTTCCCGTATTTATAAATAATTTTGGCTTGTATTCATGACTTTGCTTCTGACAAGTCACGGGTCATTCGCGGGTATGCTCATATACAACCCGTGAGTCAACTATGCAATGTTGCATTCGCAAGTTGCCTTCATAAGAGTCATGAATTAGTCGCGAGCTACCTTAAGACAAAATTTTAAAAAATAAATCATGATTAGTTAAGGGAAGTTGGGATCAAAATCATAACTTCACCAACTCCCCTAACCATCCTAGACCTCGTAACTCCTCCTCATAAACAAGTATAAATAGAGGGGGGGGGGGTAGAGGATCGGAAAAGCAAGTTGAAGAGCAAGGTTATGCTGGAGGAATCCATTGGAAGGAGGAGCAAGAGAACTCAATTTCTTGGTCAGCAAAGAGGCTTGTCTCAGACAGGGTTGTAATGTTCCCTACAACATCTGCATCTGAATAAAGAGTGAATTTCTTCCACATTGTCTTTGTACATGTTCCTATTGTTATGAATTGTGAAATGTATTGCTATTAGTTCTTATATGCAATTATAATCTTTTCATCTTTATTTATATAACAATCAGGATTTCTGTGGAGAACATCAATATCTTTTGAAGGTACAGAAGGTTAGGAGCTTGAAGAGCATTGGAGAAAGAAGGATAAAGCTTGGATCAACTGCTAGTAACAAGGTACACATTACCTTCATCCCATTTCTCTCATTTATGTTTTTGTAGCCCCTTATGTCTGCAAGCCAAAACCTAGCATGTTGGTGACCCTAGGACCCCAAGTCAGAAGGTAGATATCCCTCACAATAGAACTGGCGACTCCGCTAGGGAAGTCTAGTTTGTGTTGGGGCCTTTCCAATTAGGTTTTCAGTTCAATTTTTCGCTCTTTTGTTTCTTTGGTGATTTTCTTACATATGTGTTTCATCTAGTAGGGTTAGGTGCTTAGGATCCTATGTCCTTTAATTTTTATTTTGAATTTTTTTAGGGTTATTCGTAGGTTGTTGTGTTAATAGTCACGAATCCTGAGTTGTAATTGTTGGATTCCTTCATAACAGTTGCGGTTCGTTCGTGGGTTGTCCACTGGATAGTTGGGATTTCCTGTAGGAGGTCTCTAAAACTTAGGGTTTTCCCTTGTTATGAGTTTTTTTTATTTTGAATACTCCTGTAGGGTTCTTTCTTGACCCAGTACTGCTCTGTTACTGAATGAATTTCACTGTAACTTGTCTTACAAGTTTTGTATTGAGTAGATTAAGTTTGTTTTTGTGTGCAAGTTTACTTAGGTCTTGCCTCTTGGATTGCTTGGTTGAAGTGGTTCTGTGAGTTCTTGACCTTTGTCAGTTCTCTGGTATACTTGTATGCATATGATTGCTTTAATGACAGTCTGAACCTTTTGATTTACTTATGTTCCAAAGCCTAGTAATTCAGTCCAAGTAGGGTATTAGGTCATCTTTGCATTGCTTGTCAAAGTTGTGATTATAAGGTCTGAACACTCTTTCTTGAATTTATACATCTTCATGTTATCTAGCTTGCTTAGTTTGCATTAACTTTTGGCTTTTTGAAAAGAAAAATAAAACAACGCATTTATAGTTGCATTGTAAGTCTGATATAGGCTCTATGTACGTTTGTTTTTTAAAGTATTTTTCAAAAAGAAAAAGTATAAAAAAAAGAGTCTTGTGTTTTCCAAAGTTCTTAAGCAATTTCATTTTGTCTTGAAAAGGAAAAAATATATGTTGAATAGCATTTGTTTTTGAAAATGTTTACATAATCTTTGCTTTCAATTGAGTCAAAAAACCATGAGTTGCACTTCCACTACCTTTGAGTAATATTAACCTTAAAAAGAACGCTATAAATTAAAATTTATTAGTAATACTTTATTTTTTAGGGTCATACATCAACTAGCTTAGGCTAGGTTATTGGATTATGAGATATTTAACTATACAAGATCATTTGAACTCAGACTTAATGGCTTATCATTAGGTAAATCCAATTTTACAAGAGATCTACCATAAAGCTCCTCTAACACAAGAGTCAAGCACGAGGTCGTGTGAGGACTTAGTTGCGGAGATAACCCTCTAGTACTTTGTTCAAGCATAAACCAGGATTGTTGTGCATACAGGGGTTCTTTTAGTATCACCTTTGGTCCACGTGAGGTGTTGGTGCTGTCAAAATTTCAGGCTTAGCTACCCTTCCCATGCACACCAGTCAAACCTACGACTGTTCTGCCAGAATCTTGTTGCAAGTTTGATAGCCTTAGTATCCAGACTCTAGGATTCTTTCATGGGTTACGGTGGAATTCTATTTCCACTGTACCTAGGGCAGGCTTGGGAGGAAACCTCGGTTAACAATTTGGGAGGGTGGTTTGGTGATTCAAATGCTTGCACCCATAAACATTATCACATGACCCCAAGTAATTGTTCTTTAGTGCTTCACTTGTTTGTTTTGGGCCCTAATCATCCCAGACGTTCCTTTGGAAGACATATCTTTCACCTGACCGTGTTTGTGATACTTAGGAATTGTTTTAGTAGTGAGCTATGTGGTTTTCCTGTGATCTAGTCTGACCTTTAGGTATGTGACTTAAATCTGTAGTTGTGGAGGATCAACCTCCCCGTAGATATTGAAGGTTGCAAAACCTTCCTCCACTTTCCACAGTGGATCCTCTACCGCCACCTCAAAGGCGAAGATTAGATACTAACGGTTCTTTTGAATCGACTAGAGTTAGTCAAAGTCAAGGAAACCTGAACTTCATTATACTCAGACTGACCACGAGCTTGTGGAAGCTGAAGACTTGCAAGCTCAGGAGTTCGAAACAAATTATAATCCACCTATAACTAATTTAAGTGGTCCCATTTTAGTGCAAGCTCATCCTTTTGGTTCACCTGGTGTCTGTGTTCCCTTGAGTACTATTATGTCTAGCTCAAGAGAAGGTATGGGGGATGTGTCTACCCCCACTTCAACTATGCTGGTAAGTGGAATCTCTCCTTCCCTGGTGATTTCTCCTAGACCAAGTATCCCTACTATGCCTGTAGTGTCATTCAACTTTGGTTCATCTACTTTGGTATCTCCAAGTGCCCGAGTGGTTAATCCATCAACACCCTTAAACAATGTTGGCCCTTCTGGAGTGACGGTTACTGGGATACCCAGTGTACCATTCACTTCTTCTCCATTATTTTATAGTGCTCAAAGTGGTCCTAGTCGGTCCACTTCATCCGTCTAAGGCTTTCCGTGGTATGGGGGACATATCCCTCCATCTGCTCCTTATGTAGGCCCATCGCCTACTTATACTTGTGTGTCGTCTGGAGGTCCGAACCCCTTTTCAGTTTTTAACTTCCAGACTTCTAGTCAAGTGGCGGGTGCTCCTTTTGGGAGCTCTCCTTTCTCACTTTTTAGTGGGGGAATCTCAACTCCTGCCTCTGAAACTCCAACTTCGGTTGGAGTCGGTCGAACACAATATAACACACCACAAGTTACTAACCCTTTGGCATTTGGGTGGAACCATTTTCAAAACCTTGTTAGTTCTTCACAACCAGCGGCTTGGGGAAACACCAACCTCTAATTCAGGAGCCCTGGTGCGGGTACTTCCTCACACCAGACTCCTCAATACCAATTTTTGGCTCGGCCTCAATTGCCCCTTCTGGCAACTTTAAACTTGCCAGACTTATCAAAACTAATGAACAACCCTATGTGACATGATGCGACATGGCCACCAGTCCCAATCAAATTACCTTCAGACATTTCAAAGTTTGAAGGGAAAATTGGTGAGGACCCAGGTGCCCATATTGCGACATTCCATTTATGGTGCTCTTAAAACTCACTGAATGATGATTTCGTTTGGTTGATGTTGTTTCAATGAACACTAACCAGTGTAGCAGCAAAGTTGTATATTGAACTCCCGTCGGCCGCATACAACAATTTTCTTTATTTGGCAACCGTTTTCTTGAATCACTTTCAACTTCCTGTCCAATATGATGCTGGTATAGACCTTTTGCCAACTTTTAGGAAGACTAAGGCCACTCATATATTTGATCATGTTTAGGAATGGAGAAGGAGAAAGAGGCTTATCAAAGCCAATATTCCTCCCGAGTTCTCACTAGAATGGTTTTTGAAATCATTATTGCCTTCTATTTCAAAATATGTTTCCACATCGGGAGTGACTACGAAGGAAGAGGCCATTCTCAGGTCCCAGCAACTGGATTTGATGTATTCCCAGTCTGGTATTCTATATGAAATTATCCCTGAGGCACTAAGGTCTAATACAGACTTTTGCAAACCCAAGCTTGAACCGAATGTCGATGGCGTGGTAGGTTCAGTAGATACACCAACTGTAGAGTTACCAACTAAGCAGATCCATGAACTATTAGTGAAGCAATCTGCAGTGGAGACAGGCAAGACTACCACCCCCTCACCTCAGAATGTGAATGTCTATTTAGCACAATGTTCCCAGAAGGTCACTCAGTAGCCTAGTGGGAAAAAGAACAAGGGGAAGAAGGGTGAGCTGAATCAAAACAAACAGAAGCCCACAAAAAAATACCAAGGGGGGTAAAAAAGAGAAGAAGAAGGTTGAATTTCCTTGCAAGTTGTGCCAAGAAAACCATCTAACCTACCAATTCCCCTTGATAGATCAAGCACAGAAGTTGCTAAAACAACAAAAATCAAGCGTCCTGAAGGATGCAATTCCCCAAAGACAGAATACAACTTCTAGTTCAAAAGATGTTGGGGGCACACCAAGTGCTCCTACCACTGATCAATCTTATATCAATATGGTTTGATCACATACTTTGTTGCAAGCCAGAGTTAAGAATTATGAATCAGAGGCTCAATAGAAAGATAAGCAAATTGTCAAATCTTCAACCCCACTTTCAATTGAAAAATTGGCTAAACCTATGCGTAAGATACCCAAAGGTGTCTTTAAGAAGACATTTCATGACCCTAACGCGAGGGTTGATTCGAACTACTTAGTTGTAGAATAGTTAGCCCAAACTCTTTGTGCAATGTCATCCTTGGAAGTGCTCCAGATTTGTCCTTCACAACGAGATGCACTCTTGGCGGCTATAGGCAGTATGGACTCCGCGAGCCTTATGACCAAATTTATCCTTTCCAAAGTTAAACCATGCCTACCATACCATGTGGCCTTTTCTATTGATGTTGTCCATGGAAAAAAAACCATTGGACGAACAGTGATTGACGAAGGTGCATCCACATGTGTGATGTTGATATCATGTTGGAAGGCTCTGGGATCCCCTGAGCTGGTCCCATCAAATACTTTATTGACTGCTTTCGACGGAAGGTCTTTCTGTCCACATGGTATCTTGCCATCTTTCAAAATAAAATTGGCAGGGAAAGCAGTCACCGTTGAAATCGAAGTAGTTGATGCTCCTTTGGACTACAATTTACTTCTCAGGAGAAGTTGGACATATGCAATGTGCGCTATTCCATCGTCCGTTTTCTGAGTCCTTGTGTTCTAACATGAAGGAAAGTTGGTTACTATTGACCAACTAACATATACTTGGAAGGTCCATTTGGAGACCACTGAGTCTATCGTATCCTTAATTGATTAGTCGCGCTCGACAAATGAAAGCTTAGGAGCTGAGATGTATACATCGTTGATGGGCACTTTCAATATACCCGCTCCCGTAAATTACTTAGACTCGATGAGTGTTGGGAAGAATATCTCTATGGTTGTATATAGAACTGACCCATGGGTCCTCCTTTCATGCGAAGAACCTTAAGTTCCCTTATCAGCAGTAGAGGTAGCTTACCAAACTATATTTGATGCTACTCCTGATTCCATCATGACTCCTCCAGTCTCAGAAGAGTCGGATGAAGCCTACTTTCCCGCATGGGCAGATAACTCTACATATTCTTATGATTGCTTATACATGGTTTTTCCATCTGACGAAGCCATTCTGGAAGCCATGATTGGACCTGCAAAAATTTGTGAAGACCTTCATCACAAGTCCTACTTTCTTCCAGAACTAAGCAAGATTAGCGGAATGTATTGATATGTCCGTTAATCCTTTTCCCAAGGAGGGGATATTTGCCGAGAGGAACATGGAAAACATCTCCACCACGGTCCCAATCAATATATCCATGAAACCAGATGTCATGGAAAATGTACATATTGGTGCAAACTGTTCTCTTGAAGAGATTGCCAAATACACTTCCTTATTTAAGTAATTTCGCGATCTCTTCGCCTGGTCATACGAGGAGATGTCGAGAATTGATCCATCAATTGTGGAACATGAAATCCGAACTTACCCTAATTTCAAACTTGTTTGACAAAAGCTTAGACCTGTAAACCTAGGGAAAGTAGCAGCCATCATGGCTGAAGTTGAAAAGTTGTTGAAAGTCAGTTTTATCTACCCCATCTCTCTAACATAATGGGTATCCAATTCCCGTTCCGGTAGATAAGAAACAAGGGACTATATGTGTCTGTACATATTCCGAGATTTAAACAAGGCTTGTCCCAAGGAAAATTACCCCACGCCATTTATTGGTCAAATCATTGATGCATGTGTGAGTAGTGAGGTGTTTTCATTTATGGATAGTTTTTTCAGGCTACAACCAGATTCAGATCAAACTGGAAGACCAACACAGAACTGCCCTCATTTGTCCATGTGGTACATTTGCATACAAAAATATGCCTTTTGGCTTAAGAAATGTCGGATCAACCTTTCAGCATGCAATGAACTTTGCTTTCCATGACATTAAGCACATTTTCGAACCATACTTAGACGATCTGCCTGCCCATTCTCAAAAGAGGAAGGACCATCCAGATCATCTTCGCTTAATATTTGAACGATGTAGACATTACAAGATCCGCTTAAATCCCCATAAGTGTGTCTTATGCATCGACTCGGGGCGATTGTAAATCTGCCTCCTCCTCGATCCATCAGACAAATACAAAGTGTACAAGGAAAGTCTAACTTTCTTCGACGATTTATCGTAAACTATGCCAAGATCACTAAGGATTCCATGTGCTTGCTTAAGCAAGACACACCATTATTATGGGATGAATCCACACAACAATCTTTCGAGGCATTCAAAGAAGCACTACTATCGACTCCTTTCTTGCGTTCACCAAACTACACAAAGGACTTTATATTGTATTTGGCTGCATCTGAGTCAATGATAGGTGTAGTGATAGTTCAGGAAGATGACGAGCTCCAGGAGAATGTTGTCTATTATCTTAGTCATGCTCTAATGGGTCCTAAACTAAGATACTCTCATGTTGAGAAACTGGCTTTGGCGACAGTTTATGTCGTCTAGAGGTTGAGACACTATATTCTGCTAAGTACAACCACCGTGGTTGCAGATGTACATCCTTTCCAATATGTTTTATCCCAACGGATAATCGGGGGAAATTTAATAAATGGACCGTCATTCTCCAAGAGTTTGACCTCGATTTCCACTTCACTAAATCTAATAAGTCCTTAGTGTTCGTGGAACTGATTTCAGAGTTCCCAACCGAAGAATCTATAGTGATAGAATATGAATCATTTTCGGATGAGTACATATTCTTAATTTCAACCTCTGATCCTTGGTACAGGGATATCCTAGTATATCTCCAGACTTTGAAATGTCTCGCTACCTTCTCACGGGAAGATCAATGTAAGCTAAGAGTAAATGCGAAAAACTACCTCATAATCGACGATACTTTATATAGGCGAGGGGTAGATTCCATCTTGTGTTGGTGCCTCATCCATGAGGAGGCTGAGTTTGTCCTAAATGATTCCCACAACAGAATGTGTGGGGGTCATTTATCTGGGTTAGCACTGACCCAGAAGATCTTACGTGTCGATTATTTTTGGCCTACCATCTTCAAATATTGTGTGGAAGCAGTGAAATGTTGTCATCTGTGTCATCTTTACACTAGGAAAATGCGTTCACACCCTGGTCCTCTTTTCCCCATCATCGCGGTAGGGCCCTTCACCAAGTGGGGGGTTGATTTCATGACCTGCAACCCAGTGTCTATTGGGGGGCATAAGTATATCATTGTTGTTGTTGACTACTTCACGAAGTGGGAAGAGGCAATGCCTACCTTTAAAGCTGATGGTGAGATGACATCATATTTCATTTTCAATCAGATTACTGCTAGTTTTGGAATTCCGAAGAAAATGTCACTGACCATGGCAGTCACTTCGAGAACATAATGATGACATAATTGACCACTATGTTAGGTTTTATGCAAGACCACTCGTCTTGCTTTTACCCGCAAGAAAATGGACAAGTAGAAGTAGTCAATAAAACTTTGAAAACCATTCTCAAGCGAACTATAATTCTAGTAGGTCAAACTGACACATTATGTTCTATCTGACGCTTTGGGCATACCAAACCAATGTTAATACTTCCAGAGGGTTTTCACCCTTCCAACTCCTTCACGGGGTGGAAGTAGTCACACCGGTTGAATGCAAGATACCTCCTTGAAAATTGTCATTCACGTACTTCCTGACACTACTGATATTGAGGAACATTTAGAGCAACTAGATGGGCAACATAGAGATATGCTCACTATAAATGAGGCACACAATAACTGGGTAAAAAACTAATATGATAAAGCCGTAAAACCAAGGGTTTTCTCTTGGGGAGAGCTTGTTTTGGTTTGGGACCAGGACAAGGAACCCCTGGGGGCGGGCAAATTTAAATTGATATGGTTAGGCATGTACGTTGTGTCAAAAGTTCTGAAGAGGGGAGCATATGAGTTAATCGATTATGATGGTAGTAAGTTGCTGGAGCACCGAAACGGGTTCTACTTGAAAACGGATTACACCTAGGCATTATGCTTTTTGTTGTATTATTATTGTATAATTTTGTTAATGGTTATCAATGGTTAGTGTTTCTTACATATTCTGGTGTTGTT
This sequence comes from Pseudotsuga menziesii, assembly GCA_001517045.1. NCBI lineage: Eukaryota > Viridiplantae > Streptophyta > Pinopsida > Pinales > Pinaceae > Pseudotsuga > Pseudotsuga menziesii. The sequence goes on along the minus strand of LPNX010983004.1, from coordinate 194,073 downwards.
TCATATGTCATCGAAGTGGTTTGTAGGGTTCGCTAATGGCTCCAGCCGTCACACTTGCAATATGGCTTCAACTGCCTAGGTCATTTAGCACCCACATGACATCTGGTTGCCTTAAGTGGCGCCTGCCTAGGTCCTGCAACTAACAATGTAGCTGGGAAAAGTGCTATTATTGACCTTATTTAGGATGTTTTTTCGCATGGTATCACCCTCTTGGAAGTCAGGCTTGACTCCCAGTTAGTAGTCTCTCAGCTCAATGGGGTCTACCAGGTGAGACACCCTACTTTATTACGTCAATTTTTAAGAATTAGGTTACTTTAAATAATTTTTGAACACATTGTATATCAACATATTTCAAGGAATCAAAATACTATCACTNATATATATATATATATATATATATATATATATATATATGTAAAAATATGTCCATATACATCGAGTTCGATTCAAAGATCCTGTCAACAAGTACATCCAAAATAAAAAATAGGATCAAAATCCATCACATGTTAAGCTAAGGATGCTCCTCAGCCTCCTTGGCTGTAGCTGGCTCCACAGCCTTCTGATAACACAACACAACTCGGGTCACCCTCCGGAGAAGGCGTAACCACGATGGAGGTACTCCTACGACATGTTGCTGCATATCCATTGGAATCCTCTCCATCCTTAGTGTAGGAACATCATGGGTTAGCATGGTTAGCTTCCCCTCTACAACATGAAGCATAGATTCATCTCCACCACCCTCCACTGGTCGCATGAAGGTCCTCGGATGTCCATCTGGTCGGATAGGTCCTATATTTGCATATCATTAAAAATGTATCAGACTCGAATACATATGTATATACAAATTTATGAGCAAAAACTCATAAAAATTAAAATATTCAAAAAAGTAAAAGACTTACCCATATCTCCCCATGCTTCCTCAGGAAGGAGAGGTAGCTCTAGATCGCCGCGAAAGTCTAAGCTTGCATATGAAAACTGCTCCAGTGTGGGCACTTGGCGACTCCACCATGAGTAGAAGTCATAGTAGTAACCACTCTAGACTCCACCACCACCACCCTGGAGGAGGAATATACCCCCCCACTGCATAATCCTAGGCTTACGGGGAGAGGGAGGTGGAAGTTTCACTATAGGGCTCAGTGCAGGTACTCTCTTGAATAAGAACGCAACTATAATACTCGCGTAACAAAAGTTCTTCTTCCTCCCTCTCTTGCAGTTTGAGAGTTGTTTCTTCATGATCGGGACTAATCCTGAGCACCAGTCATACATCACTCCCCACAGGCACTCTACTGCAATGCACATATGAGTCCGTGCAGTGAAGTGCAAAGTGGATAATCTTGCCACTCTGACAGTAGTGCTCACAAACACTTTCAATGGGAAACTAGTAATTTGTGAGATCAAGATTTGGGTCCCCAATTTCTAAGCCCGAGGTATGTAGTAGGTGTCGATGTAATCTTGTACACTGAGAGGGTCACCCCCTTGACCAGTACCCTCCATGTTCACAGGAGACCCCTGATGAGACAAAACCATGATGAAATGTATATCTTTTGTGGTAAGATCCAAGGTCTCTCCTTGGTGGTCAAACACGCCTAGTTCGTGGTCCCATAAGTGTACCAATGTTTCTAATACCCGAACTTGTGCCCTCATATTTGATGTGCGGTATAATTTGAGTAATTTGCACCTTCATAGAGCATTTAAAGTCATGTGATCCCCCATATCAAGCCGATCCATGTCCTCATGTTCTCTCTCATGCCATTCTAGCACCATTTTTACCTGCTCAATTATCAAATTTTCCATTAGATTTGGTAAAAATATCCTTTGCAGAGCAATCATGATTGTCATTTGAGGACAACACGAACCATTCGCAGGTTCCTCATGAACGACCCATGATTATATCGTGAAATCACGACTTTAAAATGAGCTACCCACGATTACTGTGCAGTGCCCTTAAGGTAGGTTAAAAACCCAAAATAAAGCATAATTTTAAATAATTAAAGCATGGAAATGAAGAGGAGGGAGATGTGGTTTACCTACAATTTACGGAATGGAGATCCATCTACTAGATTGAGCACACTAATCGTTTGAAGTTGAGAGGTAAATTTCCCCAAATATGGTAAAAAAACAAATGTTATGTTTTTTTTTTAATATTTCTTCAATTTATATTAATTTTTGTAAAATTTTTACGCACTTTACTATAGTTGAAATTATTTTCTACTATATGAACTAATACTACATATTTTTTCACCTAGGTTTTCACAGGTCATGGACGAATAAAAGCATGTTCCCTTTGCATCTAGGGTAGGATTTGGTCCTTTTTGCATATTTTGCACTTATACCTTATCCTCCGTTGAACCTTAGGATCTCATTGATATCCATAGACTACGATGTATAGCCACTTCTCACCTCTCAAACATCGTTGTTCTTCAATGGTTAAGACCTTCCTTAAATGGGTGCCCTAGTTAGAACATTCTCTTGTGATTTATGGTACCCATGCCACATTTGTGCTAGGTTCTGGGAGCCTTTGTAGTTGTTTTTCATATCAAAATGAGCCTCCTTTTACATCTTTTACTGAACTACCTTCCCGTATAAGGCTCCCGCCCTATGGAGTTATCTTTGGTCTGACTCCTTAAAATTGACTAGATAGTCGAGTTGCTTGTTCTTTCATACTCGTTAAAGTTATTGAAGGGTCATCCACATTGGTGATAGTTTACTCCTTTTTTGGACTATGTGGATTACTTACAAAAAAAAGAATACTCTATTTTGTTCAGAATCTAGAAGAGTATCTTCATGTATAGATTTATCTCTTTTCCGGGCATGGAGGACTAAACTTACAAAAAAGGAACCTGTTCGAGCTTAGTTTTCTTTTTTTTGTGCTTTGCAGCTAAACATGAAAAATATTCCGAGCGTTCTTTATGCCATTGGCATGGTTGTTAAACATTAGAACAAAGCACCGAGTTTATTGTTGTCAGTACCATTCTCGTAAATAAATGGAACTCTCCCAATGATATTGCCTTCCTTCACACTCGTTAAACTAAGACTACATGCTTGCTTTTGGAGGAGCGTCGGTTCAATGATAGTTTACCCCTTTTTCGAACCTTGCCAAATAAGTAGGAAAAATGTATACCTTAGTTCTTCAGAAGCTAAGAGAGTTCTCCTTTGGATTGTTTTACACTTTTTCGGACTTAGGAGACTAAATTTACAAAAAGGTTCCCCCCTAGAGTCTTCTTTGGAGTTTTCAGACTCTCAAAACAATGAAAGCACTGACGAGCATTTACTAATTCGGGCTTGTAAAATCCATAGAGCAATGGCATAAGTAAGCAATATTCTCTCTTTTCTTCAAGCTTCTCAAAAATGAAGAAAGACTCAAGTTGACTTTCTTGGACTCGTTAAAACTTAACAAGAAAGGAAAGGAATAAATTAACTCTTTGGGTTATAACTTTGTTAGAGGCATGTCATCCTTAAACAAAACACTAGTTTGAACCTCCCGGTACTCATGCTCTAGTTTTTTACTTCTCAATTCAACTATCACTTCGAGCCATTAATCCTCCACCTGTCCTGAATACATGGGGTATATGTTCATGTCTCCTACATGACATATAAGTCTATTTGTATCAATTGAAATTCTAAAGTTGCCTTGGGTCATCTCTGCATTGTGATCATTGTTCAAGGATATTTACTCCTCTGTCTGTCTATCCTGATCCCTATCATCTTCATCTCTGAGATCATCTTGTGTATACCTTCCCTTATCCAATCTACCGGTTACTCATGTGACATGTTGAAGGATTCAGTGCCTTCCTCCTCACACAATGACTTCCAATCAGTACCTCCTGCAAAATAAGACCTAGAGTTTCAAATATAGTACCGTAGGATCCACTACCCATATTGGTGGATTCCTCTACATTGGTTGTCAGCATAACTATTTAACTGACACTCCGATGGTACCCTTCCATGTTCGACTTCAAATCATATATTCGCATGGTAGGACTCATACTGGTTTTAATGGATTTGGATGAAGACCTTAGGTTACAACCTATATGACCTAAGTTGCGTAAGATTGTGTTATGATCCCGCAACACTATTTCCAACTATTGAAGACCCATCATTGTATTATTGTGGCTTTGATACACCATTGTAAAACATACATGGTCTTTCTGTCCATACTATATATGATGTAAATGAATCTTGTAATGGAGCTAGTGTTCCACATTATTGAACATGGCATCCTTAGTTATGATTTTGTAAATGACCTTGATTTGTTTGTTTCAGGTACTTCTCTGCGACCTTGATACTAAGTCTCTCCATGATAAAAGAATCTGTAATGTATTTCAGCCATCGCTTCCCTCTGACCTCATACATTAGGGGGCATCTATTATACTATGAAATGACACTTCTCCGTCTAAATACTGACACCCAACATGTCGATACACAAAAGGACAATGTGGATTGAAGTTTCCTAAACATTATAGATAAAGAGAATCCTTAATACACACTTATTCCTTTAGTCTTTCCCATATTTATAAATAAGTTTGGCTTGTATTCGTGACTTTGCTTCTGACAAGTCGTGGGTCATTCGTGGTTATGCTCATATACAACCCATGAGTCAACTATGCAATGTTGCATTCATGAGTTGCCTTCACAAGAGTCGTGAATCAGTCGTGAGCTCCCTATATATGAACCTGCGATTACCTTAAGACAATTTAAAAAAAAATACATCATGTTTAGTTCAGGGAAGTTGGGCTCAAAATCATAACTTCCCCAACTCCCCTAACCATCCTAGACGTCATAATTCCTCCTCATAAACAAGTATAAGTAGAGGGGAGGGGTAGAGGATGGGAAAATCAAGTTGAAGAGCAAGGTTATGCTGGAGGAATCCATTGGAAGGAGGAGCAAGAGAACTCAGTTTCTTGGTCAGCAGAGAGGCTTGTCTCAGACAGGGTTGTAATGTTACCTACAACTTCTAAATAAAGAGTGAATTTCTTCCATGTTGTCTTTGTACATGTTCCTATTGTTATGAATTGTGAAATGTATTGCTATTAGTTCTTATATGCAATTATAATCTTTTCATCTTTCTTTATATAACAATCATGATTTATGTGGAGAACATCAATCTCTTTTGTAGGTACAGAAGGTTAGGAGCTTGAAGAGCATTGGAGAAACAAGGATAAAGCTTGGATCAACTGCCAGTAACAAGGTACACATTCCGTCCATCCTATTTCTCTCATTTATGTTTCTGTAGCCCTTCATGTCTGCAAGACAAAACCTCGTATGTTGGTGACCCAAGGACCCCAAGTCATAAGGTAGGTATCCCTGATAACAATAATGTCCTCTGAATCATGAGGCTCTTTTTGTAGAAGCAATGACCTCTTTAGTACAACTATTTTTCTGTCATCTGGTGCAGTATTGATGAAAATTGTCTTTCTTGAATATGAATGCAAAGGCATGGAAAGCACAATATGGACTGCTTGTCTATTAAACATGTGTTGCATGTTCGATAACGTGTTTCCAAGCTTGTGTATTGTTTCAATTTTTCCACCACTTTAGAAACACATTCTTCTTTGATATTCTTAAAAGAAGTTTTCATAGTTTTATCTAGTTAGGTTATGTAAGAGCTTACATACGTTGTTGTAGCATATGATATACTATGCATCATTGCTTGCTTGCTACAAACCTGGAATTCCTTTTGCAAATGCGTTGATCAAAATGTATGCAAGATCTCTTTTTAGTATCAAGGTAGGATGAGTGATCAAAGAACACAAAAGCAAAATGTATTCATTTATAGTCACTTACAATTCTTGAAGAATTGATGTAAAGGAAATGTTCTTATCGTATTCTTAACATTAAAAAACAAAGCATATTTGTTTTGCTTTCTCAACCAGACTATTGGGACTATCTCCAAGTTGTTTTAAGAATATTGCAGTATCTATATGAGGCATTAGGAAATTGGAACTCTACTCAAAATGTTGATGTTTTTTGCATGTTCTTTTGTGATGATGAGTTTGATATTTAACAAACTATTGATTAAGCAATGATGTGTTCGTCGATATATAACGATCAACAAAATAAGTAATTTCATCATAAGTGTTTCTTTCGTAGACTGGTGCATTTTGAATCCAAAGTAGTCCATGTTCATGCTCGTTTCAACTTTGTAGAAATCCTGTCGCGAAGAAGAAGTCTTGTATTTTCTCAAACAAGCTGTCATTCTTTAAGATTAAATATTTTATTGTTGTTATTCTATGTCTATAGCAACGACTATAAAGCACTGGGTGTCTTCTTATCAGCGAGTCAATAGTATCTTCTACGCAACTATTTTGCAAGTTTTGAAAGTCTTTCTTTTCAATTTGTTGCAATGCATTGCATAAAGGCGTCGAAAGATGTTAAACACTTGTAAAAGTTATGAAAAAAGTGGGAGGACCTAATTGTCGAATCATTGCAAATAAATTCTTTCTTGTATTTTCAAAGTAATAAGATGGTGTTCTTATTTCCTTCAATGTGTGATATCCAATTAGAGATCTAATAATTTTCTCAATATTGCTTTGTGATTTGACGTCTCTGGCCAATAATTTCTTGCCTTTTAATTCTCCTTTACAAATAGATATCCAAGCAGTACTAGAAATTTGTTTTATAAAGACCTTGACTACTTTAAAGAAAATATTTGTTGCATTTGTTTCAAAATATGCTATTTCATTCTGAAGTTCCCATTGTGCTATTTACATATAAGAAAATATTTTGTAAATGTCATCAGGTCGATTGCATATGTAGAAAAGTGTGGGGAAATTTAGTTCTTCAGAAAACCTATATTGGAAAATGTTAACGGCTAGTAATTCTCAGAGGGTGAAATTTCTATGATCTTGTTGCTCAAATCGTCTATTAGATGAGATTATTCATATCCATGGACCAATGTTTTAGTTATTGGTCCTAACTTTATTTCATGTTCATTTTCATTTGTTGCTTGCGGCTTCGTGTAAATTTTAGTTTCACTTGTTTGTTGTGTGAATGGTTGTGCACTTGATTCTTGCTGAGTTATTTTGTGAAATATTTCTTCCCAATTATTGTTAATAACAATTCCCTCATCCTAGTAAAGTCTTGTTTTGCATAGATCATTTAGTGCATCCATACAATTTTTGGATGAACATTTCTAGACCAAAATGCATTTTTGTATTCTAATTTTCATTTTAACATGACTACAATTGTCATAGCGTCATCCAAGCTTATAGACAATGTTGTTTTTTAACTTTATCTAAATATGTAGGTACATTGATCATTGTTCTAGTTATCCCTAGTTGGGATTTTTATAACCAAGTTGTCTTATCTATGCAAAAGTTGTTCTTGGAGAAACTAGTAGTTCATCCAAAGGAGTTAAAATAGCTATAGATGGTAGTATGTTATTGTGACAAATGTGAGTCGGTGATGCAAATGCTAGTAATTGTGCACTTGCAAAGTTTTCATGCAAGGCAAATGTAGTTGCCTCCTCCATGATTGTCAAAAACTTGAATGCCAACAAAGCTGTATTTTTTTTTAACAGAAACTAAGAAAAGATGTATTAAATGGGATGTGCACAACCATTCAGAACAAAGATTGCTCGATAGAACTTTCAGTCAGTAGAACTGAAACAAAACAGAGCCAAAAGTAAGCCCATCTAAGGCAGTTGGAGTTGTTACTGTTCTTTAAATTGACAGTAGTGGAGTATACTCTGATGAACTGCTTATTCAAGATTTTGTAGAAAAACATGATCAAACCAATTTAATTTAGTCTCTGAACTAATCAACTGGGTGAAAGTGTCTTTCTTAATCCTCTGAATTGCTTGTGCTGGTTTATCCTAAACCTGATTTCCTTAGTCCAAAAGCAATGAATTTTTATCCTTTGGCTGTCTATGGTCACGTGCTCCTCTGCTAGTCCTCCATATCGATATCAAGTTGCCTTGCTCATTGCCAGTCCCCGTTGAATAAAGGTAGCTACTTGTTCTCTGTATTTCACGCTGCTTATTGAAATTCCTTACATTTCCAAGACAACCCCTTTCCCACTTAGTCCAATCGTGCTCTCCACTCAAATTTAATTTCTGCACATTCTTATCCTCTCCGGAATGATTCTCCCATTCCTTTTTAGACAAAGATATAATACAATAGAGAATTTTTCTCCAATTCAGAGTAATCGCACAGGCAGGTAGAGAACCTGATACGTGGTTCCTGAATTCATGGTGATTACTTGAAGAGGGTGCAGAAAGCATTGGAGTGAGGCAGAGAGCCCACACTTTCAGCTGAAAACTATTGGGATTGCTGATAAATGGCAGAGAAATATACAAATTGTTGAAGCCAATTCGTGTAGGGGCCAACAAAGTTGTATTGTCAATGGCGTGAATGTCTTTTTTGAAATGCAATCATTTACAATTGGAACATGCATGGATAGGAGTATCTTGAATAAGTTTTAAGTACTTAACAATTACTTCCTTTTCCTTTTCAGATTCCTTTTGTGTTTTACATTTATGCATTGCCTGTCTATGTAGGCTTTGCTTGAATTAACACACATTTCTAGATTTCTCATTGCAATGGGATATTGCATTTTGTTTTTGGATTTTGGACATTGTTTATTAATGGAAGAGATTTATTTGTCCATGCTTATTATCTTTTTTTTTGTGATACGCCGAATCTTGTGTATTCTTTCTTTCTTTTGGTTGCATATATTTTTTCTAGCTCTTTGCATGGGTTGTTGTTGATATTTTCTTCAATGCTATTATCTATTGACATGGGTTGAATCTGTTCATTGCATCCACAAAAGCAACATCTTCTATAGAGACGATTGTCATCAAGAGAGTTTTCCAAAAGGTGTTTTCAATAGTGGCTGAAAATGAAAATGGAATGTATTTATTCCATGTTGCATCAGGTATAATTCTTAGCTGAGTTATTTGTTGGATATAATTCGACGAATTTTTTTTGTAGCCTAGTGTTGCATAGGAATATGTTAATGTCTAGTAGCTCACACAACTATTGAAAATCAAATTAATCTCCTTCTACGTGACCAATGCTAAATGGCTCTACAAAAATGATAATATATGCTTTCCAATCAGAAACAAGGGTTTTCTCCTGTATTGTGTTTTATGAAGATATTTGTGTACGCATTTTATTTCTCTGCTATCATTTGATGCCATGTAATTGTAGAATGTTTTGGCAATTACTTTTTATGAGACTTAGCCGATCGGAAAACAATGTTAATTTGGAGATAGATTCAAATAAGGAGTCATGGTAATTTCTTTCAATGTGAACAAACTATACAAGGCTTTTTGTAGAAGCACTTGATGAAAAGTTGAGTTTTGAATCTAGGGATTTAGACATTGGATTATATTGATGCTTTGTGAAAGTTGATTGAAATTGTGGTGCTTCCTTTGTATGGATCTATATGACAACAACGGTTCAAAGTGTCCAAAAGCTAGTGTATGGTCATGGAAGAGTAGATTATAGCAATATATGATTTGTCTAGAGTTGAGATGAAGATTTTTTTTTTGTCAATGCCCAGACAACGACCAGAACATTTAACTAGTTAGCAAACCACTTGATTCAAAAGATATCGCTCCATTGTCCATAAGCATTTTGCTCATTTGGTTGTGAGCCAGATTGTGACATCTAGTTAATATACACATTAACATTTTCTACACTATGCAATTCTGATAAGTATTCGATTGTCAAATCAATTTGCATTGATAGTAAAGCAACATGATCTCCTTGGCCTAGCCGAAAACAAAAATGGTTCACAATTGCCTCTCTTATATGTATTGATGTATATAAAAAATGTAGCAATGCCACAAATGCATCGAAAAGGCACTTTCCTAATCCACAATGGAAATTGTATACTTTAAACAAATGTTTTGTATCCAAAGCCACATCAATCTCCTCCCAGCTAGTGCATTTGATACATGGCCATGTATTATTCCAATACAATCGCTTATATTCTTGTTTTCGTCCATGCCATCCACTAAATAAATAGAAATAATAAACCACCAACTACAAGTACAGTTGCTAAGTGTACCTACAACAAATATGTTGGAGCTCCAATTAGAAAACAAGCAATGAATGCTTTTGACGAAATCAATAGCATTGAGCTTTGCATAGAAGCAAAGAAGCAAATAAGAGAAATTGTTTTTGAATAATTATCTTTGAAATCTTGAATTGTAGATTTCAAACTAGAAGTAAGTACTCATGAGATGAAAACCTTTTTTCTGGCTTACTTTCCCATGCGGTGTCCTTTGTCTTCCTTATTTGAGCAAGCCATGGATCAAACAAATGGAAGAGGAAAATAACGAGCAAGATAAGCATTGATAAATTGAGCTAACAAGTGAATTTGATTCTTGGTAATAAATGAATTTCCCAACACTATTATTCATTGAGATGTCTTGCTAGCAAGTTACTGGAGAAATGAGCTATAAAGCATTGTAACAAATGCTTTTAATAAGTAAATAGACTTAAGTGTTGAATGGAAAAAGTCTCTAGGTGAATGGAACTTGGATGGAGAGGATAACATTTGACCTGATAAGCTTGGATCCCAACAACTCTATTTAGAGGAGTTGATGCCTAGATTCATTTAGAAATCATTAGGGATGTTGTCAAGCATTTAAGTTATGTTCTTATGCTTTTCATTACATTGAGTTGCAAGTGAAAATATGCATATGTACGGGGAAAAGCAATTTTCATACGTGTTTCGGTATGCATGTAGTCTATGCCAAAATTATGCAAAAAATTCTAACCTATTTACTTATGGATTCTTTGAACTTGTTTTGAATATTTGATTTGAATGTGGGAAATCATTTTTTTAATTTAAACGTCACTATTCTTATACTAATCCTTTTGAAATGGAAATAACTATTGCTTTCCATAAATGCTTCTACTTTATTTTCTTTCTTCTATGTGGTTTCCATGTTTTGGCAATAGACAATAGTAGTGGTAGGGACGTTGAAATGTTGTGACATTACAGTAGGAATATGCCTTGCAATAATCTAAAACAAAAAGCATTTAAGAGCTAAATGGGATAATGCAATTTGTCTAAGCAACATTAAATTAGAAGCATTGAAAAGAAGTAGAGAAGGCCTAGGGAAAATGCGCAATAGCCATTACCTACAACAACTGAAGAGCTAGTTTGAAAATTCTGTGGATTTTTTTAATGGTCGTTACCATCTTAGTACAAGAAGAACAAATTTGATTCTCAATTAGTCTTCTGATCATAAAAAAAGTAGAGATATTTGGGTGCATTCTATATAGTATATTCTATGGTGATTGAGGCAAAAAAACAAATCAACTAGTAAGCATAAAGTGACAACAAACTAAAGCACAAGGAAAATGACATTTCAAAATTGTTTTGCATACTTTGAAACTTCGTTAATATTCTATTCATATGCCATAGTTTTGGCATCATAAGGCTTTAAAGAATCAACACCATATGAGGTAGCAATGGCATTGGAATTTTGGTCAACAAGAGCATGTGTATCCATTGTCTACATTTTTCACAATGTATTGATTGACTAGATTATCTAATTTTTGTTTTATGTTTCTTAGTTATCTAATTTCTGTAACGAAGCTAGCCAATCCTAGTTGTATTTTATATATGGGAATTTTGCAATGCTTTAAACTATCAACTAGTGGCATACAAGAAATTGATTCTGAACTAGCCAAGACTGATCGAAGAGCACCAAGATGATTCTCAACAAGCACAATTTCTATAAAAGTAGTAGACATGTTTGATTGCATTCTCCTTTCAAGGAATATGATCAATGTGCTAAGAACTTTGATGTGCAAACATGAACCAATATCCTTATATTGAGAATGATTTTAAGCATAACGACTAGCCGCATCATTGGCATTTGATTGGTAGGTCCATATTTTCAAACACAGGGAAACAACACAAATTTCAAAGTGAAGTAGAAAATGACAATCAAATATGGGATTTGCTTGACAGAATTTGAGACATTGTCACAATTCTATTCATGTACCACAGTTCTTGCACCATAAAGTTCTAAATCTTCAACACTACATCTATTATGGCTACTAGTTTATGCTTCAACATCGATCTGCTTGGCACATGCACCATCCCCCTATATCAGAGAGAATGCAATGGTATATGTCCTTGTTTGAGATTAAAACTAGGCTAACTGGAAATAAGTTTGCTCATGTAATTTGATACATATATTTGTTGTGATATATTGTGAATATTCTATGCACATGTCCTTGTTATACAAGGTTATAATCCATCTATGTTTACTCATGCTTTTTTTTTTCTCTTCCTATGTGTCAAGTTGATTTTAAGCCTTCACACACACATAACAAAAAGAGGCATAAACTAATGTAACTCGAAAATCTTTTGTTCTTGCTACATCTGAGCAAATGGAGTGACTACATAATATCCATCTACTGACACACATGCTATTGTTCTAGCTAGTTCCTATGCATAGCAACATTTTTTACAGGTGGTTGTCATTTTGTGCTCCAGCGTTCCCCTACTTATCATATCCACCATCTCACTAGTAGATACAATGCAATGACAACTGCTTATCTTTGACATGGAAACTAGGCTAACTGTGAATCAATTTGTTTTTTACAATTTGGTGCCTTAATTTGTTGTAGTATATTGTGAACAACTCTGCATATATGCTTATTAGTCATGGATACAAGCCATGTACATTTATCCATGCTATTTTTTATTGCTTCGATCTATTTAAATTTGTATACACATAGCTAGTTCTTCATACTCGACAATGTACCTGCTTAGGAGATGCACTATCTTGTGAAAAAAAATAACATAGGCAAGCATGTCTATGTCTGCTTTACAGACTATGCTGATTGACAAGCAATTTGTTATATCTGGATTTGTTTCTTTTAATGATTGTTGGATTCAACAACAAAAGAGCAAGGGATCAACATGCATAAGCATGTATGGCCATTGACTAGCACTGACAAGAAGTTATCAATATCCTATTCAAACTATAATGCAGTTGGAAAAGCATAGTGCAAATGACTATTGCACGAAAAGAATATGACACATCATCAAATCAAACTAGAAAATTTATAATCTTTCTCGCATATGCAACACTTGCAATCGATTAAAGCAATGCACTAAACTGAAAACATGACGCAGACTTTTACACATACAGTGAGCCCAAACTTTCAAATCTAGGACATCATAGCCTTAAAATTTCAAACTTGGTTCTTATAATTTGAAACATTGCCAATATCCCATTTTTCTATGCCATAGCTTGAACATAATGCGGCTCCAAATCATCAACAATAGAATACATAGCAAAGGAAATAGACTTTTGCTCAATAGCAGCACACACACCATATTTTTATATACACAACATTTAAAACACCACATAGTAGACAAAAGGGAACAATTGAACATAGTTAAACATACATGGATACTAACCATCCTTGACAAGCATTTATGAACAACCTGTTCATAGCATTATGAAACCATAAACATCATTAAAGAGCATTTGAACACATAGTGCAACTGATTTTTGCATGGAAGAGATTTGTCAAAATCTCACACATGACAACCTAGAAATTTTAACCTTGTTTCATAGAATTTGAAACAATGACACTATCTTATTTCTATGTTGTAGTCGCATCATTATAGAGCACCAAACCATCAACATAAAAAAGAAGCAGTAAAGGTATTAGACCTATGACCTATAGAAGCATATGCACCCACTTATTACACTCTGTACAATGTATGCATTGACTATGTTACCTATTTGATTGACATATATTTGTTGATCACCTATTTTTTACATCAAATTACATAAAGAGATTATATATTAGCTAGAGCCTGAAATGACTTGGAATCTAGACATAATTAGATTACAAAATTTTCTGCTCAGTCCCGTTCCTCCTAAATATACTGCTTGAGAACTAATAAAGATGACAAAACTACTTTAAACTACCAGACTCAAAAGAGGACTAATTATCTAACTATTATGAAACCAAAGAAATTCACATTTCCAATAAAAACCTGGGTGGGTCTGCTACTTGGTCGATTGGTTTTGGTTTCGTCTGGACAGGATCAGGAACCACGTACCATGAATTTTCCTCGTGCGACGAGCTGGATCATATATAATTTCCCATCAATGGATTTTGACCTCATTGCATAGTATAGATCTTGTTATGCAGATATACCGCTTGTGTTTCCAGATTTTTGAGGCTCTCTTCCGATTTTTTGTTCCGATATTCCTGCTTCACCAACTCTTCTTCTAGCTTCCTTTCCTTTAGTTTAAGATCCTCAATTTATCGTTCTCTCATATCTTCTTCCTGCTTAATTCTCGCATCTATCATTCCCAAGTCTCTATCAAGTTCGCGAACAATCCTTTAGTTTCTCTTGATCTCCTCATCAAATTGTATGAGGTTTTGGGATATGCAGGTTCCCCAACAATGTCGCTCTTCATTCTTGGGAATGGTTTTATTATTTTGACTCTCCTTTGCGACCTTTCTCTTATAATTGAAGCGAATGCATGCAATGCCAGGGGTACATAGACTTTTATGTGTGATATTTGGATAGATTCTGGTCTAGTAACAAAATTAAGCTTCACTAAATTCATGGAGAATGCAGAAAATTGACAAGAATATATGACAAAATCATTAGATAAAAGAAGCTTTGATGTATTGATTATCATTCATAATATGTTTTCTAATGAGTTAGCAATACAATAATGTTACAAAGAGTGAAAATCGAAAGCTTTAGGAAGCATTTGAATAGTCACATGTGGCAGGCTTTGTTGGGGCTTGGAAATTCGCAGGCGACAACAGTAAGGGATTCTCCCCAATCAACGTTCCCAACTAGCCCGTTGACTGTTTGGTATAGGGAATCCGTCCAGTTTTACGGTCCGGCTACCGTAGGTCAAAGTAACAACAAGGGTTTACCGGTTGCGGCCCGGTCCACCGGAATTTGTGTTTTTTGACTTAAGAATGATATGCAAGTATCTAACTGATTATGCAAGGTGGTGAAGGATGCGGGGAGTAGTCACAATGTGATGCGCAGGTTCTTACCTATCGTCTTAGGCTCACCAGCACCAGAATCACACATGCATCTATGATCTAAAATGACTACCTATCTATATGCCTACTCATCTACCTATTCTATCCTATCCCTGGGGAGCCCACTTGTGATTTATATGAATGAGTAATGTGAATGTGCACGCATAATAAAAGCAACTACAGTTAGCTGACATTAACTTCCACCCGCATGAACAATGGAGGATATTTCACAACCAGATAGCTAATTGTTTATGACTAACATACATTACTCATGGTGGTTATTTCATGAAATAAATCAGAAATCATTAAACAAAGACATAGGTCGTAAGGTTAGAACGATCTCACGATTCATGGATACAATGCTGAAAAACAAAGTAGTTCATCTTTCGACTATCCATGGCAACACATTTGAAATCCCACCAATCTTCTTTCAACAGGCAAACTGTAATATTTTATTGCAAAAGGAAGTAGTTCTTCTTACAATAACCTTCCCTGTCTTACTGGGGAAAAAAGCCCCATTTTCTTCTCTACGTTTCCTACTTTTATACAAAAAGTCAAAATGGTTGGGCTGCCCAAAGTGACCTTTGGGCTTCCCAACCTTTTGCTTTCCCAATGCTTCATTTCTCAAAACTTTTACAAAAATATTACATTAATAAAAAGTTGACCGGTCCTCTATGAGGAAGATCCTGCTTGGTTTTCAAAGAATTTTTTCCACGCTGCTGCTTCACCAGCGAGGCCTTCAAAAGCGCATGGCTCTAGGAACTAGATGTTAATCTCAAACTTGTCGACCTAGTTCCTGATGGCCTCAATCCTTGCTGGGCTCAACCGAAGCTGGTCTTCTAGAATTTGTATGCTAATGGTTGCGTGGCCCACTTCGTTCTTCAGTACCATGGCACCAATGGATTGAATCTGCTGCGTCCTAGCCTCCGCCTCTTGATGTCTTTTCTGCAATACTTCCACAAAGGCCTCATGATCTGGGAACTCTTCAAATCTGAGCTCAGCCTCTGTCTGGCAGCGGTTGTAAGCATTGAGGAACCTTTTAAAATACTCCGAGCATGCTCCCTGTGTCCTCTTGACAGTCTTCTTAAAGTCTTCAGCAGTGCTGATGGCAAACTCTACCAAGTTGTGATCTTTCCTGAGAGTTTGATGATCTTTGATTAATAGCTCTGCTGGGATCTCGGCATTATCTTCTGGTCTTGCCATTCTGGCGTTCAAGACCTCGAGAACATCTTGGGACCTGTCTACGAAATAGGAGGAAGTTTCTATGATCTCCTCCAACCTGCTGTCCATCTGAAGAACTTTGCATCTTTCTTCTTCCAAAGCAGTCTGCAGCTGCAGCATTTTAGCCTTTTGCGCTAGGATATATTCTTTAAATGGCTGCAGATCGACTTGGTGTTCCTTTGTCGTCCCCAGTTCAGCAGTCAGAGAAGCTAGCTACTCTTTCAATCCTTGGGTGTATGCAGCATTGGATTCATAGATAATATACTACTGCGCCTCTAGGTCTTCCACTTTTGCCTTCAACTGTTCCTTCTCATTTTTCAGATCTTGAACCTCCTGTTGCGCATTCTCTAGAGCCTCTTGTGCCGTTTCCTTGGCCTGCACCTCTACCTGGAGGGCATGGATTTCACCCTTTGTGGATTCCATTTCCCTTAGCACATGTTCATACTTCCTTTTGAGTCTGCTACCCTCTCCCCTTTCTTGCCTCAGTGTGTCCTTTAGCTGAGCAGTGGTCTTCTTAGCTGATTCTAATTCAATCATTACCCTATTTATGTTGTCCTTGGAGGCATCAATCATGGCAGCCCCGGCTCTTATCGTGAACCTAGGATCCTTGTCCGTTCCTAGCATGACAACGGTATCTGTGACCATCTTCCCTGATAGATCTTTCGCTTCCACCTTCTTTTCTGTCCTCCTCATTATTCTTTTGGTGGCCCTGTCATAATAGACAGTGCTGAAGTCGGGGACTTCCTCTCCTTTTTTCTGGGTGAAAGGTATCAGCTGAAGCGTAGGGGTCACCAGGGTGCTAGCAGCAGGTACTTGAAGGACTTGTACTTCTGGGTTTTCCTCTTCCTGTGTCTGCCCTGCTGGAGTTTCGGAAGCTGACTGTTGTATTAACTTTATTTTCTCAGCCTCTTGCTTTTGAAGCTCTTCATCCAGCTTTCCTTTTGCTTCTTCGGCTGCCAGTCTAGCTGCTTCTTCAGCCTCTTTGGCTGCTTCTTGAGCTTTCTTAGCTGCTTCTTAGGCAGCTTTCTTCTTTTCTTCTTCTCCTTTTTGCAGCCATTCTGCAGCTTCCTGTTCTAGCTTTTGGGCCTCTTCCTATCTTTTCTTGGCCTCTTCTTCAGCTCTGGCTTGCTCAGCTTTGGCTTGCTCTCCCCCTTTTCCACCTTTGGTGGGGTACTTTGGTTTGAACCTTCTGCTGAGTGCCGTCATGTTTGGAGCCCTCCGAAAAACAGATTCATCCTTATCATAATGATGGGTATATTCATAGAACACTTTATGATTCTTGCAATGCTCAGCCACCTTACCCTGAGTGTCATTTCGCCGGAAAGGCATCTCCCCAAAATGGAACTTCCCTAGTTCCTCTATAAATTCGGCAGCTTGTTTCACATTGGCGAATCTGCAGCTACCTAACTTGAAAGGTAAAGGGGGATATGCAGCCTTCTTATGCTGGAACAGGAAATGACCAACCCCGTCAATGAACACTTGTCTGACCGCCTCTTTATGGATTACATAATCCGTTGCATACTTTGGCAGCAGATAAGGTGTCTTTCAGCATCCATACATTCTAAGGTACATACCATTGTCTGTCAAGAAATAATCTCCATACTCCTCTATTACCTGCATAGCATCTTTCGACATGCAGTCACATTCCTTCCGGAAGATAAGCTTGTATAGTGGCATAATGAAATGCTCACATACTTCTCTGTAATAACTGTGGTACTGATGAGCCCACAGAGGTTTGTAAGCTGCATATATGGGCATTCTTTCCCTATCCCAGGCACACTTGAGACCGGGGAAAGGCTAGATGCATAGTATGCAGTCTATCAAAATGGAACTCATATAAAATTCAGATTTTTTTCGGGCTTCTCCTCCTCCCGAGGCTGCAGCTACGCAAGAAGAGAGACTACTTGATACTAGGCTGGCCCGGTTGAAGACTGTTCCTTGGGTCTCCACATGGAACATAATGGGGACCCATTCAAATTTGAAGAGTCTGCCATTGGCTCTACCAAAGATCCTGTTTAGCATCGGAGCTACAAATCTGTAAGGAGCTCTTAAGCTCGCTGTATCATAATCCTCGGTTGCTCTGTGTCGATAGAGCTTTCTTGGCAAGAGCATTCTCTTCAGAGTTTCCACTAAATCCATCCTGAGTTTATCTAACCAATCATTTGACAGGAAGATTTGAGGCTCTGGCAAGTGGTAAGCCAGCGCCACATATCCTGGGCTAAATGCAGCATAGCCCTGACCTTCGACATTTCCTATAATCATTGTGTTGCTATTTGTGTGGGGCAGAATCCATCCCATAACATCAGAGCATGGGAACAGCTCTGGTCTGGTAGCCACCTTCATGATGGCTGATTTCTCTATGTTGGCATAAATGGGCTCCTCTTCGAGACCCATGTCTGGGACTTCCCTGCCGGAAATCAATCTGTATACCTCATCCCATTTATACTCAGGCTCAATGCCTGAGACACACTGGGTGTCTTCGTATATGTATTCTGTCTGTGTGACTACCTCTATTGCCGATTGTTCTTTAGCCATAGGAGCCTTCTTTTTCTGCCTCTTGGACATTGTAAGTTCGGCTTCTTCCTGCCATGTATACATTAAAAAATTCAAATTTGCGAACATTGTTCATCAGTTTATTCTTTCTTAATTGTACCATGACTGCAAATGAACTTCAGACATAAGCCCTTCAGGCTAAAAAATTGAACTGGCATGCAATATTATGAAATGTGTTATTTTCCCATGTTAATGCGCAAGCAAGAAAAGCAACCAATGCATGTATGCACAACCCAACTATGTCCTCTCTATCAATACTACCAGCACGAACTAGGTTTCAGTCCACTACTGCAATATAGTGAACAATGTCCTAATGCTACATCATATTACAACCTGATCAATCCTAATTGGGCTGTCATTAAAATCTACATTAATTCACAATATGCCATTTTCATGACGACAACCCATAAAGCACACGCATGAATTTTAAAATGCACGGAGCAAATGTAACTGTCCACAATATCAACACTTCGACGACATGGTTTTATCAAGGTTACAGACTGCAAAAGCCTACGCGGCTCGCGGAATGTTAGTTACATCGGTGCGGCTAGATACTGTGGGCATTAAAAACCACTTTTTGCACACGATGCTCCCATCAGCACCACCATCCATACTATCTTCAAATAGTAAACACTACAGCGTCAAAGCCCTAGGTTTTTAGACAGCCGAAAACGATGACTTGCGTGGCGCGGGCAGAGGTTAGGGCTCGAAAAAGGGCAAACAAATGAGGGAAACTGATCAACAGAGGAAAATTAACAGATTCTCAGCAAAACCCCCATCGAAACTACTTCCTGGACCTCCTTACTACAGGTGCAGGCGGCATAACGGCCGCCTACACCGCGCCTTCCTCCACTGCGTGCAGGGCGGAACTAAAACGGCCGAGGCAAACAAATAAAAGCGCGGGCTTTATAAAAGAAAATGACTACCCCCCTTTCTAACCGCAAACAGCTACCCCAACCGGACATTATCTCAATATGCGGGCGTAAAACACAATAAAAACGACTATGGCACCTAGCCGCGGGGAAAACTCAGTATGCGGCCAGGACAGGAAGTGTATACACAACCCTAGTAATACTCCAAACCCCAGCACATCACCCAATCAAAACCTTGAATAGCACTAGGTAAGGCGGTAACGATCCTACCTCGCAGTAAGGCGCAGCTGGTGAGGTGACAACGGTTAAGCTTCCAACCGACACCTGGACGCGGGTACAAGCACGGAGCTCCACAAAGTTCGCAGGGTCGACAACGCGGAGAAGACAATGACAACTCGGGCCCAAAATAACAATAAAAAATCCAACACCCCTGGCCCCCGTATATAAACAAAGTCGCACGTGCGAGAGCTCTAAATCGGTCGCAGAACCAAACCTGAGTCGGGCGGCTAGAACCCCAAACCGTCCGCAACGACGGACGGTCCCTAGCACCAACTCACCCGCCACGGCTAATAGAACGCATGAATCACGATGATCGGGTGTGGAACGGAAGTGGAATAGGGCGGCGAGAGTCATAGACCTTCCGCAACGGCGGATAGTTCCCAGCGTCAGTTCACCCGCAACGGCGGATAGAGCACGTAAATGAAAGATCAGGCGCTGGCGGGAACCTACATCGGAAGCCAAGAAATGGGAGTCCTCCGCAACGGCGGGCGTTCACAAGTTGAACTCCATCCGCAACGACAGAAAGCGCGAAGCTAACGGGCTCCGATACGCAGCCGGAAGACAAATCAAAGCGCAGATCGGCAGATAAGGTAAAGTCAAAGCCCAACATGACCCGTAACGGCGGATGCCCAGAAAGAAGATCTGTCCGCAACGTCGGAAGAGGGAGAACTCAATCCTTCCGATGAAGAATAGAAAACCACCCGAAACGTCAGAGAACCGAAACTCACTCGCAACGGCGGGACAATAAACCATCCACAACGG
>LPNX010983004.1:126306-171812 GCA_001517045.1 Pseudotsuga menziesii | reverse complement strand
ATATTTCACACCTCAACTTCTTGGTGTACCACTAGCTATAACTATACCTTTATACAAGTTGTTTAATACACTTTCAAGATAAGTTTGTTCATTACTATACTATAGGGGATCTTATTTTTGCTTGGCCTATTTGACCCTGAACATCCCAACTCTAACGAAATCAAATTGCTACCTTTGGATCTCCTTTTTATATAGTTTAAAAAAAATACAACATAAGAATTTTTACTATAACAAACAAAGTTAGCAAAATAATTCGAGTTATAAAAAAAACTCTAGAAGAGTATCCAAGCCTTAAACCTATAGTTATTATGCTAAACATTGAAATATTTCAAAGGTCGGATATTTTTGATAAACATAGCAATTGCATTGATTTAGTGATTATAGGTTTTGATAAATAATGATTTTAATTGCAGATTTAAAATTGCAATGTGACTATAGAACTTCCACCCACGCTGGAGATAAATCTTGAAGGACACGTGGAGGGGGTAAAGTCATTGGTTAAGTTGACTTGTGTTTTCCCTAAACTTCATTTTGCAAAGGGCGAGGGTTTCTTTGTCTGGTGCGGCCGAGCTGGGAGCTCGTGGTCGCCATCACTCCTTGCTAACCTCCAGCTTTCCATTTCCACTGCGAGCTTGGTCTTGTGAGAAGTAAAAATAGGTTTTAAGAGCTCCACGACTGCTGTGAGTAAAAGTTGTTTCCTTCATCTTTTTAGGGATTGAATTCGTATTTTAACAAAAAAGGACAGAGCTTTGTACGAGAGTGCTCTTCGTTTTAGCTGGGTTGTTGCTTGCCATCCTCTGGATTAGTGATTTAGGGTATTAGTTGTAACTGACACATTTATCTTATCCAGGGAAATCCTCTTCCTTGTGCCATCACGCTGCTCCAGTTGCTTGCGTCCACGATTTCTCCAATGATAATCAAACATGTAACTACTAGTCACAACTTTTTTTTTACAGCGGTTAGTTTAAGTTTTACAAAAAAATTATTTTTAATTTTGTAACTAAAAAAACTTGTCTTCTGTGCAGGAATCCTCTCACGACAAAATAGGTCTAGCTAAAAGCACACCTCTCCATTCACGGCCACGTAACCTTGGTAAGCCCCGGTTGAACTGAGGGTTTTCTCCTACATTGATGTGGTGGTTGGAAAGAATAAGAGGCCTCGCCATACTGGATGTGAACTCGGCCTGGGATTTAATGTTGGGTTAATACTTCTTGTTTTTATGTTAGTTTTATACCATTTTAAAACCCTAATGGATGTTATGTGTAAAAAATTATAGGCTATAACAGCCATGACTTAGGGTATTTCGTGCCAGAGTCTTTATGGCCTAGAAGATGAAAAAGATTTTTGCTTTACAAAACTCGGCTTAAGCCGTAATGGTTTAAGTTTGAAAATGTTGTTTTGTTTAAGCTTGTATAAAATGTTAAACAGGTTGAAACCTCGACCATAGTTATAAAAGGCCTATGAGCCATTATGCTAAATTCTATTTTGTCTCTTTTTAAACTCTCGACAGTGTTATTTAATTTAAAGTTATTCTGTAATTTAAATGGTTTACAGTAAATTATATTACTAGATCTTTTACAGTATTACTGAGTAAATTTAGTACTTTGTTTTTCGCTAAAAAGGGTTATTATTTTTGGAAAACCTACAGTTCTGTAATAAAATAGATTTTATAGGAATATATTTTAGTTGTGATTTTCTATTTTGTTTTCAGTAATTTTTTTTTTACAGCTGTTAAATTTTTGTATTATGGTTTTTAAAAGAAAACTGAAAGTTTGTTCTTAGGGATAGACCCTTCCTCCTGTAAACCTTAAGTAAGTCTGGAAGGTTACATTAAAAACATCTGTATTTCCGAACAGATTGTAAAATATGAACTTGAAGTAATTTATTAAAAAGACCTATGGAGTACTATCTTGGTTAAAACCCTAGTACTATCTTTTTACTGTTTATATGTTTATTAACTTTATCTATTATGTTTATAATAATTATTAGTACTAGTAATGCTTCTGTGAATAGTATGTCTACAAATTTTTCATAAATAATCTATTCTTTTCCCGTGATTAAACAGTACAGTTACTTCCTGTAGATAGAGCATATACAACTATATATCTGTAAATTAAACATAAAAGAAATCATTTGCATTTTTCATTCAGAGTTGATAAACAAATCACCACATCTACTTAATCAACCCGTTGTACTAGAGTACTGCCTAAACAAGGTGTGGAAAAATACAGTATGGTAATTTATTTCTATTCACTTTTCATTTAGAAATAACACTACTGTTTTGAACATAATCTACAAATCACTAATTTATCACTAAACAAATGCTCTTTTCTGCATAAACCCTAACAAAACACTAACTTTCATATCTTTGAAAAAAACTAGCAAACATTTACTGAAATAGTAAATAAATTATAAATAACTTGAACAAATAAAAACTTGTCAAATGATGAGGTGACAACAGCTTAAAGAGGCTATTCCTCCCAACCAAATCCTAGAGAAAGCTTAGTCTGCACTTTCTCAGGATCCCCGAGCCTGTTTCCTAGTCTTCGTGGTAGAGTACTGGGTGAAGGATGTATCCTTAAGACCTTCTTTCACATGACTGGTCAAATTACAGCAGTAATTTCCAATCCTGCTTATAGCAGTAAGAACTTCAGCCTAATAGCTGCACAAGTTCAGTTCTCAGCAGTTAACCCCTGAAACTCACTTCAATAAGTCCCCTCCATCGAATTTCTCATATGCACTTCATTCACATTGAATGATCACATTTCCAGAATGAGCAACCCCAGCTGTCTTCAATGAGAAATTTTATAACAAATGCCTAGGTTTTCTGGGTCAGTTTTTACTTAATGAGCCACCTGCTCCAATTCCACTTTCTTGGGGAATCATGACCATAAATATAGGGAAATTGCCACCTACAACAATTAGAAGTAGTTTGAGGATGTTGCCACTTGTCAGTATAGTCTCCACCTAGTCTCCTCCACCAAGTGACCAGTTAACATTCTTTTAACAACTTTCCTAAGCTGTTGTCTCATCATTTATTTATTTATTAATAAAATATTCTGAAATACATTAATTATCCTCGACCCCACTTGGTCATCAATTACAAACTTAGCATAAAATATAACATAATGTTCCTCAATAACATTAAATTGTTTTGCAAATTAGGGCATGTGACAGAAGAAGACTCATCTTCTAGAGCACTATCTGACATAGGATCCTTAGTAGTAGAAGTATGATAGGAGAGCAATGAAAGGATATGTTCAAGATCTTCATGGAAACTCTGAGAATGGGTGCCAAGAAGCAAATAGGAGTTGCAGATGCGCACGAGACCAAGAGTAGTGAGTGACAACACACATTCGAATCTTGATCTTTCTAGGAAAACATCCAAAAGATCATAGAGTTGCACACCATAATCTAATGAAGTATGCACAGGGTGTGAAAGGTTTGGCATATGGACCTCAAAATCAATATTGGAAGACATAGAGAACATCATAGACAGATGAATATTTTCAATAGTGGAAACTCCATTAGTCACTTCTTCTTCATCATCAACATCATAGGAAGATGAAGATGTATCTTCAATATGTACTTCATGGCATGCAGAGGAGGCATTCAAATCAAAGAGAATGCTAGCAACAAGAATTGGATGAGTTGAATATGAAACTTCTTCATCTTGAGCAACTTCATTAGAGAGTGTTGAGGTTGTGACATTAGGAGGGAGAACATGTGAGGAGGTGCCATATTCACTCTTCATATGATTTGCACCAATCTCTTCATACTGCTTTCCAAATGCTCTATCCAGTATAGACAATATTTCACTTGGGTATTCATTAGTGTTAATAATATAGCGCATGCTTGGAGATATACCTAGACAAATTTCTCCAAATGCTCTGTCACAGTCATTCAGTCGATCATTTTTCTTATTGCACCTAGAGAAGCGAGGTACTCTCAAACTCAGTATGGGGTAGATCCTGTCATGTTAGTCATGTTATGCTAGCCGACATAAATAAAATATTAAAAAATAAAAAATGAAAAATATAAATTAAATATTGTCTTAAATAAATAAAAATTAAACTAGCATATATCGATTTTAAACCCAGATCTATCAAGTACCCAGAGGGATCTAAATGGTAAAAAATGTACACCTTAAGAAATTGGATCCCTCTCGGTGCTTGATATATCTGGGTTTAAAATGGATCTCTGTTAGTCTTAAGATTATGGCTCACTTACAATACCAATAGACACATCAAACAACTCATGGATTTAGATATATGCACACATATTTGGCTTCCACTCAACATAATTGAATGGAGTAAGTGAAGGAACTTTCAAATCCATGTAGAAGTTGTTGTAATTGCAAACAAAACCCACAAATATGAAAGGAATATCAATTATGTTAGCTCAATTAAACTCTACTTCGACATTGAGCACATTCGGGAGTGCATGACAACTAGGTAGACTCCAATGGATTCAAGGCAATTGCCCCAGGATTTTTGTGGTAAGTCACTTCTGGTTCTTCAATGGAAGTATCAGAGAGGGATTGAATCTAGTGGATCTGGTACCATGTGAGATTTTGATATAGGTTGATCTAGTAAAATTAAGCTTCATTAAGTTCACAAAGAATGCATAAAGATGACAAGAAGATATGACAAACTCATCAGAGAAAAGAAGCTCTGATGTAATTGATTATCATTCATCATATGTTTTCTAATGAGTCAAGAATACAATAATGTTACAAAGAGTGAAAATTGAAAGCTTTAGGAAGCATTCGAATTATTCACATGTGGCAGGCTTAGAATAGGTAACCCCCCCACCCATATGGAAACTATCCATCCCAAATCAAGGCTAGAGGTCACAGATTGACTAAGTGGGCCTTAGTGCACCATGAGGGACAAAGAATCAAGGACTGGGTGGCTTTTCAGGAGAAAATCATGGAAGGTGTTAAGGCAACAAGTCACATAGTTGCCTAGTTCATCCTAGTGCAACTTGCTAACCCTAACTAAAGGACAAAAGTAGGAAAAAGATGCTAAATCTCATATAATCAGAATAGAACAAGATGCAAACGTTTTTGCCTCTAAAATCATACATAAAAGCATAAACAGGACGCATTATGGTGGAAAACTATCACACGATGATCAAGTATGAACTAGGGAGCATAACTAGCATAATCTAAACACCTAGGATGTTAATAAAGTATATAATATGGTGTAGGATAGTTAAATTATTCTAACATTATTTACCCGAATCCACCACCTTTTGGGCCTTGTTTGATCATTATTTAACATGAGGTCATCTTTTGCCTTGATAGGGTGATGCAGATCCAACCACATCTTTCTCCGTGGGAAGGGCTGCTCAAACTGATTCAATGGAGCCTAATCCCTCGTGTAGGCGTAAATGATGTGTACCATCCCACTTAAATCCATAACTACTATGACATAATGTTGACAGATAACAAAATTTTGAGCATCCACATGTCTTGTACATCCATGATTGAGATCAGGGGATTGAGGCCCACTCATAAGATTGGTTATTAACGACTAATTATTTCTCCTTCAACTTAATTGTTGCATTAGCTGCCTCATCAACAATTTCATTCAGCTTTGTTAGCACATGTTTCCATTCAACCTGAACGATTGTTGGGTTAATCAAGTAATTTGTTCAATTTGTTGTTGAAGAAGAAAATTCTTTGGATGTTTATTATGGATGAAATATCTCATGATAAGAAGAGTCTCCTAATATTGAAAGGGAGGTTATGCATAATTGTCTGGAAAGATGGAAGCCTTTCCATAGAGCACATGCTTCTGCTTGATTATTAGTCTTTCTTCCCAATCCCTAGGCGAACCTTAGAAATTCTTGTGCAACGAGGTCAAAGATGACCCCCCCTGCATCTGTTGCCCTTGGATTACCTTTCTATTCTCCATCGAATTGAAGGAAATGCCTTCCCTTCGTTATCCCATAACCATTGATGCCCTTCCATCAGCAGAGTGTTATTAGAAAATTCTAAGTGATTAATATCTTTAACTCCCAGGGCTATATTTATGCTTGGAATATTTTTGTTTCTTCTCTTATCCTCCAATTTTATTTCTTAGGACGTTCAAGATTAGAATAAACATGAATGGAGAGAGGGGGAAGCCCTGCCTCAACCCCTTTCTCAATTGAAAGAAAACTACAGGTTTTCCATTTACTTAGGGGGTAATCCATGGGATTCCAATACAGGATTTAACCTAGGAGAAGAATCGGTCCTCAAACCCAAGTTTTCTCATTACCTTGAATAGGAATTCATGATCCACTCCATCGAAGGAATTATCCATGTCCAATTTAATTATCATGCATTTTTCCTTCCTTTCCCTACTAGAATGGATGGATTCTTGAACCCGAATGACATTATCTATTATCTGTCTTTTTCTACAAATCCTCAATTTTCAAAGATAATGAGAGGGATGATTATTCTGAGTTTGTTTTCCAAGATATTTGTGATGATATTATATAACACGTTGCAAAGAGAGACGGGTTGGAATCTAGCGAAGTAGGCCATGGGTGTCTCTTTTGGGTTAAGGGTTAGATAGGAGGAGTTTATGCCACCCCCTAGCTTAGGATTCACTTTGGACTTTCTTATCATTATGCAAATATATCTTTTGATTATGGGCCAATAGGCCTTATAGAAGTGCATTGAAAAACCATTAGGGCCAGGAGATTTGTCTGCTTCTTCTTCCTGAATAATTTGAGTGATCTTTTTTTTTTGTAAATTTCTTTGAATTTTTCTACATTATATTCTCTAGAGATTAGCTTCGAGATATGGGAAAGCAATTAATATTCCTCCACATTGTGTTCTCTAGCTTCATTTTTGTAAATATTCTTGTTGTGTTGATGTGCCTCTCTCTTGATTTTTAAAAGTCTTGGATTCTTTCCCATGCCCCATTGTTTATTGTGTATATTGTGTTTTTCTGCTTTCTTAATTGAGTTTGTTTGTGAAAGATGGAGGTGTTTCTATCTCCTCCATTTAACCATAGAATTCTAGACTTGAGCCTCCAGTATTCTTCCTCCTCTATGCATGGCTTGTTTAAATATGCCTGCAAATGTTTTCCCTTTATTATGTCCTCTTCAACAATATGATTGCCTTCCATCCTATCTTGATATGTTGCTAGCAATTGTTGTTTTTCTTGTCTCGCCAAAGAGGGGGCAGGGCCATTTCCTTTAGCCTAGAATTTTAGAGCAATTTTGTCCTCCCCATTTTTTCTTCTCAAACATAGGAGGGGGATGCAAGCATCGACTGATCCCAGGAATGCTTGACCACTTCTTGGTACCTTGGTTTTGAGAACCATAAGGGGCTGAATCTAAATGGGATTGGACCTAACTTTTGGTCAACTTCCGTCATCAAGGAAATGGATTTATGATTTGAATCCCCAAAGGGGTTGATTGAAGAATAACAATTAATACCCATAAGAAGAAGGGAAGAGTGGATCAAGAATATATCTAACCTGGCAGGGATGTGACATCGAGGCTAGTTCTTTTGTTGGACCATGTGAATTTTCCTTTTTTGGGTTTGATGTCCGCTAGTTCCCATTCTTGCATTAGGTCCTGTACATGTTCTCTAAAAGGATATCTAACAATTGATTCCCTATTTTTTAATCACTCGAAAGGGTAAGATTTAGGTCCTCAGCTAGTGTGATATTCTTTCCTTATGTTGAGGCTATGATATTTTTGACATAGATCCAACATTCATGCTTTTCAAAGTATAAAACTGGGACATACATATTAAGCAAACATACCTAAATATTTGAGTTGATTTGTTGAAACTTTCAATATATCACTGTTCGAATTGTCTCGACTGAGATTGGGTTGAATTTGGAGGCAACCCATAGGGTTAAGATTCCTCTAGATGCTCCTCTTGAGCTTACAACTACTCCAAAGCTTGATTTCCAGATCTTACTTTTGACTTCGAGGTAAGATTTATTCTCAAGCTTTGTCTCCTGGATTAGGAGGATGCCTGATTTTTCAATCTTGATGAGGATTTTCATTGCTTCCTATTTTGACTTGCTAGATATCCCCCTAAAGTTCCACTAGAATATATTCATTATTTAATCATTGCATGGGTTGAGGGACCCTTGTTTGATTCCTCATTAGGTCTATTTTTTCTACTTCCTCTTCCTTTTCATGTTCGACCAATCACCTTTTCTATTGTGAGTTGGTGTCCTACTGCTTTCTCCTTTTATTCTTGTTTTTCACGTTCTTATTTATTCATTTGTCCGCCCTTCCTTGTTGTTCTGTCTGTATATGGTTCCTCTTTTGTCTATGATTCTTGAGATGACTCTTCCTCCTATTATGGGTCTTCGTGTGTTGGTTGCATCTCTCCTTCTTATAGATCTGCATGTGATGGATCTCAATTTTCTTTTTCTTAAGTTTGTTTCTCTAATTCTCTTTCTTCTTCTCTAGAGTTGGGGGCCTCCAGGGAGATCTGATCCAAGGAGGCGAAAGAGTTTGAGATCTAGTTGGGAGGTTGAGGCATTCCTAAATTAACATGCATTTGGCTTGAGGGATGGCTACCTCCAAAAGGTCCCGATTTTTTAATTTTTTTTTGAGATCTAGGGTTTGTTCCCTTTTTAACTTGAGTCCATCCTTCCTCTAGTTTTGATTCCTTCTAAGCCTTCTGGGATTGTTTACAATCTTTGGAAAAGTGCTCGTATTCGTGACATATTCTGCATTTTAATTACAATTGTTCATAGTCGAGTTGTTTAATATGTGACCAATTGTCTACCATAAATTTGATTGCTTCAGGAAGTCTTGCTTCCAGGTCTACTTCAACACAAAACTCAGCAAAAGAAAACTAATCCTTTGGTTCTTCCCAATCTATGTATTTCCCTAAGGAGAATCTTATTGCTTTCATGGATTAAACATTCCAGCAATGAATGTGTAGATGAGGAAGCTTGACCCAGACTGGGATCACAAAAGGAATGCCTAGAAAAGGGTCAAATTCAGGGGTGCAATTGTTTATATAGAGCCGACAGGGTGCCATAAAATATGGCCCATTTCTAATATTTAAGCCCCAATCTAATTTTTGTTTAAATTGAAAAATGAAAAAAACCCTTACCTACTAAGAAGAAATTGATTTTGGCTGAGATGAGGGGAACCTAGTTTTCTTGGACCCAACTATTAATGGAATTGGGTGACACGTGATTCAATATTTTTGACCAGCCACCCCCATTTTGGGTCGCATCACTAGTATTACTAATTACTATTGGTGAATTTACCCCACATTCACTAAACATAGGTAAATAACCTTATCCATGAAACTATGCTCTAGTATTGGAGACCGATATCACATTGATTTCCTTATTCAAATACATGATTTGTGGTTTTTCCTAACTATTATTTGCATTGGACTTTAACATCATCATGGAATTTGATTGCTCTAATGAAAAGCTCGAAACCATTGTTGACTATCCAAAACTTTTATGTACAGTGAAAGAATACAACATTTCATTTTATTTCTACTCTTTTACAACTTTAAGTTATAGTAGCACTAACAAAAGTGGGAAGTTGAAGACCTTTCATAATTTTTTCTACATGTTTGAAACCCTTATCTATTTTTCTAATTTAAAATAAGTTTAAAGAATT
This sequence comes from Pseudotsuga menziesii, assembly GCA_001517045.1. Taxonomy (NCBI): domain Eukaryota; kingdom Viridiplantae; phylum Streptophyta; class Pinopsida; order Pinales; family Pinaceae; genus Pseudotsuga; species Pseudotsuga menziesii. Next base: position 162,197 of record LPNX010983004.1, on the reverse strand, counting down.
GTTGTAGTAACTCCTCATTTATTACTCTAATATAGAAATGTTTGCAAAATTTACATGCAATTAATAAGATTGGACATAAAATGTTAACTTGACAAATTGGCAGGATTTATGCCATGTCTAGGATTCCATCTAGAGTAGATATTTGGGGGTTAGAAGTGGTAGTATTCGCACAAGCCTTGCGGCAATGTATCTATGATTAGTAGCTGAGGAGTGGAGGCTCAAATATTCCTCTAGTACTCTAAGCAAATATGTCATTCCCCCTCTACATGAGTAGAGTGAGATGGGACTAGGGACTCATGATGGATGAAATAGGTCAGTAGCCTTTATTTTTTTCAAACCATTTAATTGATTCCCTTTATTCATATTAGAGATTTCCCCACAAACTATGCAACCACGGGCATGATTATAGATTGGTTCTATAAATTCTAATGCCATCTCTTTTAGTTATACATATTCCTCTACAAGGAAATAACTAAGGGTAGATTGGTTTTGGTCTTAGAGAAGCTAGACATCAAAGGTTATGGAAGTTGTTGGTCTCCTAAGATTTCACCTTATAAGCCCGACCTCACCATGAAACATCTAGCAAGCAAGAGACCTATAGGACAACCAAGGAATATGAACAATAAAGGACCCTCCCATTTGGTGGAAATCCTTCTAACAGTCTGGTGTCTTTTGAAAGATACCACGTCTTTAGACACAATACTTTATGGTGTATTTAAAAAATATTTTTTTCCTATCATCCATGTTGATATTTATAGATCAGACAATTATTTCCATGAGTTAGTGTCTTGCTTATGGAAATCGTTGTTATTACCTCTTAGGAACTTTGGAAATTAATCTTATTAAAGTCAATTAGTAAAGTGAATGTATTTCTATATTTAATTGGGGTTAATTTGGAGAAATCCCTAAATTCACGGCAAAAGTGATTTAAGTTAATTAAATGAATCTTAACCATTGATATCAAGTGAGTGATATATAATCTTAGGCATCAGATTTAGGGTTTTGGTTCATCCCAATAGTATAAAAGGAAACCAAGGTGATAGGATGACACATAACACTAACAAGAGAGAAAATCAAGCGTTGCATTGGAGAGAAGGACTTCCTACTTTCCAAATTCGATAGGGAGAGAAGGGTAGTGACCATCAGGTATATTTCAGGGGGATTGTACCAATTAGGTGGAGATCCAAGTAAATAAGCGTTTGCACATTTTATATGAAAGTTGTACGAAGCATCTTATGGACAAAGATGTGGGCTATCAACTTGAAACGCGTGATTGTGCAGATAGAGCCACGAGCTACTAGTTCATAGGGCACGTCTTTGCGGGTAGACTTGTAGTTGTAAACGCATCCATTCAGTTCTTATGGGTCATACAATAGTGTCATACAGGTCATATACCAATGTCATATAGGTCGTATGACACAGTTGTGGACATCAAGGGTTTGCTGGGAAAATTTGCAAGTTGGAAGAAGGGAATTTTTCTAGGTTTTGCTGTTGTATTTTCTTGAGCTCTTTTCCCAGTAAGGGGGCCCTTGTAAGCTTGGAAATTTATGAATGAAAATTTGGTTTGAAGGGTGTACGTTATTTTCTTGAGTAGATCTATTTCATTGAAATGACTTCCACTATTTATATTTCTTTAATTAATTAATGTAATACAAATACATCAATGAACTGAAATTTAATATTTGAGCAAGGAAAATCACTAGGAGTTTGTTTGTCTAGATATGGGGTTTGAACATTTAACAATCCAATGCCACATGACAACAAAATAGTACTACCATTGTTAAATGGTGACCTACCAAAACACTATGTTGGTCATAAACATGTAGTTTTATATTGTTTTAAAACCAATTCCATTTTCATAATTGAAGTTGTATCACTAGGAATTTATGTCCTATCCATGGTCTTCTTATTCTTCTTCTTCTTTTTATTTTATTATTTTATTTTAAATTTGTAAAATACTTTTCTTTTTCTTTTTGTTTTCAATGTGGTTCACAACCCTCAAGAGGGGTTGCTACGTCCACGGAAAATCATTCCCAAGGGTCCCACCTGAAGGGGCCTCACCCTATCGGCTCTTATTATGGATCCTACCTCACCCTGCCAGCTCTTATTATGGATCCTAACCCACTGGGGGCATCAAATGATGCCCTTATATATCTATGCATATCCACTTGGGGATTTGACCCTGAGACCTTCTGTTTACAACTCATAGCTTTGAACCACTTGAGCTAACCCATCGAGATTTTGTAAAATACTTCTTATATTTTCAAGGTTATATTTAAAATCACATCCATAGAGGGTTTTAAACCTTATTATCCATGTTAATACAAGTCTAATCACCTCATTGTTTGTCATTAAACCACACAAGAATCAACAAAATATAAAAAATGTGATTTTTTTAATATTTTGTTTAGTATACTATTTTTCAAACTTTTAGAACTTTGAAAAAATAATCTAATGTTCATGAACTAATAGAGTGTTAATGCATTTTGATTTTCAAAAGGAAAAGTATACTCCCTACTTTGGCATGGACTAATAATAACTATAATAAATTAATTATGATAAATTAAACAATATGTTAGTTCAACTTTTAATTAAAACACATTGAATATACTACTAATAATATTTATTTGTAGGGGTGGTAGGTTTTGGGATATCATATACTATCTCTAAGGAACTTGAGAACTAAGTTATGAATGAGGACTAAACACAACAAACAATAATCAAGCATAGGCTTATACTCTCTTGCAGGGAATAAAGGTTGTAAATCCTTTGACTATGAGATATATAATTACCATAAGTGAATCCTCCATCACTATTTAATTCATACACAAAAAAAAAGATTTGAGTGATGTTAACTTCACTAGAATAATTGCAAGAATCAAGAAAGACCCTTTCGGTTTGAGGAAACATAGTTCTTCCATGTTTTGAGGAGCCTCCATAATCCAATAAAAAAAGCTAATGTCGCCTCAAGGTTGGAAGAAGGCATGCTAAGAAAAAATGGGGTGGCAGAGTTCCATGACATCCCGCATAATATTCAAATTTATGGTGAGGATGTCGCTAGTCAATCGTAATGGTAGTAATGGACAGAGGGATGAGGCATTCAATCTAGTTCTACCATCACACATGTTTGAGTTATTGTATCTTCATTTCTTTGAATATCTGGAGGGATATCTATATAATGTAGGTGGGAGTTTGGTTTACAACCCAAGGCATGGTAATCATGGTGGTTTGAAGGATCGAGGTGAATCACTTCGGAATCCATGGTCTTTTTGGTGTAATCAGGAATGCTAGAGACAAACTTCCTATGTTTCCATTGTAGGTATGGCCATGATTCGTAATTGGGTTTTGATTAGAGTTTTTTTGTTTGAAAATTTGAGGGATTATGGCCTAGAACTAAGGGTAATAAGAACATTTTAGAATTCCTTTTGTTTATTTTCCTTATATTCAGAAGCAATATATCCATTATGGTTGGAGGGTGGTTCTCTAGATTTTTTATATTTGGAAAGTGGGCTTATTGGATTTGTACTTCTTGGTTTTGGGATTTTATTTGTTGGTTGGTGGACAAGGTGTGCTATGGGTCCTGGGTTTATTTTCTCAAGAGTGGGATTCAACTATTGTGGTTATTTGAGCCTTTATCTTTTTTGATTTGGGGATTCTCATTCCCTACACCCTTTTGTAAGATTTGTACCTATATTCCATTCACCCTTTGTTGTGTCTAAGCTTAACAATACATGCAATAATTGTTTATAAATGTAATGGACCAAGGGACATAGGATTGACCTCTATTGGGCCTTGGAAAACATGTATTTGTTTGTTGTCAATATGGATTGTCATGGAAAACATTGAAAGAGTCAAAGAGATATACATGAAATTCACAGGGTTCTCTAGGGACATAGATATTTCATAAATGGAAGTAGAACATCCATTTTTATGTCACTACTAAAGTATATGAAATAAAACATAAAGTGTTTCTCACAATGGACATTATGGTGCAAAAAATAGAGACAATTTCAAGTATTAGAAGAAGAAAGCACCATGCTTAAATCTATGGTCATAATATCAACTAAGGTTCCCTATCTATACCTTCCAATCTGAGCATGTTTGTGGGCTCAATCCACGGGGAACATAAGGTAGAGGAAACAATGCACAAAATGATGGAGGATACAGAGTTGAAAAAAAGAGTATTTCATCCCAAAAAATAATCCCAAGATGATGATATAGAAAGCATGTGCTTTTTTAAGTTTGTAGTTGAAAATGATATGCAAATTTGCTTTGTATATAGGTTTTTTTTACGAAGTATACTCTTGTATCAATATTTTTATTTATTTTTAACCAATCACAAAAAATTATATGCCTTGGAGCATGTTTTTTTATTGGAATTAATGCAACTCCAGAAGTTATTCTTATTGTACTTGTATTTCTTTTTACCTCATACGGGAGATTACACTGATGTAACTACTCATGTAAACCCTAGAAATAATCAATGTAAATACCGGGGAAAGAATATACAAGAAAAGAATAAAAATAAAATTATTTTGAATTTCCCCAAGGTAGGTCGTCCCCAGTCAAACTGTCAAATCGACCCCAGTAATTTTTCACTTGGAAAGTCAGTATAAATAGGAAGTGCCCCTCCTCATTCATTCATTCACACACAACAAGTTTGCTCTAGCAGAAAAGGTGTGCTCCTACAGTCAAAAGGAGTGTTTTCTGGGAATATATATTAGAGAGATATTTTCTCTCTCTTTCTTCTTCTCTCTGCTCACAGAAGCTATTATCTCTATATGAATGTTTGTTTGTTTTTTTCCAATTAGGTTTCCTGGGATAAATTATTGCGTTCTTTATTTTTGTGCTTTGTATTTCTTCTAGAGATCCTATTGTTTATTTGCAATTAAGTTACATTGTTATAATCTTGTTAAAACTAACATGGTATCAGAGCAGTTCTAGAAGAGGGCATTCCCAGAAGCTAAGGTTTGAACTTCTATGGCCTTCCCTCATCTTGTCAGCAAAAAAAGAGTTGTGGAAACTTCACTCTAGGGGAGGCGCATATTTTGGTGAAAGACAAACCAAATTCATAGAAGTTTAATTTTGACCTAATTTCGCTGCCGCAAAAATTAGGGTTTCAAGTTCTGTACTGATCAAGCCACTGTTTTGGCTCAACCTCATCTTCCCTCAACGCGTATTGATAGGGCACATCTATCTGTGAAGTTATTTTCTCTAAATTCAAAAGTTTATTTTGACCCAACTCCTACTAGGATTTATGGTTTAGAGTTGCAGACAAGATGATTGGAATGAAGGTTGAAGATCATCTTGATGGGGCTACAAAATTCATATCCTGGAAGCCTAGGGTTCTTCTCATCCTAGAAGAAAATGATCTCTTGAATTTTGTCAATGATAAAGTCCCAGAACTGGAAGCATAAGAAGACAAGTCCCAGTGGAGGAAGTGTGACGTGAAAGCAAGAAGGATTCTAGTGGACTCAGTCAAAGATCACTCGGTTCTGCAAATATCAGAAAATAAGACAGCTAGGAAGATGTTCAAAACCTTAAAGAATTTATTTGAACATAGTAGCATCAATGTGACTCTCACATTAAGGAACCAAGTGTGAAATATGAAGATGATTATGTCTGAATCCATTGCTTCATAGAGTCATGAGGATCATCGAACTTCGAGACAAGCTAAGGTCCAATGGAGATAACATTGAAGAAAAGGAGCTTGTCATGACCACTCTAAATGGTATCCCACCATCTTGGGAGTCCTTCATCCAAAATATAAGTGGTCGAACCAAGTTTCCCAAATTTGACAGGTTATGGGCAAACTACACAAGTGCAAGAAATATGGTCACTATGAAAATGAGTGCTTTAGTGAAAACAAGAGGAAGCATGAAGCTTCAACAACTGATGTGGAAGAAGGTCATCATCACAAGAAACCAATAAATGAAGATCGTACATAATTCTTATTCATATCAACATTATCAAGTATTGTTCCCACCACTAATGATGCATGTCTTATAGATAGTGGTGCTTCTAAGCACATGACTGGTTATAAAGAGATCATTTGAGAAGTTGTTGAGAAAGAATCCCATCTCCATGTTGTACTTGGATATGATGCCAACTACATTGTGAAAGGATTTGGATATACCTCTCTTCAGTTAGAATCCAATGACTTACTACATCTGAATGATGTACTTTATGTACCTGGTATGAAAATAAACCTTGTCTCCATCTTCACCTTAGAAGAAAAGGGATATAGAGTTACATTTGCAAATGGAAATGTGTTTGCATGGTACAATAATTCAAGCATGAACACAACAAAAGTGATTGGTGTAAGGGATGAGAGATTGTATCGTTTGAGCACTCTAGTAGCTCAAGATTTAGTCCATGATTCCATTAACATCAATGAGTTATGACACAGAAGACTAGCTCATCTAAACTATCAAGCTATCCCAACATTAAGGAACATGGTGACAGGTCTACCAATTATTCATGTAGACCATGATGGTATATGTAGAGGATGCACACTTGGTAAGAAGACCAAGGGTTCCTTTCTGAAAAGTGAAAGAAAATCCAAGGGAGTATTGGGTCTAGTCCACTTTGACTTGTGCGGACCCATGCCTATTACTTCATTTGGTGGTTACAACTAATATGTAACATTTATTGATGACCAATCACAAAATACGTGGATGTACTTTCTCAAGACCAAGGAATCCAAGGAAGTACTCAACAAATTCAAGGAATTCAAAGCACAAGTTGAGAATATGTTAGGAAGAAGTATTAAGATCCTGAGATCAGACAATGGTGGAGAATATACCGCTACAGAGTTCAACAATTTATGCAAGGAAGCATAAATTAAGAGGGAGATCACAATTCCCTACAACCCTCAAGAAAATGGGGTTTCAGAAAGGAAGAACCAAACAATTGTGGAGTCAGGAAGAAGGAAATTACTTCTTGGGATTAGAAGTATGTCAGAGGTAGAAGGAAATTTTCCTAATTCAAGGAAAATACACCATTGATATTTTGAAGAAATTCGGGATGTTGGACTACAAGTCCATGGCTACTCCAATGGATGCAAATTTCAAGAAGCTGAAGGTATCTACCTCAAAATATGATACGATTGATCCCACCATGTATTTCCAATTGATTGGCTCTCTGATGTATCTGACGAGCACCAGACTAGATATATGTTTTGATGTAAATACTCTCAGCCATTTTATGAGTCATTCAAAGTAGATTCACTAGGTTTCTGTAAAACATGTTCTCAGATACTTACATGGAAATGTGGGATATGGTATAATATATGCTTTAGGATGTGATATGATATTGCAAATATTTTTTACTCAGACTGGGCCAGGTGTGTTGCAGATAGGAAGAGTACTTCTAGAGTTTGCTTCAATTTGGGCTCTGCAACGATTTCCTGGTGTAGCAGGAAGAATACCTCAGTAGCACTTAGCACCGTAGAGGTCGAGTATATGGCTTCCAATAGAGCAGCCCGAGAAGAAGCCAGGCTTCAAAAAATCCTTATTGGATTATTTAGTTAGATTTCAGGACCCACTGTGATTCATTATGACAACTAGAGTTGTATACAAATGTCAGTGAATCACGTGTTTCATGAAAAAGATGAAGCATATAAAGATTTTATATCACTACATTCGTGATATGGTGCATAAAGGTGTAGTCGAGTTACATTATGTTCCGACATATGACCAGACTGCAGATGTTCTTACCAAGCCTCTTCTCAGGAAAAAGTTTGAACACTTCCGCAAAAGACTTGGAGTAGAAGAAAATGCATCCCTCATGGAGAGGGAAAGTTGAGACAGACATCTACGCTACTTTCACATTGGTTCCACTACTCTTTCTTAATCTTATCTAGGCATGGGAAGAAATCCCATCAAAATTGTGAGACAGACATGTATTAGTGGTAATGTGCAGAGGTGACCACTATACGTTCTGATTCTCAATCTAGTGTTTTAGAGTATTCCCACTAGATCTTGAGATGAATTGGTAGTATATGGTTGTGTACATTGGTGATCTCTAATTGTCCTGGTTCTTAAAGCTGGGGTTTTGGAGAATTCCCACTAGCCTTGCTTCTCAACTTGGTGTAGGAGAATTCCCACAACAATTGAGATGAACTGATAGTAGATCACCGTGTGAAGCATGATCCAACTAGCAGCTGACAGGTTTGCCTTCGACAGGTTTGTCTTGCCAGCCGATAGGTTCACCTTCGACAAGTTCACCTTGCCAGCCGACAGGTTCACCTTCGACAGGTTTACCTCGACATGTTCAACCGACAAGTTCTCTGCGACCGTTGAACTTCTAACTGTTATAACTTCTTGTAACTGAACGTAGCGGTTAGTCACCCAAACATCTCAGCATCCTATATATAAGAATGTACATTATGTAATATAGACATCTTTTCTGATCATAATCTAATTCCTCCATCTTTCATGGAGTAGAAGTAATAAATTGGTTCGAATTCTTGCATATTGTCTATGTGTATATTTCTTGTTGACCTAGTGTGTTTCCTGCTTTATTGTTTCTTCTTATATGCTTCTACCATAACATAACTCGACTCATTCAGTCGATTGTTGTCCCCAACATGCACCTAGGAACGACCTGGATCATTGGTATCAGAGCAAGGTTTCGTTCAGAGATTAAGTTACATAATCACTTCCATCGAAGTTATTTGACTTATGCATGTTCAAATAGGATTGCAACATAAGTAGACACTTCCTTTGACTTCATAAAAGATGGTCGAAGAAGCAGACAATAGACATGCAATTGACGAGACATGGCAACTCATAGAAAAAGCACTGGCTCCACAGCGAACCGAAATGTTCACCTAGTTCAACGAAATTCTCTTGAGAGTCACTGCGAACTCCAGGGAATCCTAGATGCATCCTCACTCCGATAAAATCAGCCCCTTTAAAGTGCAAATGAATCTGGACATACCGAACCTTGAAGGCAAGATTGACGTGGAATCCGTCAACAATTGGGTACAACAATTGGAATCTTACTACGCGGTAAATCAACTCTCTGAAGCGGAAAAGATCACCATTGCGTATTTAAATATGTCAACCTCCGTACACTGCTCGTGGGATAATCTATCGACAAAGATGGAAAAAGAAGAAGACCCCATAGACAGATGGGAATTTTTTTTCAAATATGTCAAAAAGGAGTTCTACTCGCCCAAGTATCTTGAACAACAGTATAAGAAGTGGCAACAATTAAGGCAGTGGAAAGACCAGTCCGTACAGAGTTACACCGATGAGTTCCACCGACTCATGGCTAGACTTGCCATCCAAGAAGAAGAGAAATTGCTTGTCCTGAAGTATGCTAACGATTTTTCCTTGTAAATTCAAAAAGAGATGGAGTTTATGACTGCCAACATGCTTGCAGATGCATTTAACTACCCTAGCAAGCTTGAAGCTAAACAAAAAGGGAAAATACATTTTGTGAACAAGCCAACAAGCCGAACATCTGACAAGAAGTTGCCAGCCGACTCCGACAAGTTCAAGAATCCTTCTCATTAGACTCTGCCAAAGCCTGATCATCAAAATAAGAACTTCGAGAAAGACAAGAGGGATCGCATCAAATAGAACCCTACCGGGAAATGGTGTGATTATCATAGTTCATCATGGCATGATACGTCATAATGCAAAGCTCATAAGACATTTTTGGCAAAATAGTCGACATCCGACTTGTTCGACAGAACCCTAGTATAATATGATCCATATGCATCGACTCTCTTGGCCTCGACCTCGACCACTCCAATATTCTCGAACATCATCGATGAGGAGGAACGAGAGCGCCTATTCCATACATGGATATGGGTTCATAAAAATCCATTACATCTGATTGTGGATAATGGTAGCCAGAATAACTTCGTTTCTGAAGATATTGTGAAGAAATTAGGTCTTGTCACCACCCCACATCCTCAGCCTTACAATATCAGTTGGATGAAGGATGAGCAAGAACTAAGGATCACACGATAATGCCGACTCGCCTACTTCATTAAGCCTTTTAAGATGAAGTACGTTGTGATGTGGCACCGCTTTCCGTAGCCGACGCCCTATTCGTGAAACCCTAGCTATGGGATCGACACGGTACATATCAGTCACGGCCTTAGAAGGTGATTGTCAAAATCCGAAACCAATGGTATGGCATACCAAAGCATTAACCTAGATCAATGGTTGTTATGATATCTACCAAGCAAACAAAGAATCTTATCAATCATGCTCAAAAGTTCGCATTAATCATGTTTAAGCCTCAACATTCTAGGAAGACTGCAACAACGAGTCGACTCACTGACCAATGCAGCTTCCGAGAACAACAACAGATCGACAACATTCTTGAAGAATACCATAACATATTTCAAGCACCAAACGTGGTACCTCTGCACTGTCAAGTAAAACACTCCATTGAACTTGTTCCTGTTTCTTCATTACCTAATGCATCTGTTTATAGAAGATCCATTCTTGAAAATGAATATATTTGCAGAAAAATCCAAGATTTGATCAGACAAGGGTCATATCCGGCCCAACTCCTCTCCTTGTGGAAGTCCAGTCGTCTTATTTCCAAAGAAAGACGGGACTTGGCGCATGTGAATCGATTATCGGGCTCTCAACAAAATTTCAGTGAAGAACAAATACCCTCTTCCATGGATTGATGAACTCATCGAAAATATGAAAGGTGCTGATTTCTTTACGAAACTCAACCTCAAGTCAGGATACCACCAGATTCCAATTGAGTCCACCAATGTATGGAGAAAAACTTTAAAAACCAAGGAAGGACTATTTGAATGGTCAGTCATTCCTTTCGGCTTAACCAATGCACCTGTAACCTTCATGAGATATATGGATGACCTTCTACGACCTTTCATCGGTAAATGTGTCATTGTCTATTTCGACGATATCTTGATTTTCAGTCGATCATGAGAAGAACATGTGAAACAACTTCGATAAGTTTTCGACACTCTCTAGCAACATCGGTTATATCTGAACATGGTCAAATGCTCATTTGTGATAACTAGCATAAAGTATTTGGGGTATGTAATTGACTTTGTAGGCATTCATGTCGACCCATAAAAAACACAGATCCTCAAGGATTGGCCCATTCCTCAAAACATTCATGAACTAAGAAGTTTTCTTCGTTTGGATAATTTCTATCGACGATTCATACTTGGATTTAGTCACATCGCATGGCCTTTGAATCAGTTGAGGAAAGGAAATGGGAAAAATTTCTTCAAATTGACACCGACACAACAACAAGCTTTTGAACAAATAAAAAAACAAGCTTTGTACTGCACCAGTACTTGTGTTACCTGATTTGCATCGGCCTTTTGAGATTGAGATGGATGCATCGGACTATGCCCTCGGCATAGTGATCACTCAGTCAGGTCACCCAGTCGCTTTTCATTCCGAGACTTTCAGCGACACAATCAGAAGGTACTCGACATATGAAAAATAACTGTATGCCATTGTGCAAGTCCTCATGCAATGGAGACACTACATTCTTGGCAGGGAAACAATCATCCTCACTGACCATAAGCCTTTGCAATTCGCCAACTCACTCGAAACTACATACAACCCGACAACTCAAGTGGATTAATTACCTGCAACAATTTCAGTTGGTAATTAAGTATCGGAAAGACAAAGCCAATGTCGCAGCCGATTGTCTCAGCGACCACCCATTACTCTATTGTTTACAGTGTTGAGTATGCAGGGTTATGAGACCACTACTTAGCCGCAATTGTTTTCGGTAGACTATGATTTTTCTACAATCTAACGACATCTTCAGACTGATAAGTTGTCGACTGTCGATTAATTCCTGAAAGACACCTTACTATACAAGCTTAGACAACTTTGTGTACCGACTGGTGAGCACCTATAGAAGCTCATCTGGGATGCGCACTACAACAAGAATGCAGGACATTTTGGAGTTGCAAAAACACTTGTTATCCTCCAAAAGTATTTCTACTGGGCTTCACTTAAATCTGACGTCAACAAGTACATTCGATCGTGCGTGGTTTGTGCCATTGCTAAACCACCGAATTGAAAACAAGGACTGTACACACCCCTTCCATTTCCTAGTCGACCAAGCAAATCTATTTCTATGGACTACTTGACGGGATATCTTACTACCAAACATCAGCATGACGCAATACTAGTAGTAGTCGACAGATTTTCCAAGATGGCTATACTCATACCATGCAAGAAGATTACGACAGTGACAACAGACTTCTCAACTCTTCTTTGAACATGTGTGGAAACACTATGGCCTCCCGACGAGCATTATTTTCGACATAGATGCTAGATTTGTCAGCACCTTTTGGCAAACTCTCTGGAAAGAACTTGACATGAGACTTTCTTTGTCGATATCCTTCCATCCACAGACAGACGAACAGACAGAAGTTATAAATCGCTTAGTCGTATAATTGCTTTGCATGTACAATCACAAGCATCGTCGAACATGGGATGGAATCCTTCCATACATCCAACACAACTACAATCATGCTCAACACAACTCTACAGGAAAGAGTCCATTTGAGATCCGTTACAAATTTCAGCCCTTAGCGCCTATCGACTTAATAAGTTCCTCGACACAGTTGAACAACGCCGACTTCGAAGGATGAGAAGTGGAGAAAGCATTGAAGTTTAGAGATCAAATCTACAACATCCAGAAGTAAGCATAGGAAATGTTTCAACAAGAAAATCCAAAAGCTAAGGCCCGACATGACAAGCATCCTATTCCTCTTTCATTCCAAATTGGGGATCAAGTCTGGTAACATCTAAAGAAGGAGCGCTTCAATGGTCCATACAGAAAGATGAAACCTTTGCAATATGGTCCATACAATATCCTTAAACAGATTGGAGAAAATGATTTTCAGCTCGACATTCCTGCTTTCCTTGGCCTACATCCAGTTTTCAATGTAGATCTGCTTCGACCATACCATGCACCATTGTTGGAACAGAACGACTTGCAGACAACAGAACCCAAATCCATCCATCCAGATGTTCAAGAACCTCTTCTTTGTGACACCATTGTGGGATGATGCATACACATTACAAGGACGACCTCCATTCCCTTGTTTCAAGTGGCTAAAGCTGGACAACTCCCCATGCAAGGAAAATGGTACTCTGCTAATAAAGTCGCCGACAAGTTTCCTCACCTGAACAAATACACAATGGAGACCATTTTTTCTTAAGGAAGGAGGAATGATCCAACTAATAGCAGACAGGTTCTCCTTTCCAGCCGACAGGTTCACCTTTGACAGGTTCGCCTTGCCAGCCGACAGGTTCACCTTCAACAGGTTCTCCTTGCCAGCCGACAGGTTCGCCTTCGACAAGTTTTCCTCGACATGTTCAGCTGACAAGTTCGATGTGACGGTTGAACTTCTGTCCATTATATATTCTTGTAACTGAACGTAGTGGGTAGTAACTGAACTTTCGATGGTTCCTCTATATAAGCATGTACATTATGTAATATAGACATCTTTTCTGATCATAATCAGATTCCTCCATCTTTCATGGAGAAGAAGTAATAAATTGGTTTGAATTCATGCATATTGTCTCTATGTATATTTCTTGTCAACCTAGCGTGTTTCCTTGTTTGTTGTTTCTTCTTATATGCTTCCACCATAACAGAACTTGACTCATTCAGTCGACTGTTGTCCCCAGCATGCACCTGGGCATGAACTGGATCAAAGAATGTCCTGGTTCTGGGTGGAGACGTACTTATAGCAAATGAGATGTTGATTGTTGTACTCTTCGACGGACTGTGTAGAGTTGCAGAGTTGATAGATCTACTGACGGATTGAGTGGATCAAATTTTTTATGATACCTCTCGATGAAAATAGACAATGTTGAAAACCTTCAATGTGTATAGAGATGATTGAGACAGATGAGATGTACAAAGGAGATCCAGATGTTCGTAATGATGATGATGACTATATCTGAAGAATACCTTTCTTCTTGAGAGGGAGTGTTGGAATTAGTGCAACTTCATAAGTTATTCTTATTGTACTTGTATTGTATTTTTTTGTACCTCCTACAGGAGATTATATTGATGTAACTACTCATGTAAACCCTGTAAATAATCAATGTAAACCCCAGGGAAAGAATACACAGGAAAAGAATAAAAATAAAATTATTTTGTATTTCTCCAAGGTAGGTCAGCACCAGTAATTTTTCACTTGGAAAATCAATATAAATAGGAGGCACCCGGGCCTCGTTCATTCATTCACACACAACATGTTTTCTCTAGCATAAAAGGTGCGCTACTGCAATTAGACGGAGTGTTTTTGGGGGTTATATCTTAGAGATATATTTTCTCTCTCTTTCTTCTTCTCTCTACTCTTAAAAGTTATTATCTCTATACGAAGGTTTGTTGGGTTTTTCCAAGATAAATTCTTGTGTTCTTTGTTTATATGCTTTGTCTTTCTTCTAGAGATCCTATTGTTAAATTTCAATTAATTTATATTGCTATAATCTTGTAAACACTAACATTTTTTAAGGGAAAATTACTATTTATATTAATTTACAAAATGGCTATTTTTAGCCGAACGTGACAACTTCCATGAACAAAATTGCAATCAAGGACTACCTTCCAAATTGCATATAACATTGTGATGTACCTACTTTCTTGAATATATTGTTTCCCAGTTCCATATGTGCCTGGTATATAGCCTCACAAAGGTGTCTAAAAATGGAAATATTTTAAACATGATTACATAAGTTTATAGAAGGGGAAGTCAGTTCGATGCTAGGATTTTTGTTCTTTATGATAGCATAAGGTCGATGCATGGAGGAATATTGTTGGTTACAAGAGAGGAAGTACGCTTTCCCATCCACTTTTACATGTGATGAGTAACTCCCCCTACTTACATTGTCATGTTGAATTGGCTTGTGTATTAGCCAATCCATTTAAAGACCTTAAAATGTGTGCAAAATGGATTTCCACTTGCAATTTGAGGATTTTTTGAATTCACATAATAAATCTTTGAAGGTGTACATATTTGGCGTCATTTTGATAACCATATGTCAGGTGATAATAGTCGAATCATCAATAATTATTTCTCTTTGAATTCCTTGATATTGAAGAATTGTTTCCCCCAACCATAAGAAATAGATCTCTACTTGATTGTTTGTTGCTATCCCTAATACCCAGAAAAAAATTGTTTCTATGTTTCCTCTGGGGTTAAATAGGTCCCCCCTCTCACCTTATACCCCTTGGTTTCCCTTTGAAGCTCCATTGAAAAAAAGGATATGATGTCCTTACTATTTAATTAATCTCTCCAATTTTTCATGTTCAATTCTCAGTTTCCAAGATGGTTTGAAAGATGGTATGTGGATTTTGTGAGTTGAATCCAAAGCAACTGTTGAAAAAAGTGAATCCAACCAAATATGTTCCTGAACCTCTAGACAATTGAAATCTTGAGTTTCCAATCCTTTTGATGAGATGGTTTTGTTGGATTTTAAGATAGCAGAAATATATTTCAATTATATGTAGCATAAATAAATAAGATCACTGGAATATAAACCATGCACAAAACAAATACATTTATACCAAGATTAGAGTTACATCCTTCTTATTACTTCACTGTAGTAGAGAGATGGATGAATTATTGAATAAATGGCAAGTTTGCGACTTTTACTTTATAGTGAATGAAGTGAAAGGACACATCCCTTTATTAATGGCCAAAAATGTCATTTCATAATAAATATTATTATTAAATATTAATAATATTATTATTAATGTCTTTTAATATATTTAAATATTATTTCTTTTGTTAGGGCGATTAGTGAGGATACCTAATAAAGCTATAAACACCAACACTCCCTCTTATCTAGGGAGGTGTCATCATGCCATAACACGTCTGGATATCACCTGAGCATCATGAATGTCTAGAACATCTTTTCATCATAATATTTAAGGTCTTCCGACACAACTCAATCCATCGAGAAGTGTCATCAACTAAACTTAGTCCATCGAGAAGAGTTATCTCCCTCTCTTTCCCTCGCAAGGGAGAGTCACATCATTTTTCCTGTCTTAGGGAGAATGTCTCATTGATGTTGCAATCATAAGCGCTCCTTCTCAATGAGGGAGGCATTCTCCACCACTCCAAGCCTGTCATTGAACTACACAAACTTCACAATGGAGATATGCTTGGTGAGGATGTTTGTAATATCATCATCTATCGGAATATACTGGAACTAGAATATACCTCTCTCTTTTGATAGGGAGGTATTCTACTTCATGAGTTTATCCATGGTGATGGTCCATTCTCCTTCCAATAATATTTGATTATTATAGAACTTCTAATGTTAACTACATTAGATTCATCCTACTAGGCATATGTAACTTGACTCTTATTTAGCTCCTTTATGGGCCCCATTTTCCAAGATCTACTTGGAGAAATATTTCACTAATTTCAACACTTCAAGTCTCCTCTTAAGACTCTACCTGGGGCTTCTCCTTAGTCAAAGTACCAACCAAAGAATCAACTATATACTAACATACCCAATGTTAGCACTTCAAGTATCTTCTCGAGACTCTACCTAGAGCTTCTATTTAATCAAAATACCAATTGGAGAATTGACTCTATAATGACATACACAATGTTATCACTTCAAGTCTCTTTTACAGACTCTACTTGGAGCTTCTCCTTAGTCAAAACACCAATCAGAGAATCGACTCTATGCTGACATACACAATGTTAGCACTTCAAGTCTCTTCTCGAGACTCTACCTAGAGCTTCTCCTTAGTCAAAATACGAACTAGAGAATCATCTCTAGCTGACATATACAATGTGAGAACTTCAAGTCTCTTCTCGAGACTCTACATGGAGCTTCTCCTTAGTCAAAATACCAACTAGAGAATCGACTCTATGTTGACATACACAATGTTAGAACTTCAAGTCTCTTCTCGAGCTTTGAAGTTAGAACATCAATATCCATTTTCAAGCTCATAACATCCCGCTGCTCCCTCTGTCATGGAATCCATCCTTTTGTCCTAGAACTTGAATCTAAGCCCCTCTGACAATGATTTTAATTTCTCCTTTTGAAACACAAACTCATAAAGTATTCATTAGCTAAAGTATATAAAAAAATATGAAAACATGGGATATATTCCCATTTATATTAAGGTCGTGAGATTGTTCCCTCTATCACGAAAACCATGTCCATACATGAAAGTCCACATACAAAACCTCTTCATAGCAAATAGAAATGAGTAAATATCATATATTAATGAAATACCATGGGTTGGAAGGGGGAACCATGTTTATATGTGAATCCCACATACAAAACCTATCCATAGTAAATAGAAATTAGTAAATACCATATACTAATGAAATACCATGGGTTGGAGGGGTTGGAGGGGAATACCATGGGACAATACCCTCACAACTCCAAAACATGAACCATGACACCACATCTAATAAGAATATGGAAAATACCTCAGGAATTAGGTTTTACCACATCTAACGATAATATGGAAAATACCCCCAGTAGTTTCTTTCAACACTACTCTGATACCTTGTTGGATTTTAAAACAACAATATATTTCAAATATATGCAACATAAATAAATAGGATCACTAACACATAAAACATGCACACAAACAAATAGATTATATTGAGATCAGAGCTACATCCTTCTTATTACTTCATTGTAGTAGATAAATTGATGAATTATTGAATAAATCGAAAGTTCATGACTTTTACTTTATTGTGAATGAAGTGAAAGGATGCATCCCTTTATTGTTGGGCGAAATGTCATTTCATAATAAATATTATTATTAAATATTAATGAATAATGTTATCAATGCCTTTAAATATGTTTAAATATCATTTCTTTTGTTGGGGTAACTTGTGAGGATACCTCACGAAGCTATAAACACCAACAAGTTTATGAGAGAAATCCCCAGGAATTTGATGAACTCTGTCCAGGGGAAGGATTTTCATTCTTAAAGATTATTTTATTTTTGTTGGGCCAAATTTTCCAATTGAAAAAGAATGAGAGGGATTTCCAGGATCTTTTCAGTAATGTTTTTTTTTTTATAGATCCAAGGTATCATTTATGCCAAGTTTGGAATAGGTCCCTCAAAGTGCAAAAGCGCAAAGTATTTGGAACAAGTGGATGTAGTACTAGATTCTAGGCTTCCCGAGTGTATGTATTGTCTATAAAAAGGTGTTGTATGTTTTCCCTAGAGTTTTTACAATGAATGCAGATAGAGGGCTCCTGCATTTTTTTGTTCTTTAAATTTTTAGAGGTAAGGATCTTACCATGACAAAGCATCCGTATAAATAATTTATTTTTTGGGAGGCTTTGCTTTTCAATATTTCCTTCCATAAAGCCATTTGTGGCCTGGTGCATATCTATTCATTTTTCATCATATATCCTTCTTTAACTGCGTAATTTCCATTCTTTCCCCCAACCAATGTGATATGGTTAAAGGAGACTTATAGGGGCTGCTCCTTTTAAGAGGGAGAGAAGAGGATTCCAATTGTCACTTAAATCTTTAGGAATGTCTTTGATAATCCAACTATTCCATATTTCATGATTTGGTCCTCCACATTCATAGATGTTTGCTAGTGTGGAGAGAGATTGTTGATGCATCCAAACTTTCTGATCATGTAATTATGCTTGTTACTCAAATGGTGATTGACCAATTATCCCGTCTTTGCAAATTCTCATATGTTTTTCGTTTCCTAGGACCCAAGATGTGTGGGGATGGATTAAACATATAGTTGTCTTACAAGATTTCCAAAGGGGGGTGTCAATCCTTTCAATCAGGTGGGATCGATGTAATGTTTCATGGGGGAGAGAAGATATTTCCTCAAACCATTGATTTCCACCAATATTGGCTTGCAAATACTAGGCACCATAAATTTTTGCTCAAAGAGATTTATTCATTGCAAATGGTTCCTTAATTTCTAGTCCACAGCTACTAATCAAAGTGATCATTGTCTGCCAATTCATGATATGGAACTTGTTTTCACTGGAGTTTGTACCTAGACTATGAAAATGAAATGTCCATACATCTAATATTTAACCATATTATATTAGGTTATTAGGGAAACACGAGGATCAAGAAATTAGGCGTAAAGGTAATCAATTAACAATTTATAATGATATAATGAATAAGTAGTACAGAAGACTGTGTGGACATATCATTAACAAGAATATAATCCTACTTCATATTTTAACAAGCAATCAAATTCATGAACTTAAATACTTTCTGAACATGAAAGCATAGTGACATGTCAGCATACTCATGAGCATTCTAAGGTCAAAACTTTATCAAAGAATTGAGTCATAAATAGGGTAATCACATTGATCATAATCATTAACCATGATAATGAATAAAATAGGCTCATATATAATGTCATTCCAAAAACAATAGTCAAGCTTACTTATAAAATATCAAAACATGCCTGATTGCAGATGAAGATATCTCGTGACTTGATCCCAAAAATAAATTCCCAACCACTTCTCTACTTTTGTTTTTCTTATTTATAGACATACAAAAGTTTAAAGTAGCAACTTTAAGATCCAATTTTTAAGGATAAAATAAACTCAAAATAGGAAAGAGATATCACATCGAATATTTACATATTAACTAGTTTGACTCATAAAACATAGAATATTCCACCTACACCTATTAATCATTAACAAATGACAGATGTTGATGATGAATCATCTTAGAAGTTCTAGAAACATTGATCTTCATCTTGCGCTTGACTAGGACAACTAGATATTCATTTGAATAAAAAATGTGAACTATTAGATTTTCCTTCATGCCTCTGCCAACATTGTAATCCCATCTACTGTGTGAGACCTCTTCTGCAACCGAATGTATTTTGCATCCATCGTTTGAATTTTTTCTTTGAGTTATTTATTCTAGTTGATAAGTTCTTCATTTTGCTGATGAGTAAGCTTATTTATTCTCAAAAATTCCTTTGAAGTTGTTATTAACTCTTGGTAATTGGAATTAGTTTCCTCTAGATCATTATCTCAACCTCCTATTTTCCAACATTAACTCGTCATTTTAATAATTAAGGTGTCCATTTTGAGATTTATAGTATTGTAATAATTTCTTAAGGACTTCAACTTCTCACAATGTCTCCATGGAGGTTTGGTGTGCAAGGATTTCTATACTCAAGCTTGGCGCGTGCTTCTCTTGTTCTTCCAACTCTTCCACATTTGGAGGACTTTGAACACATGGCCATTTCAAATTCAAAGATATTTTGTTTACCCTTTTCTTTTGTAACTCTTTTGAATGGGTTCTAAAATAGGGTCATCTTTTGAATTAAATTTACTTTCAGTCTGCTTTATTTCCTGTTCAACCTTCCTTTTTTGTCCTCTTGCATTTTTACCTCTGTTTTTCCTCTGGGTGAATGAAATATTTGCTTCTTCACCATTGATGTGTACATTGATATCATTTTGGGTTTCATGCATCTCTGGTTCAAAGCCCGACCAGAACAAAAAGTGATGCTAGGAGCAATTTTGCTTCCTTAGTTCAGTCAATACCAACAATTTAAGCAGCCTGTGGTGGAAAACAAAGTGACTTGTGTGATTAGGATGGGTTTTTACCCTTGTATCCATCTTCTCAAGGACTTTGAACAAGTAATAATGTAAATTTAACTTAGATTGTCCATTTAAATGAAAAAGAGGACTTAGATGATACCTAGAAACAGTAGCAATCTGACCCTCATAGGTTATATGACGATGTACAATTCTAAGCACATCCCTCCACTCCTACTTCACATTGTTGAGATGAATACCTTTGCTCCAATATAAATATTCATAACCAGGTAGAAAATACAGACTTAAATCAACTTCAAACATGTGCTTTTTAAACCATCATTCACCTTCAACAGAAAGCCCCGTCGCCTCTGCAATCAATCCTTCATTTAACTTGAAGCTTAGAGTTTGGAAGTTTACAGACAAACTTGTATAATTTTTATCAAAATATTTAGTTACTTCAACATTGTAAACCCTAACTCTTTCAAAGAAGGAGTACTATCATGCATCCATCATCTTCTTAACACATTAGGGAAATTCCTCAACCCATTTCAAATTCACCAGCTCAAACCTGCAAATTTTACCACTACTTTTCTTCATATTGACAACTATCCAACCCTGCTAGATCATACGCCTTTGGAATAAACATGAGTTCAAGAATGAACATGTGTTTTGATATGTAGATGTTGACAAAATCAAGAAATAGGGTTACATTAAATGAAAACCCAAAAATATGTTGAATTCATTGTATAGGATTGAAATGAACTCCATCATATCTTCAACAGCTAGAATATGATCTCTGACAATAATTATGAACAAACATTCCTTCATTTAAAACTCACTTACTCCAGGACAAGTGTTATTTCGTTGCCTTTAATGATTTGACAATCCGACAACGCCATCTTGCAAAACCTTCATACATTTCGCTGCCAAAATGTACAATATTATTGATACTAATCGTAATGCACATGCTATTAATTTGTCACAGTGGTCTAGGAACTGAAAACACAGTCTCACAAAGAATACTGACAGATAATCATAAAATTGGAAAAATGGTGCTGCAATGGAAGTAGCAGCTTTTTATAATCAAATGAATAATGAATAATACAATACAATGATCATGCTGGAAGCATGAATGTCAAGACAATTCGAATTCCCAAGGATGTCATTTGAATTGAATGAGTGAGTCTAGCTTAATTGAATGTAAGCCACAGTCAACACTCAAGTTAACCACTGATCAAAACCCTAATTGACTCAACTGAGCCCTAACTGAAGTCGGAGTGCAATAAATGACTGAGTCTAACTAAAAGTAGCTCAGACACATGTCATTGCAAGCCAACCAACAAGTGGTAGCGCATCAATGACTCTAATGAACCCCGATGAGGTTAACTGAAGTGTAATTGACCATCAAAAGTGGTTGGAGGCGCCCCTGTAGACTCCAGTTCATTAAATAATCATTAGATAATCAATTTAATGAAGGAAGGCACCTTCACTACTTTGTTTAACTGATTGTAACCATCGGTTAGCAATATGGGGCATTTATGACACTCAGATCACCCCCGGAGTGCTCCAGTTAGCCTCCCCGAATGTAGGAGAAGGCTTAGTTAGCCTCCTTGACAAAAGGTAGGAGTGGGTGTGCTCATGCTGATGTCATACAGTGCTCCTCTGATGTCAATTAAGTCAATAAAACTTAGGGTAGTGGTTTAACTAGGCCAAATTGACCAAAATGAGTGTGTATGGTGGTAAATGTCTCCAACACCCCCCCTTAAGCTATACTCAGGAGGAGTTAGAAAACAAAATGCATAAAAATTCTAGGGCCATGGAAACTAAGGCCATAGGTCACCCTGTACAATGTTGAAACTGAAACAATGCTCAAAACAAACTATGTGAGGAAAAGAGGGAAACCCCCCCCTTCAAGCTGAACACTGAAAGTAGTATGGATCACCCTGATGAACTCACCCCCAATAGTGAATGGAGGTAAGTGAACTTATTTTCTAAAAATCTCTTGGTGAAGATGTCTGCAATCTGCTCATCAATCGAGCAGTATTGCAGAATGATGGTCCTGTCATGCACTAGCTCCCTGATATAGTGCATGTGTATCTCTACATGCTTGGTCCTCTGCCTGGTAACTGGATCTGTGGATATCTTAATAGCACTTTGATTGTCACAAAAGAGGACAGTGGACAAAATACTACCAAGATCAAACTCTGAAAGAATGCCTTGCAACCAAACAGCTTGGATGCAAGCATTCACCGCTCCTAGATACTCGGCCTCTGCTGAAGACAATGCCATGGCGGCCTGCTTTTTGCTACACCAGAAAATGGGGCCACCACCAAACATGAAGACATATCTAGAAGTTGACTTCTGATCAATAGAATCACCCGCCCAATCGGAATCTGTGTATTCAACCAGCTCTAGCTCGGAGTTTGCAGCATAGTGAATGTCGTAGGTCCTGGTTCCCTGAATGTACTGGAGGATCCTCTTGGATGCCTTCCAATGAAGATCATGGGGATGCTACATGTATCTTGATACAACATTCATGGCATAACATATATCAGGCCGAGAATATGTCAAGTGCAACAAGCTACCAATCAACTGTCGATAAATAGTGCAGTCCATGGGAGGTGTGATTTTTCCTTCTTCAAGGCTAATCCCTAAAAGGAAAGGGAATGGTGCAGGATTGCATTCAGCCATGTTAAACTTGACTAATAGGTTTGATATGTATTTTGACTGAGTGACCATTATCCCATCAGAATTTTGCTCAATTTCGAGCTCCAAAAATTGTTTTAAGAGCCCTAAATGGCTCATTTCAAATGCATTGTGGAGAGCAGTTTTGAGGAATGAAATAGAAGCAATTGTGCTACCTGTGATCAGTAAGTCATCAACATATAAAAAAATAATAATCAAATGACCATCAGACTACTGTATATACACATTTGTATCTGATCTACACCTTTGGAAGTTTTGTGAGAGAAGGAAGGCATCCATCTTGGAATACCGCTCTCTTGGGGCCTGTTTTAACCCGTATAGTGACTTCTTTAGCTTGCAAACCAAAGATGGATCAGATATGTGGCCCTCAAGTTGATTCATGTATATCTCCTCATGAATATCTCCATGCAGAAATGTTTACTTAACATCCATATGATGCACTTCCCAGTGCTTAGATGCTGAAATTTCCAAAACTAGGCGGATGGAGTCCATTTTTGCAACCGGTGCAAAAGTCTCATGGTAGTCCACACCTTGGACCTAGGAGAAACCTTTTGCCACCAGCCTTGCCTTATATTTTTAGGTGCTTCCATCTGCAACAACCTTAGTTCGAAACACCCACTTGCATTGAACCAATTTCCTTTCCGGAGGAAGAGAAACTAGCTCCCAAGTAGTGTTTTTTCTGAAGAGAATTCATCTCTTCATCCATGGCAACTTGCCATCTCGGATCCTTCCGAGCATGGTAGTAGGACTTTGGGTCTGAACTTATCATCAAATAACAATATTTGGACAACAAATAATTAGGACAAGAGAGCACAATACCTGCTCTTCGGAAATCAGACCGGGTTCTCCTTGGATCATCCAGATTTCCAATGTTATCTCCTGCAGAGGAGAGTGTCTGTCGGGCCCATGTTGGAAGATGATTTTGTACTTCAGGTTCTAATTCAGCATCTGATGTTTGCTGTACACTGATAAGAAATCAGAGGATCCAAATCAGGGTTATCACCCCCAATTTCATCATCCAAATATTTAGTAGAATAGGAAGGAAATTCAACAGTTTTCTCCTTCACTAGTTCCACCTCCTGAAGAGGCTCATTGAACTTGACACTCCTTTCGATGATGATATATTTTGTTTTGATATCTAGTAGCTTGAAACCTTTTGATTCATTAGGATACCCAATAAATAGACATTCTATGCTTTGTGGTTGCAAAGCCCTCCTTTTATCAAGCGGAATTCGGGCCCATGTAGTGGACCTAAACACCCGCAAGTTCGACACATTCGGCTTGTGTCCGAAGTATGCTTCAAAATGGGTCTTCCCTTTCATGGATGAGTGTGGCACTCTATTCTGAATGTAGGCTACAGCATTAATGGCTTCATCCCACAAATTTGCAGCCAACTTCTTTGATTCCAACATATAGGTGGTCATCTCCTTGAGAGACCGATTCTTCCTCTCCGCTACACCGTTCTACTAGTGAGTGTAGGGAATTGAATGCTGGACCTGAATACCACTTTGGGAGCATATGTGGAGAAACTCATTACTGACATACTCCCCACCATTATCAGATCTCAAGATCTTGATCTGTTGGCCAGATGCATTCTTGATCAAGGCCTTCAGTTCAGTGAATTTTCCACAGACTTTAGACTTCTTTTTGATAAAGAAGACCCATGTGTACCTGGAAAAATCATCAATAAAAGTTAGAATATACCTAGAACCATTCATGGATGTGATAGGCATGGGACCACTGATATCAGAATGTATCAGTCCCAATATGCATGTAGCTCGGCTTGCCTTCCCCCGACCGAACTTGTGCTCAGGGTACTTTCCAACAACACAGCCCTTAAGAAGCAAGGTCAAAAAATGGAAGTAGAGAGTTTTAGTTTTTAATTTCATTGTATAATGAAGTGTCACTTAGTTTGCATAACAACTTATTTATTTGTCAATGCTTATGATATTGTATTGCTTGCTCAGTTCTTTCTCATTCATTGAAGCTCGAGGATTCAAAACTATGGTGAAATTTCCAAAATACAAATAGTTGATTAAAGTGTTAATTTTGCAAGCATACCCTATTTCTGATGTCATACTTCCAGAGATATTGTAAATCTCTAACAGTATCACTCGATAATAAGGTCCTGCTTAAAGCCTAAATTTTGGAGATTATGAACTTCTTATAATTCTTTGAAACCTTCAATTTAGTTTCTATGTGGACTGACATGTCATTGACATTATCATCGGATTTATTACCGATATGGACTGACATGTCAGTGATGTCATTGACCTTATCACCAAATTTATTACCGATGTGGACTGATATGTCACTGACGTTATCACCGAATTTATTACCTGGACGGTCTTTAGTAATACCGTCCCCTTAAATAACGCCTTAAATAATTTCAAAAGGAGGAACAAGTTCACATGAAGAAGAAGATCACAAATGAACAATTGGAGTTATCTTCTTGAAAATAAATAAATGTGGAGCATGCATGATGCATCTCATCTTGCACAACATTTTATTCCACACAATATTCGTATGGAAATTTGATATCATGTTTATTTTTTTAAATATTATATGCTAGCATACCCCCAAAGCAAGGAAATGAAACATCAAAGAAAACTTCTATATGTTTAAAAAATGAGAGAAAGTTGTGTGTAGATAATATAAGTTTATGTGATGAAAGCAAGTCCAGGAAAAAAATTGAAAATAAGTTACATCAAACTTCTAAATCGCCACACAAGTGAAAATAAGTTTCCTCCAAAAGCTTTTGTGCATAAAGTTTTTAAATTTGAAAAGATTTGGTGAATAAGTCAATGCTTTCTCCTCAATCCTTTGAATGCCAATGGAATCTTAAAAAGCAAAAAAATCCAAACATCCAAGGGGCATAGTTATAGGAATTTTCAAAGTTTTAGGTAGCTTTAGATTACCTCGAAACCCCTGGACATGGAGGAATTGTACCTTTGAAAATGAGACTTTACCTCAATGTGAAGAGACTATACCTTTGAAATTGAAACTTGAACTATGTGAGACATCAAAATTTCTGCACATCATAATTTTTGCACAAGCGACACCATTTTTTCGGTCGACCATTCATGTGGGTCCTCTTATAATCTCATGTATTGAAGATCATTGAATGGGAAAATAAGGTTGACAGGTGAAGAAAATATTTTGTTTCAATTTTTTAATATCCCAAGTCAATCTTCGTATTGAATATTGATAGTATATAGTTAGGATGTACATTATTAGCTTGTTGCTTAATTTTCATGATGTAATGGATGCAGAAGCCAATCCCCTTCCACGCACATATTGTAGCTCAGGGGGCACAATTTTTGATAGACGTAACAATTCCATTGAATTTATTTTTACCTTTTCTCTTCACTACATGTAAAGGAAAATCCATGGTGCCCTTCGCTCCTTGCGGATCCCAAAACCATTATGATGGAATGTGGAGGCCCTCTGAGTCATAAGCTTTGATATCTGAAACTAAAAATTACAATCCACTGAACACAAAGTCATTTTCTTATTGTTACATTTCTTTGCAAAATAACTAATATAAATATGATCGCTCATTAGAATCCCATAAACCTTTCTTCAACCTTCATATTCGCATAAGTTTTTCTTTCTTTTTCAAGTTCTGCAACTTCGGTTATTTCCATTAGTAGAGCTCATTGCCGGATAATTTTTTTTCAAAACCATGGCGGCGGCCTGGCCTGTTGATTTTTTAAATCCCAACAAACCTTCAAATCACCCACGTGTTTTCCAGTGCAATGTCTTTATGGCTCACAGAGTTTGGGTTTTCAGATGTACAAACCAAGTGTCTGGTGGCCTACACAGTTGTGTTTCAGATGATATGCATGACTGCCAAGTGTCCCATGGAAACTGTGGAAGTAGATGGTTGGAACAATACAAATATGTATGACAAACTATGAAAGTTGGCTAAGAGATGTTGTTGAGAGCTCTTCACCCATCGACTTTGGCGTTGGATAGAAATCATCATTATTGCTGATTTATTACAACAATATTCTATAAGTATTGATGATTGGATACATAATTACCATCTTGGAAGCAATACACAAAGAAATTTCCCGTCTCATGGCCATCAAACCAAAACCCAAATAGGACGGAAAAGCCTGGGAATTTTCATACGAGGATCTGTAGAGTATGCATTGCCTACATGCATCAATCTATGAATCGGTGAGACTTTATCAGCCGGTCCTCTTGGACTCCAAGCACGCTCTCCACAATGACGTTATCCCTAACAAGACTATCGTGTGCAAAGGAAATCGAGTGACTTACCACCCATACACCATGGGTCGTAGGGACGCCATCTGGGGTACCGACTGCCTCAAATTCAAACCATAAATATGGCTGAACAAGGATGGGAATTTTATCCTGCAGAGTCCCTTCAAATTCGTAGTCTTCCCAGGCAGCACACGAGTCTCTCAGATATGGCATTTGTTTAGACGAAATATGTTGCGGAAACTGTGGTTTCTATGTTCACATTGAAGCACCTGGTTGAATATTCGGTTATTCTATCTCAACACCATTCATATATTTTTCCACTGGAGCCTTCTTGCTTTGTCTTTTGTCATTAACATTTTCCTTTTACATCATCTTTAGTATACAAATGTTTCTTGTTGGGGTTGATCAAGGTCCAACAAGAGACCTATGACAATGGATTGACAAACTTAATTGACGCACCAATATCACCATAAACTT
Organism: Pseudotsuga menziesii; assembly: GCA_001517045.1. NCBI lineage: Eukaryota > Viridiplantae > Streptophyta > Pinopsida > Pinales > Pinaceae > Pseudotsuga > Pseudotsuga menziesii. The sequence continues at coordinate 134,259 of LPNX010983004.1, read as the reverse complement.
GACAGACTTTGACAATGTCATTACTTGACTCACTTAGCTTGGCCTTCAAACTTCACTCTAACTCGAAATTCAACATTAATGACTTGACTCCAACTATTTATCACAATAATATCTCAACTTTTAACTTGAATTTAACACTCTCAACGCTACACTTATTTAACATTTACAAATTTTAAAAGACATTTGATCAAGACATTACTTTCACAATCTATAGTTTGAATGACCATTGAAAATAAACTTGTTACAATCCCTTATTTCATCATGACTCATATTTCATTTACAATCCAGTAGCTTTCATGTAACCCAAATCAACTTACTTGCATATGAACCATATCACAATTAATTAAACATTTACCAAAAGACCGAGACATTCAAGACATTCTCTTCTCTAGTTAGATGACCAAATAAAAGACATTTTCTTCATTTCAAGAGACAATCCACTGTATAACAAAAGAATGTAATAAGCCTAACATTGTCTAGAAGCATAACATTATTAGGACCTGAACCTCGAATCTTAATGTGTCTCATGCCCTTCAAGCCGCTCTCATACTTCACTATTGTCAATAGAATATTATTTAGTTCACTGCGCCAATCAAAACAACAGCTCTGGTTTTCAACAAACCAGTCACAGCTTTTTAGAAGAACACATTAAAATCCACCCTTTAAGGGATATTCAGTTACAGATGGATGTGGCCAATCTGGATAGTAATACACAGGAAGGCGACTGCTAATCGTAGCTCCTTTCTTTAGTAATTTATGGGCAGTCCAACCTCACACCCCTTTGTTCACACGACTCTATTTTCTTAGAATCTTCTCCTCTTTACATACTTTAGCTTGGGACTGGAAAAGGCAACGACTCCTCTCAACCACAAATAGATGGCAGTCTCTTCCTCTGCAGGAGGCTCCTCCAACTGCAACAATTTCTTCCACTGGATGATAGCAGACGACCCATAGACTTCCACATTACACATTCATTCCAAACACTAGCACTTTAAGCCAACAATTACAAACTGGACACAAACATTTCTTACCACAGATTGAGGATGCAAACATTTTCCACCATAAATACTGAATAACGTCTGGCAATTTCTCTCCACATGTAAATTTATGCGCTTTGAGCGTTGTACTGTAGCAATTAGCACTAGATTCTTATCGATGATGGTCTATTCCAAAACGTGCATTATTTACCAATAAAAAAGAACAGCTTCACCCTCCACACAACAACGACGCAACAATCAAATACAATGGCAATGGTTCACTCCCACACGGTGCAACTCCTTCAACACGTTATACAACCTTCCACCAAAAAAACAGATTTAAAAACATAGCACAGACTCTCCACTCTATCCTATACAAGATTTGATATATCAACATAGCACAGACTCTCCACTCTATCCTATACAAGATTTGATATATCAACATAGCACATAATCTCCACTCTATCCTATACAAGATTTGATATATCAACATAGCACAGACTCTCCACTCTATCCTATACAATATTTGATATATCACAATCATTACACATATAACAGACTCGCCACCATTACACATATATATATCACACAAAGATTTGATGAATCTCTGCCACCCAAACTTGGATTGTAGAATGCACCTTGCCCAACCAAGTTCTCAATTTTATAAAGTGAAAGATGAGTGGCCTCTTTTGTTGTAATCTATGTATTTTCAACAAATTTATAGGTTTGAAATAAATCTGTTAAAGAAATTCGCCATGAGTTTTCCTCCGGAGCAATCTCGTCCAAGGGAAATTTCAGTAGGTAGATATGAGTTTGGATGGGGAGCACCAGATACATCCATAAGTAAAGAACCCACCAAGCACAACTACGCCACCACCACCATCAGTCCTGCCCTGATAGCCATTATTGTAGTTCTAGGAAATGTTTTACTGGTGGTAAGTTACTACAAGATTTTTTCCAAGTATTGCAAAGCTTCTCAATGGAGACCTTTTTTCAGGAGGAGACGTAGGAGTTTGGACTCTGAAGAGAATATACAAGTTGATGCTTATTCACTAGAAGGATTATTCCAAGACCTAGAAGGCTGGCAGATAATTACTCAATCATATGGCTTGGATGAAGCTGTGATCATATCCATTTTTCTGTGCATATTCATAGACAACAAGGAGATCCAAAAATGGGCTTACATTTGCCCGAAGCCAAGATGCGTCCACCATTTTCCGGGGCGCTTGGAGACCTAATGATAATCAATAAACCGTTCTGTGGGAAGCACGACAAGAATAAATGGAAGTGCGACAAGTGCTCCAAGTGGTATGCGGTTCAGTCAAACTGGAAGGCCCATTCCAAGACCTGTGGCACGAGGGAATATCGATGCGATTGCGACACACATATAAGCCACTTTGCAGGGAGATAGACAGCATGTCGTCACGTGAAGGATACATTAACCATGTTGTCATGGGTACGTTAAAGACTCTGTGGACACAGGGAGGCTTCTAACAGGATCTAGATAGACAACGCGTGGACGACGAAATCTGCAGAGCAAACAACCCCTTAAATAACACCTTCGGTGTAATTATTAGTCTAAATGTAATAATATAAAAAATTAATTTGTTATCGTTAGGTATCTACATTTCATAATGTTCAAAGTTGTTCACTTCAGCCTTCTATGTTTCCAAATGGAGATGTTGTAATGATTTATAGTGTAATTGCTTTATTTAAATGAGCCTAATGTGATAGGAAAATATCTTCCTAATTGTTGTCACAACTTAGGGATCTACATCTTGCAATGAGGCTTGAAATATCCCATTATTTAATGAAAATGTTGTCGAGGTTAATTAATTATTTGTGATGAAGCAATAGTAGTAAATAATACATTCAACATTTTGTGTTACTAGTGGCATTGGAATTTATTTTTTTTGCAATTTTTTTATTTAATTAGGATCAATGTGATAGTTGAAATATCATCCTAATTGTTGTTGCAACGAGGGATCTACATCTCACACCGAAACTTGTAATATTCTACATTACGAGGGATCTACATCTCACAATGAGACTTGTAATATTCTACATTGTCAAATTTGTTATTTAATGAGAATATGGTCAAGGGTCTCACCTTGATTACTAATCATATTATTAAAAGCAACAAATTGTTTGTGGATATTTCACAAATAACAACAATTCAATAACATATATAACATATATAACATATAGGACATTTAAAATATGATATAAGCAATTTTATCAATTTTATTATATGTTATTTATTTATTTATATAAAACACTTTATATTGAAAATATCGTGGTTGTAAAACTCAATCATAAATTGGGGTACATTTGTGCATTCAATTTAACTAATTAGTGAAGGGACTATATATATGTACATATGGAATATATTTTTTATTATATATTTGTTATGCACATTTTATTATGTCACATGCATAAAAGCCACTTTTGTATATGTGCTTGGTATGTATATATACAAAAACATTTATACACAGTTACATGTGTATTTGTTTGGTATGCATATAGACAAAAGTGTTTATATGGTGTTATATGTAAAATTTTAAGCTATATTCTTATTGAGCCAGCAAAGGGCCTTATATTATAGGGATTAGGAAGGGCTTCCAAGTAGCTTTAATATCACTCTTAATTTAAAAGGTATCACTTCCATTCTGCCTATTAAGGTCCTCATTCAATTAATACGGTTAAAGTCTTCACATTTAGGGGCATGTCTTCATTAGCGTGATCATGTATTCTTCACACTCTGATTTGAAACTCCTTGAAGTGAAGTTAAGTATTCACTCCTTACCTTAGGTAACTAGAGCAAAGATCCCAAATTTGGACCTGTGTTGTAGCTGCAACAATTTCCCAAAATTCCAAAATTTTTTTAGGACACTCCTTTGCTTGGATTAGTTCTTTGTCCTTGAGTTAATTCTAAATGCTTGGATTGAGCAACCAATTGTTTTTGATTCCCCCTCGGATGCTTGAAGTAATCCGTTGTTTGATCAAGCTTTATCGCTGCCTTTGAATGCATTTGAAGCACGCCTGAACCGGAAGTTATTTTGGTCAGTGCCCCGCCGTTGCGGGTGGATCTTTGTTTTGGTCTTCTGCCGTTGCGGAAAGAAATACACTTTTGTCTTCCGATCTGTTGGTTTTCACATCGGCCGATCTTTTGGTTTATGTCAGAAGGATTTGTCATTTCTTTCTCCACCGTTGCAGACGGAAAACCACTTCCTCTCCCGATCATTGCTTCAATATTTCGTTTCCCGCCGTTGCGGATGGACGTTCGGTTTTGAATTTGACTTTTTCTCCTGATTCGATCGGTTTTAATCGGCTGCTTTTTTATTTTGCAACGAAACTGTTATGACTTCTTCTTCCGCCATTGCGGATGGCTTAACGCTTTGCCCGTTCGCCGTTGTGGATGGCAAACCGCATTCTCTCCCAATTATGGTTGGTTGTTTTCGTCGAGCCCATAAGTCTGCGGGAAGTTTTCTCCTTCCGGCCGTTTGAGTCATTTTACCTCCGATGTTGCGGAGGGTCGCACCTTTGTAGCTCCATCGTTGCGGCTGCCGAATGCTTTTCCTTGCCGATCTCTTAGTCGTTCCACTTTCGACACCGACCCCGTGTTGCGGAACGATTTATCATTTGTACCCCCGACGTTGCGGATGCTGATGTCCTTACGGTTCCACCGTTGCGAATGAAAGAAGTGCTAGCCCTTCCGATCTGTATTCATTTTGCTTCCGATTCAGACTTTACCCATTGCGGATGGCTTAACGCTTTGGCCATCCGCCGTTGCGGAAGGAAGTTTCCTTTCAGCTTCCGATCCAAAAGTGGTATGCCATCCGATATGCTGCGAGTGTTGACCTTATATATACGGGGTCGGGCGATTTATTATTCTATTGTTATTTTTTTAACTGCCGTGCTCTGTCGCTATTGTGCTGTCGATCGCTCGAGTCTGTTCGGACCCCATTGCCGGTACCTGCATCCAAGTGGCAACTGTAAAAGCTTGACCGTCTTCGTCTTGCCATACACGCCGGTTACACATCAGTTCCAGGTAGGCTTCGTTTGCCTTTCCTCTTTCTGTTTGAACGTTTGGTGGTTTTATTGTCTACGGTGGTTTGTTTCCCCGACCGTTTTCCTTGTCCCATTAAATTATATGCCTATATAGGTGGAGATTTTTATCTTAGTTGTCCGCGGGAGGGAGGTTTGGCCCTTAGAGTAGTTTTTCCATATCGTCGTTGCTATATCACCCTGCGCATAGAGAATTAGGGGGTTTGGTGCAGACGGCCTTTACGCTGTCTGCACCAAACCACCCTGTATGATGATGTATGGTGGAGATAGGTTTTCCATGGCCCTTCCTTGTGGATTTGGGATTGTTTGTTCCATTTTTTTGGGCTTCCTGCATCGTTTAAACTCCAATCGTTTTCGTCATGTTGTTCTGCGTGACCCCATTCGAGCTCAGTGGTCGAGCCCCTAGCCGGTTGAAAGGGATATATCACTACTTCTAGTCTGTTGGCCATAAGCTGCGTGGGCGCGGTTTTGTTAAAGCACTGTTAAAGTCTCGTATATCTTTCCCCTGTTTTCCCCGTGCAGCGAAACGATAATGTCACCCGCAGAGAGCGGAGGTTTTCTTCGCGTTAATGTATATGTTCTTTTCGCCCGATTATATTGTTAGAATTGTTGGTATTGAAAAGCAGTGGTAGCTTGTATATTTTAATGCATATAACTATTTTTCATCATGCTGGACATAGACAAAGTCACTGAACACTGCACATTGGGTTTAATAGTTCTATTAGTTAGGCCATTTCAGTCTATACATGCATATACTTGCTTCATTGAATGATTGCTATCATGTTAAACATAGAAGAAATGGCACACTGCACATTGATGTATACCAGTTTGTCACTCAGCTAAAAGGGCTTAATGTTACAATTTTATGGCAGGAAGAGCTAGCAATGTCAAAGAGACAAAAGAACAAGACCCCTGTGGTCGAAGAAGAACCAGAAGTAGAAGTTGTCACCAAGACAGAATATATATATGAGGACACTAAGTGTATTTCTGGTATTGAACCTGAATACCAGTGGGGGGAAGTATATAGACTGATCACACGCAGAGAGGTCCCTGACATGGGCTTAGAAGAAGAATCCATATATGCCAACATAGAAAGATCTTCACTGATGAAGATCGCCACCAGATCGGAGTTGTTCCCGAGCTCTGAAGTAATCGGTTGGATTCTGCCTCGGGCAGATGTCACAACAATGATTCTGGAAAATGTTGAAAGACAGGTCTATGCTGCATATAGCCCTGGATATGTAGCGTTGGCTTACCACCTGCCAGAAGCCCAAGTATTTTTATCTGATGACTCGCTGAACAACATTAGGATGGACCTGGTAGAGACTCTTAAAAAGATGTTGTTACAGGGAAAGAATTACAGACACAGACCGACAGGTGATTACGATACAACAAGCTTAAGGGACCCCTATAGGTTCATATCTTTAATGCTGAACATGATTTTTGGAAGAGCACATGGTAGGTTCTTTAAGTTAGAGTGGATTCCCATCATTTTTCATGTTGCAACCCATGGGACAATTTTCAACTGGGATAGCCTTGTATCAAATAGTCTTTCAACTTGCTTGGCCTCAGCTTTGGGAGGAGTGGCCCAAAAGAGGTCTGAATTTTATATGAGTTCCATACTCATCGATTGCATATTGTGTAATCAACCTTTCCCCAGAATCAGGTGCATCTGGGATAGGGAAAGAATGCCTGTCTACGCTGCCTATAAACCGCTGTGGGCACACAAATATCACAGCCATTATTGAGAAGTATGTGAACACTTTATCATGCCCTTGTACACACTCATTTTCCTAAAGGAGTGTGATTGTATGTCAGAGGAGGCACTGCAAATAATAGAGGAGTATGCAGACTACTATTTGACTAAAAATGGCCTGTACTTCAGGATGTTTGGAGGTTCGATAGCACCTTCCCTGCTGCCCAAATACGCAACTGATTACATTATTCACAAGGAGGCAGTCAGACAAGTGTTCCTAGATGGAATAGGAAACTTTCTGTTTGAGCACAAGAAGACCGCCTATCCTCCTTTGCCCTTCAGGTAAGGAAGCTACAAGATCACCAGAGTGAAAAAAGCTGATGAATTTGTGGAAGAGCTGGAAAAGTTCCATTTTGGAGAGATGCCCTTTCGTAGAAATGATACTCACGATAAAGTGGCTGAGCATTGCAAAACAAACAATGTGCATTTTGAGTATGCCCACCATTGGGATCGGGAAGAATCCATCTTCCGAAATGCAGTAAACATGACAGCCTTGAGAAGAAGATTCAAGAAGAAAATCACCACCAAAGGTGGGAAGGGAGATGAACAAGCCAAGGCTGAGGAAGAAGCAAAGAGAAGAAATGAGGAAGCCTAGAGGTTGGCACAAGAAGCTGCAGGGTGGCTACACACAGAAGAAGAAGAAAAAAGGAAAGCTGCGCAAGAGGAAGCTAGGAAGGCAGAAGGATATGCAAAGAAAGAAGAAGAAGAAAATAAAAAGAAGCTGGATGAGGAGCTCCAAAAGCAAGAAGCTGAAAGGCTAAAGCTGACACAAACAGAGCAGTCAGCTTCTGAAACAGCTGCAGGGCAGACCCAGGATTTGGAAAACCCTGAGGTTCAAGACCCACAAGTACTTGCTGCCAGCACACCCATGGTCCCCACTCTCAAGCTAGTCCCTTTTGTGCAGAAAAAGGGTGAAGAAACCCCTGATTTTAACACTGTTTATTATGATAGGGCAACAAAGAGAATAATGAAGAGAACATAAAGGAAAGTTGAAACAGAAGGTCTGCCTGGTAAAATGATAACGGATACGCCTGTTATGTTGGGAACAGACCAAGATGCAAGATTCACCATCAGAGCCGGAGAAACACTGATTCAAGCTTCAGAGGATAATGTGGCCAGGATTATAATAGACTTAAAGCAATCTAAGAAATC
>LPNX010983004.1:56310-115986 GCA_001517045.1 Pseudotsuga menziesii | reverse complement strand
GGAGGAAGATTGGTGGCACTTTCAAATGTTATGTTGTGGATGGCTGAAAGATGAACTATTTTTTTTTCCAGCTTTTTGTCCATTAACCGTGAGATCGTTCTAACTCTTAGAACCTATGTTCTTGTTTAAATGGTTTCTGGTTTATTTTGTGGAATTACCACCATGAGTAATATATGTTGTTCATAAAACAATTAGCTATTTGATTGTTGAAATATCTTTAATCATTCATGTGTTGTAGGAAGAAATATCAGCTATCTGTAATTTCTCTTTATGATACATGCACAATTCACATTACTCACAAATAAGTTAAAGTTTGCTCCCTGGGGTTAGATAGATAGGTAGATAGTTAGTTTTATTACTACACATGTGATTTAGATGCTTGTGAGCCTAAGACGAGAGCTAAGAACCTGCGCATCACATTGCGAATGCTCCTTGCATCCTTATCACCCTGCATGGTTAATTAGGCATATGCATCTCATACTTAAGTCAAAAAATACAAAAATATACACGGTGGACCGGGCCGCAACCGGTAAAACCTTTGTTTTTGTTACTTTGACCTACGGTAGCCGGACCGCAAACCGGACGGATTCCTGGCATACCAAACAGTCATGGGCTAGTTGGGAACGTTGACTGGGGAGAATCCCTTTCTGTTGTTGCCTGCGAATTTCTAGGCCTCAACAACATGTAAGCTAAATGAAGACCAAATAGAGCATAATATTCACTCAAGAATATGTGTGCTAGGGTTAGATAGCTCTCTAAGAGGAGCACTAGAGTAGAAGAGAGCCTAAAATATCTAAGAAAAGGCCTAGGGAGGTGTACCCTAGGTATGATGACACTTTGTATGGATGAAAATCAGATTTTTTCTTATAGGGTAGAATTGATAACCTCAGCTAAGCCACCTTCTCAGAAGCATTTATGTATATGTGCTACACTTAAAAAAACATAGTTCAATGTATATGTGTGTATGTATCCTATGTGCATATACAATAACCTTTATGTATGTGTGCTTATATGCTAGTTACTTATGTTATATTTATGACAACCATAAGAATAATTTATAATGGTTTAGAAAATATGTTAGTTATGGGATTCGATCCTAAATTGGATCATGTTTGTGTGGATATTTGTCATCCTTTAAAAAAATATTCCAATAAATATTTCACACAAAAACCTAAGGCATGCTTCCCCGCATTCATGAATGGAATCCCCAATAAACCTATCAATGTAGACTAGTGTGCCTAACCTAGGGGGATTCAAACTAAGCATATACTATCATGGAACTAACCAAATGGGCAATAACATTAGCAGCATATTTTTCAAATTTATACTATGGGATTTTATGGAAATGCTTTCATGTGTATCTCTTCTATATATGCATTTGCATTGCTTATAGATGAACTAATATCACATATGCACACATATGGAAGTGATTCCAAATATGAGCATATATGAAAGTGCATATACATAAGTGTTTCCATATATGCACATTTGTATGCTATGTGAAGCATCACTGTATGCATGTTTGTGTTCTATGTGAATCTACAAAAGCTCTTTTATATATGCACACAAATTACAAACACACACATATAGAAGTGGCGCATAAACAAGTATCCAGTTCCATATATGCACATTTCTATGTTGCAAACATATATGAAATCCATTCTATATATATATATGCATGTTTGTATGATATGCGTATATATAGAATCCTACTTCTGTAGATGTAGATTTTGTATGCTATGTGCATATATGGAACCACAACATTTATGTGTATGTACAATTTTATGTTATGTGCATATACAAAAGTGTAATGATGATGTATAAGTGCGTATAATTTGTTAATCCTTAAGAGGGCCTAATAGTTAAAAAAATGTGTTTCCTCCTAGGAGACCATAGGTTCAAATATGAAGGGGGGTAGGCTATGTACACCTCTATAGACTTTAGTAGTTACATCATTGCGTAGAGGGGGGTCCCTTGTCCCACAAACAAGTGAGTCTCATACACCAAATTGGTGTCTAGTTGGTCATGATCTTAAAAATAGATTATTATTATTATATTGTGGCATTAATTTCTATTATTGTATTAATATTTCCTTTGCCGACCAACTAGGACCTTAATTATAATGGTATGGTTGGATAGGACCTTAATTGTAATTCCACTCTCTCTCTCTCTCTCTCTCTCTCTCTCTCTCTCTCTCTCAGTACACACACACACACACACACACACACACACACACCAAGGAGACCTACTTTTAAAATCATTTCATATTGTCTTGAGCGTTTGATACATTGTATAAGGAAGCTTCCCCCTCAAAGAGTGTATGCCTATTCATTTCTCTATTTCATTCTCAAGGCATTGGGTTACTCTTTTCTTTCTATGTGTATGCTATTTTGGGAATTTGGTGCATAACATTTGGTATCAGAGCCATTTTCGCTATGATTTTATTTTTTGGGGATGTCTCAAATAGCCAAATTTTTAGGAGCTAGCAAATTACCTATGGTAAAGTTTTTAGGTATTGGTTCATTATAAGTTTAGAGTTATAATGTATGCAAGTTATGTTTTTTTACTAGCCCAAATACTAGTCTCAAACAAGTGTTTTAGGTAAAAAAAATATATATGAATATTCAAAGATCCAAATTGATCTCCACCTATTGCATTAGAAGAAAGACAAATCATAGTGTTTGTGGTAAAAAATTTAGAAGAAGAAAAGGAAAAATAAGACACATGCCAGTCTACTATCCCAAAAGGTTAAAAAACAATAACTTTTGGGGAAGTTACCATAATTATCTCTTGGTAGATCAAAATTGGACCAAACCTATGCAATTGCAAATAATACATATCAGGCTACTATAGGAAAATTTTCCAGACTCATAGGGGCCTAAATTTAAGACATAATTCATGAGAAAGGTTAGCTACATGGACAACCTACAAACCATGGTTTCTAAATGTAATATCCCTTAAAATACACCATAATTGTTTTTTAGTGAGGATATTTTCTACTATCCAACGTATGAAGATTGCTCACTTACTTGGTTTTAATCGTGTCTTAGTAAATTAACTTTAGCATTGGGATAAATGTGGCGATTCTTCTTGTCTATATTGCCTGCATTCATGATCATTCTTTCGTCATTCATATAGAAGTTTCATCACTACTTTGTCATACGACTTTTATTACTTTTTCTGCCATGAACTATATGGACTTTATTGGTGTTCTTTACTTTATAAGCTAATGCAATTATTCATGATTCAAATGGTTTATTAATTTGAGAATGTAACACTATAGTCCATTTATAGAATGGTGAATTTTTTAAGATCCTTAAGCCAATATTGAAGCGTTTATGTAACACTATAGTCCATACAATAATGTGGTGTTTCTTGGGGTTTTTAATATGTCCATTTGAAAAGGCAAGGCAGGTGCTATGTGTTGTTGGTCTTCCACATTGATAGTTGCATTGAAGTGACTATGGTTACATTTTTCTTTTTCCTCGAATAAAGAATGAAAATTTAAATAGTTTGAACGACTATGGTTTCCAAGTCTATTTAGGGTTCCTTGCTTGGTGTGGATGTTTCATATCTAAGTGATTATTCAACCAATCGTAATTGATTCCATGCTAGTCTGATGGTTGTATATTAATCTATGTTAATTTGATTTTTTCTCTTTTTGGTATATGTGTATTTTCCATATCTATAATGGTTTATTTTAACTTCATAAAATAATAGATAATGTTACTGTATCGCCCATAGCTTACAAAATCGTGAACGGCTTCAGTTTATATATTTGACTCTACATACAACATATTTGTCATTTTATTTATACTAGCAATTGTACCTAGGGGTGCAATAAAAGAACGTCGTGTTGCAAGCTAAGCAAGGAGATGTCGACATATACAACAAGAGATTATATTCTTCACATAATTGGCCATTACATTATCGGCTTTTCAAAAGTGAACATGAAAAGTATTCTTCTCTCATCCAAATGAGAATGGATTCTTAGTTTTTGTAGTTCTTATGTTACAATCAAGTAACATTGCATAAATTTATGGATGTATCTACTATCTTGTTGCTTATACTAATGATTGTCAAATTCCAATTTATTAATAAAATCTTTGTAGGCATACTTACATCCTTGTCTTGACATGCTTAATCATTCTCCTTCTATTTTTTTATTCATTCAACTTTATAACAAACTATATATATATAAGGACTCTACATTTTATTAATTGTTGCTTATACTAATGATTGTCAAATTCCAATTTATTAATAAAAATCTTTTTAGGCATACTTACATCCTTGTCTTGACATGTTTAATCATTCTTTTTCTATTTTTTTATTCATTCAACTTTTTGACAAACTATATATATAAGGACTCTACATTTTTTTAACTTACATATTTTTGACGAACTTTTATACAACATACAATTAGCTTTTTGATGTACTATTTGTAAAAGCAAACTAGCTGCTAGTATGAATTTTTCATGCTCTATAGCATAAAGCAGATTAATGAACAAAAGGAATTCATTTTACAAAAACGCTCATAGCTAAAAGATTAATATCTCACATAACACTTTTTTTACAATCATCACATGCACGACACATAACAAAAAAATTTGCATTCTGCAATTTGACAATATCAATTTTTTATGCTTAACTGACTTAATTTTCAACTCAAAAATCTAATGCACAACTTACTTCAATTTGGATTATTCACATAAGTTTGCTTTTGCTTGCCTTGTCGTTAAAATTTTTACTAAATTGACCCCTACGGTAATGCTTTATCTCTTGTTTGATTCTTAGAGCACTTGGATCATATGGCATGCCTTGTTACTAAGCCTAGGGTGGCGTGCATTAAATAGAGGAGACTTCATGATATATAGTTCACGAGTTGAACACTCCTCTTTGCACATCTTTCTAAGAGATATACCCTTCCAAGTGTTGTTTTGGATCCATGTGTTAATGTGCATATAATAACTTGTAAAACCCAACATGACTCTCAGATGTCATAGTGTCTAGCTCTAGATTCTTAGATACCATCATTGTGCTTGAATCTCATACCATATAAAGTTTGTACATACACTTCTGCAAAATGGTTGAAAAGAAAAAGAGACTCGACATAATATTCAACATGTAATAATGAATACATCAAATATAATATGTATGAAGTCCCCTTACATAGGGATACACATGTTTAACACTAGACATGTAGACCATAAAATCAAGACACTTCAAGATACACACACACACACATAATTTCAAAACACCAAGGCGTTGGGGAGGCATGAGATTCCTCACTCTTATATACCCTGTGCTCATATTTTGTAGAGAAATGAGCGTTGGTGCTTCATGATACTATTGGATCATCCTTCACACCCATACCCCAAAAATAATCATCATCAAATTCTATGGCAAAATTTCCACTATCAACTCCAAGAAGGGATCAATTGCATCTAGACAATGAGATATGCATCAAGGATTTTGTTCAACGACTAGTTGTGCATAAGTGAAAGGTTGCGATGCATGAAGACAATATCATTTAACCATTGTTATTCCAAGTAGTTTCTCTTCTCCATGTGAATGTGCTCAATGACAAACAAATTATGCTCACACTCTAAAACACTGTAAATTTGACTAATTGCATAATTTTTGCACTTGAGGGCATTGCCCACCAAACGCTTCACCCCAATTTTCTATGATAAATCAAACTCCGAATCAACTATCTTCATTGTAGCTTCAAAAACTCCAAATGCTCACAATCAATGAAAGAAAGAGGTGTGAGGAAAACATGGGAGATGTTTGTATATAATAATGATCTAATAGCCCCGAGGGTTAGCTGCTTAATTGATCTTGAGCCAAACGTGAGATCTCTCCCCCAACAATAGGGGAGGTCACAAGTTCTACTCTCTTGATCCCATTGGAGTGAGGCTCCGTAATTATGGCCAACAAATTACCTCATTTATCATCCATGAAAGTACTCAGAGTGTTCCCCAAGATTTCTTCCATCGAAAAAAAAAATAGCAGTGATCTAAGGTTTGCGGGGTGGGCTTTAATTTCCTTTTTTCTTTTGACTTTCCTCTTCTTTTTGTTTCAAGCATGTGCACATTTAATGGTAGATTTTGTCATGAATTCATATGTTCGGGATTAAACCAACATATTGCCCCATTTCAAAGCCTAATTCAACACCCATACCCACTAAACTGGTCCAAACGATCCAATTCAAATCCAGCTTGGCCAATATAATATTGAAAAACATGAGCTCAGAACTCAAGTGAGCCAACTGTTGAAGAATATACTTGATACATCGCAGAGTTGGAAGGGTCGAAGCCCATAAAACAATTTTGCAAACTCTTTTCAATAAGCCCAAGGGTAATCAGCTACACCCCCCCTAAATATTTTGTAGCTGTATAGAACAAGTAAAACTCAAACAGTTAGAAGCAGGAAAGACATAGATTTAAAAAACAATATAAATAAATAAAAAGCTGGCAATAGAACCAAAAGATCATGACAACATCAAGGATAGTAAAGTTCTTTAAAATAGTGAAAAGGAGAATGGACAGATCTCCTTTCACTACTCTGATCATCTTTTCAGTAGTATATTTGCAGATCAAGACTAGATAATGTTAAGATTTTGGCTTTATTTCAGATCTTATCTTGGGATCGTAAGGTCCAGATTTTTCATGAAAGTAAAGACTGTTTTCTGGTTTTTTGTATCCTTATCTTTCTTAGAGTTTATACAAATTTTTTACTTGCAGAATAAGTATAATTTCTAAATACTGTTCTGTTCAAAATAAAAGTTATAATAGTTTCCTCATTGACAGATGCCAACCATTATCTATCCACCCTTGGAAATTTGATCCCCTAATAATTGCAATTGGAAAGCTGAGGTACAGACTACCCATGTATTGCTGACAAAAGCTGTGAAGTAAGTGTATAACTAAGACATCTCTTAAAACCCCTGATATAGCTCTATACCAAATAATATTGAACTTGAAAAAGAAGAAAAGAACAATTTAAATGGGATTACCTGAGGACATAACTTGTAATTTGGCTATACTTCTGTAAAACAATTTCAAAAAATAAAAAACATAAGACCCATTCCTTATTCCTCTGACAAGGAGGTTTCATTTAACATCTAGATTCATCATTATCATAATTTTATTTTACAACAAAAGTTGATCTTAAATGAAAATCCCGATTACAAGAATAGTTTACCTCCAATGGAAGAGTTGCAATCAAGGGTGCACATAACTCAACCGTCAGGGACTTTTCAGTTGGGACAAATACTGACTTAACCTGCACAATTGTGATCAGCAATACCAATTTCGAAACATGTTACCACAGTGAATATCCAAAGCTAACTGAGACAAAGTAGAATGATATAATCAGTAGTTAATGGTAGCCACTCAGTACCCAGAAAACTCATGTACCTATACAAAGTTCCTGATCAACAAGAGAACAATAAAATTATAGCAGCACATTTGCAAGAATTACACTACATAGAAACCTAAATAATATGGTAGCTATTAGGGTACCTTGTCCCAATTTTCTTCGATTTCAATGCCTCCGCACTCTAAAAATCTAATGGTTGAACTGAGGTGCTATGACATGATCGACATTTAAAACTCATCATCATGAGGTACAAATGGCTCCACAATGAATGTTGATATAGGTGCCCTTGCACCCCCCATCTCAACCTAAAAAACATCAAAATATTTTATGGCTAAATACATGTTTATGTCTATATGATCAACAATCACAATTGAAAAAAATGACAATCCATTACCTCCTTTCCTAGGCGTTCCTTGACAAATGCAATAACTTGGGCTAGGTCCAGATTCAAGGCTACCAAGCCACTCTTTCCTCTCTTTCCAAACAACATGTCAGGATTAACTACGAGTTTGCTGGAGGATAGCCATGGTTCTCTGTATGCTGGTTCGTTGAAATCAGTCGATTCTGTTACCTGTAACATCAAGAAAATTGGAATGAATTCAGTATTGGACTCGGATTTCCCAATAGCTTGGGTGTAAAAGTAGCAAAAGGAAGAACAACTGAAGTATGTCATAGTCTGTATATATTGATAATTTTAAGATGCATTAATCTCTCTAGATTTGAAATGGAATCCTTTGTACCATTGCATTTCCAGTTGCATCCAACGAAGAACTTCCTGGTGCCCATGATGGTGACAACTCCGCGACAAGAATTGCCGACGGCTTGAACATTCCTCTGCATTTGAGCAAACAAGCAATGCCTGGAATCCTGGAATCCTTATCAAACATAGAATCCAAGTGTCTCAATCCAGCAAACTTAGATCGAACCGATGGCGAGCATTTGAGAAAACAGACTTCATGTAGCCAACGTGGACTGTCGTGGAGCTGGAGCTGATTGCCATGGACGCCATTCTTCAGATCCTCCCACCGTCAAATTCTAATTTCTCAAAAATTTATTAAAAATTTAAACGTTATTAATAACAAAAATAGAATTATTTTTGTTAGACATTTACTTTAAGTGTCCTCTTGCATGAATCCCTCCCAGCATGCAGTTCATGTGGCATCCATCCACTAGCACCTGTGGGAGGTAAGGATACACTAAAAAGACAACCTACCTCTCTCATTCAATTTTTCCACCCATTTTTTTCATCGATAGTTTGGAGTGGTGGTTGCTCAATGCCCCCTCCTCACTCCCCAACATGAGGAGCCCCGGGGACTGATGGATACACAACCCACAGCTCACCCTTTTGTTCTTCTCTCTGCCCCAGCAAGTCATTAGTGGAAGAGGGGTGAAGCATGGAACATCGATATCTTCTGGAGGGTTTCAGCTTATGGAACATCCTTATATTCTGGAGGGGTTAAGCTTATGAACGCGGCCTGCATGGTTTGCATCGCATGGTTATTTAATCCTTCTCATATCTTCTTTCTCCATGTTGTAGTGCTCCTTCTCTTTTCAGCATGAGACACGTAGGGAAGAAAATTTGAATGACGAGCTCTTCCTTGGCAACTCTGTCACTTGAACTTGTATTGGAGCCACAGTTGGTGATCACTTGAACTTGTATTGGAGCCACAGTTGGTGAGCTTTAGGATTAACCTAAAGATGGATTTTATTTTATTTTGTCATTTTTAAACTTGTTTAATTTTGGTTTACTTTTTTTAATATGTGATAAGCTCTTTCTAACAGGTTTTCCAAGGGCAGATAGCGGCCAACTCCTCCTCCCCCAATGGAAGTGGAAGAAGAAATCCATAACATTTGGTAGTCCTTGAGGTGTCTGAAGAAATCCATAACATTTGGTAGTCCCTGGGCATAATAATAAATCCATAACATTTGGGATAACATTTGGCAGTCCCTGGGCTAGGCATCTGTGATAGAAGAAATCCATAACATTTGGAAGTCCCTAGGATAGGCGTCTATTAGAATCCAGAGCATTTGTACAGACCATACAAGAATTCAGGATGGTAATGTATCCAAGGAACCATTTTTTTGAAGGACGAAGACGAAGAGAGGCCAGAGAAGCCTCGCCATTATGGACTCACAGAAATCAGGGCCCCAGTTATTCTTTCACGGATATTACTCTCCTCCAGGTTTGCATTGTTTATTTTCGTGTTTTTCCCAGTCTATTACATTGTATTGAACCCAAGACCTTTGCTTACATACAAATCACTCAATTTTAAGAACTGGATTTTTGTATTAGAAATAGAAGATCCAGATATTTTTTCATGGCAGTAGCTTTCACTAAGTTCTTTCTATATTTTGTACTCTGTATCATAGGACATTCTCGAGGCAATGGGGCAATTTGTTGATGGCTTGAAGTTTGTAGGAGGGACTTGCAGTTTGATGCAGAAAACATTCATTAAAGAGATTACAGAAATAGCACACAGGCACAAAGTGAATATGTGGGATTGGTCAGTAATAAACGTAGGTTTTCTTTTAGCTTCTTACATCAGTACTTGCAAAATCTTGTTATGAAATCTGCATAAAAGCTTACACATACTCTATTATATTTCTCCATATACACCTCAAGCTAACTTGAGAAGACTTGTGATGACCTGCACACAGAATTCTAGTATTTGCATAAGAAATCTTCATACACCAATGTCCTTCTTGTCGGGCTGATCAGCTGCCTGTAGGGTTTTGGCGATCAATTTCTGCCTACGTCTGCTTCAAGCTTCGATTAGCATGCTTTCACTCTTATCCATTTTTCTGTAAGGATTCTTAAATTTCAATCCCTTAATTTTCGATTTCAGACTGTAAACTAGATTCTCCAAATGGTTCCCCATACCTTCAAAAGCAAAGAAAAATAGAAGCAAATCAACACCATTTACTGCATGGATTAATGCTTCAACATTCATAAAAATTCGCTACTGCTTAGTTATTTTTCATTCCTTTCCTTTCAAATTTGTTTGCTTTCTTACAAATATCTTACGCACAGTTCACAGCTTTTTTGAAGCCTGCATTATCTCACAAACACAAATGAAACCATGGAGTTAAATATGATTCTATTCATACGGATAGTTATTTTTTATATCGGTTACAAGACCTAAAAAAATAGAAACCAACCATCTGAAAGTCTGTGAAACTTTAAAGGCTTTGAACGCAATTAAACAATCCTTCATGGCTTATTTCAAAACAAAAATACTAAGAGGAGGACATTGTAGCAATACCCAAATCGCTTGAAATGTTCGGAAAGAACGAAAAAAGCTTCAAAATCTGAACTTCCCTCAAAGTTCTCCCATCTTTTTTTTCAGAAGAAAGAAAGCAAGCACAGGCATCACCGCCTAAGAGTGTCGGCATGTGCGATGTGCATTTAAGGGAGCAGATGAAGATCCCAGGAAGCAGATGAATATCAATGAGTCAAATGACCCCAATTGTCGGACGAAAGCATCCTACGGCTGAAAATAATAAAAACATTAAATTCGGGGAGTCGACTCCCACTTGTTGAAATGCCTTACGACGTAATTAAATGATTATTTAGAGATCATTGTTAAATTTTGATACGTGATATGGTTTTGTTTTTAATATGTTACTTTTCTTATGGATGTGTGACCTACATTCACTTTATGATAGGACTTTTATGTGAGTGGGACTTCTATGACATATTACATATGTATTATGGTTCTAATATTGAGATGATTTATTTTAAGTTCTTTGGGTTTGGGTGAATTTATATTTGGGCGTGTGTATTTAATTTTTTATATGGATAAATTTTGTTTTTAAATATATATGTGTAATATTTAACCTACCTAGGTTTTAGGGACTTGGTCCGGGGACTTAATATTTGGATCTTCTACTTAGTTAGGGTTTATGGGAGCTTTCTCTCTAGACTAAAAATAGTCTATGATATTGTTTAGATTTAGTATTTTTATGTGTTTTTACTATATGTTAAAATACAATTCCGAAATAAAAATAGAAATTATGAAATATTCTATTGTTGCTAATAATGTCACGTCCCCTCCCCTCTACCTTGTCGAGGAGAGGACGCGACTGGACACTGCTGTTGCTCTATCAGACTGGGCAATCTAGCCCATGAACATAAACCAAAATGCATTGCAAATAAAATATATACAGATGCATAGCAAATGCAAATACAACGGAAGCAACACATTGCAAGCATCCTATATGTTCATAAACATTCATTAAACAAATACATTGCAGAGGTTAAACACACAAGAAAATACTTATCTTGAGAAGAAGCTTCTCTACAACTAGTTATGTCGATGCAACATTCCACCCAACCATAGGCTAGTGTGCTCGTTAATCTCTCAGCACCACTGCCACCCCCGAGCTGGGCATGATTTCCACAAGGAACTAGGGAACAACAGACTTACACACAGCAAAACCATACACACTCAGTCAAGCCAACACACAATTAGGTTTCACAGACTGTGTAGCCAAGACAATAAACAATTGGGTTTCACAGGCTACTAAGGCAACAAGCCAATAACATATGGGTTCCTTGGACTTACTTAGCCAAGCCAACAATCACATCCAAACACAGTCAGACCAATGAACAGATGGGTTCCTTGGACTTACTCAACCAATCCAACCTTCACATCAAAACACAACCAAACCCACTAACAGATGGGTACCTTGGACTTACTCAGCCAAGCCAACACAAGGATGCATTTCACAACAAAATACAAGTTCTGGGTTGTAGAAAAATGTTTGGCAACCACAAACGGAAATGGTAGATGGGGAAAACACCCTGGGTGAGCAATACGATTTTAGGAAACGTCCTTAGGCTTCACAAGGGCGAAACGACCTCCATTCACACCCAAATCGTGAATTTGAATTCAGAAAACGCTTATGGACATTCCAAGAGAAAAATCGATTGTTATAAACCCCAAAATTGTGGTTCTCTTCTTCGCATTCGCTCATCAATACAAAAATAGATTTCCGGGCATGGGAAAATGAGGAAACAACAGAAAAACGTGAAGGAGAAATCCCAACCACTGAGCATTACAAAAACGACCTCCCATCCATGGATGGAATGAAGGAAACTATTGAAAACGTGAAGGGAAACACATATGAGCTCCAGCTATGTGAGAGAGAAAAATGTATGGGTGAATAATGGCTTGAGAATTCATTTCCAAGTATTTACTTGGCCCATCAGTCAAAATTTGTTTTCCCAAAAATGGGTGGCTTCCTCAATACGAATTTGATTTCCATACTCTTCCCCTCCCAAGGCATTAACTTCTTCAACCAATTTCTAGAAGAAATAAATGATTGGGCACAAAAGACAAAATGGGTAGTTGACAGCTTTATGGGTTCTCCCTTTGACATTTGGCTTTACCCTATTGGCTCAAGGGTTTGAATACCCCCCCATTCATTGTGAAACCATGCCCTCATCTCTTTAATGTTGCATTGACATACCTAGTTGTGGGTATTTTATTAATTGTATAGTTGCATGATGTCGAAAATTATATTGTGCCATCTGCTAACACGATAACCATCAGCTAGCACGATAACCATCGGCATCGATTTTTATTTCTGAACATAAACCACTAAATCCATGGTGGGGCCTATTCCTTGAGCTCCACACCATGATTTATTAACGCTATTTACATCATATATAATTTAATGCTATTGGGGTCAAACCGGGGTATTACAAATAATTACGGAAATGAATATTTATAGTCTATAGAAGATATTATAAGAAGATGGAAAGATCGTAAATTTGATAACAGTCTATATGCACAAAATGATAGGAAAACTCAGTTTTTAACCATATTAGTAAAAATGCAGGAACAAGAGATACAGTTTGTAACATACATGAACAAATAAATACTCACATTAACTGAAATGAGTGAGTATTAATTTAGAAAATAACACAAAAGTACTTATCAGTCATTTTTCTCTTTTCAGCTGATTTGGGAACTACCATGTTCCACCCAACAATAGATCTCGAACTGGTCCTGGTTCATTTCAACAGGTCACCCCCAAGTTGAACCGAACATGCCAGAGATACTAGAAGGTTTAGGGAAAATTTGTTATCTTTCTGAAATATCCAACATAGTAGTCACAAGGCCCATTTACCAGCCCTTTGTAAAGTCTTAAAATAACTTTTCCCCCCTTTCCAAACTTTCTTGGACAGACCAAAATCTTACTTTGGTAATCTAAGCTCTCAATAGACCTACGACTGAACCCTCTAGTGAACTAGGGATCATTTCCCTTGCAACAACCTCTCTCTTCTATGTATAAGTTTCATTAAGGAGTAAGTATTCTAGCATTTAGGTTTAATCACTTTGTTTAGTCTCTAGTCAAACTTATTGTTTTGTATTATCTTTTATTTAATTATTTCATTTTAAACTCTCACAATTTAATTATAGATAATAAAACTCTCTTAATTGATTAAATAATGATAACATTTAATCCTAACATCTAGTTGATTTTAGTTATCAACTACTCAACCATTCTAATCTCTTAGCATGCTCGATCCCTCTTTTAGTGGGAGCCCCAGTTAGTCTTTAGAAAGAATAAACAGAGATAGGTATCATAAAATTTTAATAATAGTAAATTTGTTTTTGATGCTCTAGAGCTCCCAACTCAACATCAATTATCGAAAAAGATTCTAAGTGCTCAATAGCTTTACTTGCTCAAAACTTAGTTCGACAATAGTTCTAGCTGTGCTCCAGAGCTCCCAACTCAACACCACTTCAAATAATAGTATTTGGTGCTCCAGAGTTTGTTACTTAACACCATTGCATACTTTCTAAAAATATTCTAAGTGTTCCATAGATCCATAGCTCGATACTTATTAAATAATTACATCAAAATAAAATAAAATTAGTAAAAGCAAATAGTCTTTATTTTTGGGATATTACACTAAAGCTATGTTAACTTGAAACTTACATAAGTTTTGATTGGAATATCTATTTTGGGTGATTCAGGAAGTTTGATAAAGAAGAAACATAATAGAACTATAGGTAAATATTATTTTCTCTCTCATGGAAATGGGTTTTACAAAAAATTCTTCACCAATTAAACATCTAAAGAGATTAAACACGACTTGTGAAGAAAAGGAAGAAATGTGTAACTAACTATCCAATTTGGAGGAAAAAGTTAAGGAATTTAGTGATAGGTAAGTGACACATATTCAATTGATAAACACAAAACATGATTTGGAAAGTGAGTTGAAAAATATGGAATAGAAGATGGAAAAGATGGATTAAAATATGGGCAAGATGGCTAGTAAAGAGGAACTCGAAGTTATAAAGGGGGTAAATATAAATGAGATGACACATCTCTTTCCTGATAATTCATCTCCTTAGGAAGAGGATAAGGAGAACCATAGGGACTTGTCCCAGTCACAGAGAGAGAAAATTAAAAATAGTTGGAGAATAATAAGTTCAAGTTCTTGACACTTGATCATTCATCAAAGTTGTAATCCACATCATCATGGATCCAACTTGGGACCAAGGAATTACTTCATTCCAAATATCGATATGAAAAAGTTTGATGGAAATGTTTCCAGAAACATGGATATTCTAGATGGAGCAATTCTTTGATCTACACCAAGTGCCAACTTTAAAAAAGGTAACTATTGCATCCTTATATTTAGAACATGATCAATTTGCATGGTACCAATGGATTTGTGACCATAAAAAGGATTCTATTGTCTCTAGGTATATATTTACAGACAAATTGATAGCACATTTTGGGGATATTAAGAGCAACAACTTCTTTAGCCAATTGATAAATCTCAAGGAAAAAGTTCTAGTTACAAAGCACATTAAGTTGTTTTAGAAGTTGATTCTTCAAGTGAACAACATTCCAACGGATTATTTGTTGGATGTCTTGATGGGTACTTTAAAGGAGAGCCTTCAACATGAAGTATGTCTCTTTGAACTTAAATAAATGGAGAATGATTTGTGTTTGAGAAGGAAAGGTGAAAGTAAAAATATAGCTACTATAAGGGCTATACTAATACCTATAGTGTAGGAAATCCCCTTCCCCCCCAAACCTCACTCAGCCTACAAAGTTGATGCCTCAACTAGTGGAGGAAATAAGAGAAAATAGACTATGTTTCAATTGTTATAGAAAGTATAGTAAGCAGCATAAGTGCAGTGAGAAGAAATTATCTTATATTGATTGTGAAGAGAAAGAATATCTGTAACCAAAATAGTATCAAGAGGTGGATCTAGAAGATACTACTCCAACCATATATTGCCAAGCATTGGCCAACATTAGCGCTCCTTGATATTTATGGATAGAAGGACATATCAAAAAAGAAAAAGGCCACAATGTTGATTGATTCTGGTACTACCCATAACTTTATTAATTGCAAATTAGCTAAACCTCTTAACTACTTTATATATCTAACATCATAATTTCAAGTAATGATTGAAAATGGAGGTACCATAAATTTTTCAAGGAAGTGTTGTAGTATTGATATTTCCATGTAGGATTATTTATTGGATAAACCAATGATCGTAATCCAAATGGGTGGTGTTGATGTTGTACTAGGGGTCCAATGGTTATAATCGTTATGAATAATGTCTCTTAATTTTCTGGAACTTTTAATGGGATTCTCCTTAGAGGGAAAGGAAATTGAATTGGGAGGTATTCTATGGAGGCCCTCTAAAGTTATAAGCTATAATAACATGAAAATTTTGCTAAAAAAAAGACTACGTAATGACTTTGAGGACACAAGTACACAAACAACTCACTAAATTCGCCTCTAACACCCAAATTCATTTTTCATAAATTAATTATCAAATTTACAATGGAATTAAATATATGTTGGACCAATCTACACATATGTATATACTAAAAAATACAAGAAATTATAACACAAATGCTTTCATACAATGCCAAGCAAACCATGCAATGTGTACATACGTATATATGACAATTAATACACAATTAGATACTTATCTTAAAATTTCCACCAACCGATTTTAGACTAAGGATGTTCCTCCTTGTTGTAGGCACTCTATTACACCAATTCTCTCTATAAAAGAGGCCACCCCCGACCTAGGGATATCAATCCATAAGAAGGAAACTCATCTCAATACTATAAAACCCATATGTTCACAACCCCTTCCAAAGTTGTCCCAATCCCCTAACGCTCCTCCCCCATTAGCCTACATAACCCAAGGAATGAGATCCATTTCTCTTAGTTAACAATCCCTCATGTGATTTCTCCAATTCTCTTCTAGGGCTCCAACATAGGCCGGCTAGGTACTCTCCATGCCGAGACTCCAGGTACCTCAATTGCAAGACATGTTCTGTCATAAGGGAACTCAATTTCCTAGCACCAATATCTCAGGGTAAAAACATTCACAACTCTATACTGTTGGTTGTCCTCTAGTATAGCTTCAGGATATGTTACAAGATGATGGCTCAGTGATGAAAAAATAATGCTTGAATGAATTAATTCTCAATAATTTGTATGGTTGTTGAGAACTAGCCAAGTGGCATGCATGGGAAGCTCACTTCTCCCCTTATAATCCTAAGCTTAGGATAATTAACTCAAATTTATGGTTAATGCACTTTAATAACTAAGGCTTGATAAAACTTAGGATAAAAGGAATAATAAGGATAATGACTTAAACTTATAAGTCACTAGGG
The DNA here is from genome assembly GCA_001517045.1 of Pseudotsuga menziesii. Lineage (NCBI taxonomy): Eukaryota > Viridiplantae > Streptophyta > Pinopsida > Pinales > Pinaceae > Pseudotsuga > Pseudotsuga menziesii. The sequence continues at coordinate 98,931 of LPNX010983004.1, read as the reverse complement.
TCATCTCCCCTTTAACCCCCTTCTCACTTTCCCCTCTAGTGGAATCATAGGCCCCCATCTCTTCTTTGTCCTTCTTTGTCTACAATAGTCGTGTTTTTTATATTAATCCTAAAATGTACATAATTACCTAACCTTGTTCATACTAGACCATTTATGTCCAACTTTTAGCCATTTCATCATTATATACATATTTACATCATTACATGTTAGGGTAAAAAAAGGGGTGTTACATTCTCCTTCCCCTTAATTTATCCACCTTCTTCGGTGCATCATCAACACTATTGTTAATAACCAAATTTTCTCACCTACCACATCGTCAATCCCATCATATGCATACTTCATCATTCCACCTTAGTTCCATGCAAATGACCTTTAGGAAACATCAAAAATCCAAAAAAAAAAAAACATTAAAAGGGCCACTCTAAACCCAGATCGTGAATATTTCATTAAAAGAAGTGACTCAAGTCACACAAATTCCTTCAATATAAGCAACCCAAGTCACACAATTCCTCTAGATAAGTGTGACCTCGCCCCAAGCATAATTTTCGAGTATTTCTACTTTATTCATAAAGAAAAAAAAATTGTTAACATTCTTAACATGGACCAAATTAGGTAACGTATTTAGGGATAAAGAATATAACCTAGATCCTTATCCTATCCATTGTTGTTCCTACAAAAATCCATCAAGACACCTCATTCAAACATAATTCTCCATCTTTTCACTCAATTCATCATTATGTCGAGACTCTCTTTGAGCTTGAAGCTGGCCTTTTCATGCTTCTATCTCGCCTATTGATATCCTTATTGTGATGTGTGGCCAGAGGATTGCAATATCACAAGGAGATCAATGGACCCTCCCTAAGACAATTGCAGGGCCCACTTCCATTGCATTATATTAAGTTGATTCTTCCCCGTTGTACTATCTCATCTGAATATAAAAGAAAAATATTCTTTGATTCTTTAGATTATGGCTATGCATGTGTCTTTTATTGAAGAAAACACCCATGTTATTAGTTTATATATGCTTCAGTCTATTTATTTTATTGTTATATTCTACTTGTTTTTACTTTAATTTGAATCTCTAATGAGGTTGTACAACCCCTTAGCGGGTGCCTTTTGGCACGGGTGTGTGCCGAATCACACACAACAGATTTTGGTGACCATACTAGAGAGAATATATAATCCTTCTTTGGTTGTGTCCGAATTGCTTTTCTGACCTTTGTTTGAGTCATTTACTTCTTAGTTTATCTCTATTTTTTTTCTATATGTTGTTGTTTGAATTTCCAGTAGCTTCCCCGACCCATAACTCATCCATATTTGTCAAGTCAAAGGTGATTTTCTTGTCTTTTAGGCTTTATGTTTCAGGTTTCACTTGTTTATCTAGTCCCAACAACTTGAGTCGTGCATGTCTGACCTTTTCCAGTGACTTGGGTCACTTCTGTCTCTTTGATAAAATTGACTTGTTCAAAACTTCATTTTTTTTCAACAGTTTTCAACCTTGCTTTCCCTCTACTTTGATTAGGCAATGTCAGTTTTTCATTTTGAGTTCGTTACAGTCTCTTGATTACTATTTGCAATCTCTTTTGTTTATTCTAGAAACCCTTTTGATTTTCCTATTAGACTATTTGGCAAAGAAAAGTCCCTTTAGTCTTAGTACTTTCCTCTTTAAAGGTCTTGTTTGGATTTTTTTGCGGCTGCATTTACTTTTTGTTTCAGCAAGAGTTTTGATGACCAATCTTATTTCAGAGTTAATTAGTGAATTTGTTAAACCATTTTTTAGTTTTCTAGATTAGAGTCTTTCTCTTATTGAAGAATGTAACTTCATAATATATTCTTATTGTATTATTGTTGTACTTCCTTTGGAAGATATTCATATTGTGTTTGATCATGTAAATGAACCCCAAAAGAATGAATGTAACCCCTCTTGTAAAGTCGGCTCAAAAGAATATGGAAAGAACATTAAATAAAAATTATTTAATGTTGCACATGAGAAGTCAGCCTTTGAAATTAGAGAATTTGGCCCCATAAGGGGAAATTCACTTGAGATACAAGTACAAATAGAGAGGGCACACTTCTCATTTGTACACATTACTCACTCAAGCAAGTGTGCTAGAGAGAGAGAGAGAGAGAGAGAGAGAGAAGAAGAAGAAGAAGAAGAAGAAGATGTTTGCTTGGGAGAAAAGTCGCTTCATTGAAGACTTCTTACTCTTAGGGTTTCTTATCTTATCTATATTCGGGATATTTGTGTGGAAGAGCTTTAGCTCTTTGTTGTGCTAGATTGATATTTTACTTACTGATGAATCTATATTGAAGAAGTTTTTGGGTTTTCTTCCCTTTAATGGTTTCCTAGAGGATAAACTTTTGTGTCTCTCTTATGTTGTGCTCGTCTTTCTGTCAGTGATCCTATTACTTATTATTGTGATATAGTAGATTTGTTTAAAGATCTAATATAGCTACTATTCAAGTGCAAATCCTAACATGGTATCAGAGACATCCTAAAAGAAGTCATTGTGAAACAATTTGACATAATTTGAAAGCTAGGGCTTCCTATTCCAGACACTTCCCTCCACATATCAACTTGAAAAAGAGGTAAAACTAAATCGCCCTAGGAGGGTGTACTTTCATGTGGAGGAAAATTATATATCTAAGGATTTTCCTTTTTGGACCTATCATTATTGCTCGGGAAATCTAAGGCATCAAAATTTTGGCAGTTTTTTCCAAGTTTCAAAAGAAGAATACCTTTGCTCAACTCGCCTTAGGGAGGCACACCTCTTCCTTACATCAGAATTCCAAGATTCAAAAGTTGGAAAATTAGGGTTTCTTTGTCAAACCCCAGGTCAATAGAATTCAAAAGATCATTGAAGCTAACACTTGGAGTGAGCACCTCAATTGGTAAGTCATACAATCTTATTTCCATTTGAGGTTCTCATATTGTCAAGATGACTAACAACACCAATATCGAGGATAATATTGAAGGGACTAATAACTTCCAAGCATGGAAGTATAGGGTGTTTCTCATTCTAGAAGAGAATGATTTAGAGAACTATGTCAAGGAAGTGATTGCAAAGCCAGAGGGAGAAGAAGACAGATTAAGATACACGAAGAACATGGCTAGGGATAAGAGGATCATTTTTGATTCCATGAAGGATTACTTGATTCCTCATGTGTCATCATTGAAGATACCCACAAAAATATTTGACACTCTAACCAAGCTATATGAAGGAACGAACATCAATCAGAAGATGACCTTAAGAACTCAACTCAAGAATGTGAAGATGCAAAATTTAGATACCATACAATCTTATTTCACAAGGGTCTCTCAAATAAAGGAACAACTTGAATCCATTGAAGACATAGTCGAAGAAGCTGAGATAGTGATGACTACCTTGAATGGTCTCCCTAGGTCATGGGAGTCATTTATTCAAGGAATATGTTCCAGAATAAAGCTAATCAAGTTTAGAAGATTATGGGAAGAATTCACTCAAGAAGAGGTTATACTGGTAGCAAGAGAATAAAAGATTATCGAAGATGATAAAGCTCTAGCAATTCATACAAAGAAAGAGAAGTCAAAGGAAGAATATCATTCTCATAAGAAACCCAAGAAGTTTCATAAGTCCCACATGTCCCTGAAAGATTATTCATCAGTTAGATGCTACTCTTGCCAGAAGATGGGACACATTGCTAGGAATTGTCCCAATGAAAAATATCAAGACAAGAAAGGAAAGAAAGAAGAGGTATCACGCTCATTCCACTGAAGATGATGAACATGTTCAGAATAAGGAAAAAGAAGATTATTCAACTGAAGAAGAATATGTTTTGATTTCCACTCTTACTGGAACTATCACCCATGAAAGTGATACTTGGCTTGTTGATAGTGGTGCTTCTAAGCACATGATAGGTTTTATAGACTCCCTCTCTAACTTGCACAGAAGGATTCACCTCATAAGGTGAAACTTGGAGATGATTATCAATATCCCATAAAACGGGTAGGAGAAGCTTCTTACAAACTAGAATCTGACAAACCTACGAAGATGAGAGATATCTTGTATGTACCAGGATTGAAGAAGAATCTCATTTCCATATAAACACTAGAAGAGAAAGGATTCAGAGTTTCTTTTATTGATGGACAAGTTATTATGTGGCAAAAAAGAAAGACTATTGATGATGTACTTGTGGTTGGAGAACAAGATGGAGGTTTGTACAAATTGAAGGGTCAAGTAGAACAAGTCATGATGCATACCACTGTGAACTCGTGTGAACTTTGGAATAGAATAGTTTCTTATATCCACTACAAATCCTTGCTAGTGATAAGAAAGATGGTGACAGGACTACCATAGGTCCAGGCAGACCATGATGGAGTATGCAAAGGATGTGCTCATGGCAAGAATGTGAAGAGGCCTTTTCCAAGAAGTGACAGCAAGGTGAAGGGAATATTGGACATTATACACTCATATGTATGTTGACCAATGTCATCAAACTCACTAAGAAGGTATGCATATTATGTTTCTTTTATTGATGACTACTTTCGTAAAACTTGGAATTACTTTTTGAAAACTAAAGATGAAGTGTTTAGAAAATTCAAAGCATTCAAATCCCTTGTGGAAAACCACATTGAAAAGAAGATAAAGACCTTGAGATTAAATAATGGTGAGGAATACATATCAGAAGACTTAAAAATACTATGTAGAGATTCAAGATTAAGTGGGATATGAGCACTTCTTATAATCATCAACATAATGGCGTAGTAGAAAGAAAGAATCGAACAATAATGGAAGCAGTGAAAGATATGACCTATGACCAGTATATACCGATGCACTTAGGGGTCAAAGCATCCAGAACAGTAGTATATGTGCAGAATAGAACATCTCACAGAGTACTTGGGAACAAGACACCAGAAGAGATGTTTACAAGAGATAAATGAAAGGTCATACACCTAAGGATATTTGGCTATCCAATATATGTGTATGTTCCTAAGGACAAGAGAACCAAGTTGGATCCTTCAAGTAAGAAGGGCATATTTTTTGGGTACAGTGAAACATCCAAGGTATTCGTAATCTATATTACAGGATACAAGCAAATTGAGATGAGCAAAGATGTTACCTTCGATGAGGATGCATCCTTTGGTAGATAAAGACATATTCATTCTAAAGAAGTCCATGAGGATCCTAAAGCTCCAAGAGTGAGGGTTTCATAAGAAGACATGCTTTCAGAAGATCAGACTCCAAAAGATTATGATATGATAGAACCATGGAGGCCTGTAGATCCACCCTGAGAGGTGAATACACACAAGTGAAGACTAGCGTGGGCACGAGAGGCTATCCAAGATGCATAGAAATATGGTGCTCCATATGGGACTTCTAGAGAAAGCGAGATACCTCAACCATATTCCATTTATGTGGCTTTATTATGTGATATCATTGATGTAGAGCCTTCCAGTTATGAAGAAGCAGTTGAGAATAAAGTGTGGAAAAGATGATCGAAGAGTACCATTCAATCATGAAGAATGATGTTTGGGATGTGGTTCCGAGACCAGAGTGGAAGTGAGCAATGTCTTCCAAATGAATATACAAAATAAAGCATGTAGCAGACTGCATCATTGAGAAATATAAAGCAATATTTGTGGTGTGTGGATTCTCCTAGAAAGAAAGAATCGACTACGAAGGTACTTTTTCTCATGTAGCAAGATACACTTCTATTAGAGCTATACTTGTGATAGTTGTAGTGATAAAGTGGAAGATAGACCAATTGGGTGTGAATGCAACTTTCCTAAATGGTGTAGTAGAGGAAGAAGTGTATGTGGAGCAAACACTAGGATTTGAGACACATGGAATACAAACACATGTGTGCAAGTTGAAGAATCCCTTGTATAGATTGAAGTGGGCACCCAGGACGTGGTATGGCAGGATTGATAGTTTTATGATGACCTTGGGATTTACCAAAATTAAAGTAGATTCCAACATTTACTACAAGGTTGAGAATGGGTGGATAGTGATATTGCTACTATATGGATATGACATGTTTCTAACATGGGATGAGAAGCTCATTGCAGGAACTAAGAGGAATCTTGCTACAAATTTCGAGATGAAATATTTGAGTATGATGCACTACTACTTAGGTCCAGAGGTGTGGCAGAGTCTAGATCATATTCTCCTAAGTCAAGGAAAATATGTTGTGGAGATCCTAAAGAGATTCAAGATGTTGGACTGTAAAGATATGGCTACAAGAATGAAATCAAACTTGAAGTTGTTGTGTGATACTTATTCATATATGGTTGACTCTACAATATACAGACAGATGATTGGTTCATTGATGTACTTGATGAACACCAAACCAGATATATGCTTTACGGTGAACACATTGAGTCAGTACATGGTTGATTTGAGACGTGTTCTCTTGATTGTGGCAAAGCACATGATTAGGTACCTAAACGGTACACTTGAGTATGGAATTAGGTATGAGTCAGATCAAAATATTAGCTTACAAGGCTATGTTGATTCATATTGGGCCGGTAGTGTCATAGATAGGAAGAACACTTTAGGATGTTGCTTTTGTTTGGGGTCTAGCATGATTTCCTAATTCAACAGGAAGTAGACGATTGTGGCACTGAGTATAGGCAATGAAAAGTATATTGTAGCATGTGTAGCTAGCAGTGAAGCAATACTGTGGCTTCAGAAGTTACTTGCAGGGTTTTTTGATCTCGAGTTAGAGGCGACTTGTATTTTCTGTGTAGTTTTCCGTGAACCTAGTGTTTCATGACAAGTCCAAGCATATTGATATCATGTACAATTATATTAGATATATGGTACATAAGGGAGTAGTAAGGCTCCAATATGTTTCAGTGGGAAAGCAAATAGTCGATTTGTTGACCAAGCCTCTACTCAGAGTGAAGTTTGAGTACTTTGGGGACAATCTTGGCATGATGTAGAGAGATGTCCCTCATGAGAGGGAGGGATGAGTCCCATATACAATTCTAGGGACGTAGTTGATGATTGTGTGATAGCAGCGGGTGGTCATTTATGGTAATGTATTACTAGTCTATGTGATAACTGGAGAGAGTGACCATGTCATGATGATTGAAGAGAGTGACCATAGTTGTGATGACTGGAGAGAGTGACCATACTATTATATGAATATCCATTTGGGTATGTGTATCCAATTAAGTTGCATATCTAGTTAGAGCTAGTATGTGTGTGTGCACTAGAGAGAGTGACCATACATTTGTATGCATATCTATTCAAGTATGTGTATCCAATCATGTTGCGTATCCAGTTAATTGTAGAGCATGACCAACTTGTGATGATTGGAGAGCATGACCATATTGCAAGGGTTGGAGAGAGTGACCATACTTGTGATGACCGGAGAGCATGACCATAATTGAGATGGTTGGAGAGAGTGACCATACTTGTGATGACTGATAGTGTGACCATACTATGATGGTTGGAGAGAGTGACCATACTTGTGATGAATGGAGAGAGTGACTATACTTTGTATGTGTATCCAGTCGAGTATGTGTATCCAACCTAATATGTGTATCCAGTCGAGTATGTGTATCCAACCTAATATGTGTATCCAGTCGAGTATGTGTATCCAACCAAGTATGTGTATCCAATCAAGTATGTGTATCCAATCGAGTTGTGTATCCAGTTGGAGATGTGTGATGAGATGAAGTCTAGTAATGACGTAGTGTGTGCTCCTGGCTTGATGATGTGTTGTTATTGTTGGTTTATTGGTTAATACTAAGAGTGGGGGCGTGAATCAGTATTGTTATCGTTTTAGTAATTTAACCACTTTTTAAATCTATCATTAAATACACATAACAACAAGAATACATAGAACACAATTTTAACATGGAATCCCAATAGGGTAAACCACTAATACGTCCTATTACTGCAAAATTGTTATTTACAATAGTTTTTCCTGCTGCTATAGACAAGGATGGTATTACACCCTATTTACCAGCAACTACTGGAAGGAGGCTACAACCCCCTGGTTTATCAGGTACTACTGAAAGGATTCTACGACACCCTATTTACCAGCAACCACTGGAAGGAAGCTACGACCCCCTGGTTTATCAGTTGCTACTGAAAGGATGCTGCGACACCCTATTTACCAGCTACCGCTAGAAGGAGGCTACAACCCCGTGGTTTATCAGCTACTACTGAAAGGATGCTACGACACCCTGTTTTGTCAGCTATGACTGACAGGATGCTCCTACACCCTATTTACCAGCTTCTGTTGGAAGGAGGCAAAAACCCCCTACAGGCTTGTTGCCTGCCCTAGTGCCACCCTGCCACCCTAATATGTTTTCTGTAATATGTTAGATTTCTTTTCCCTCCATTCTCTGTCACACCCACTCGTCTCTGTTTCTAATTTTCTGATGTAGACACCGAGACCCATCTCTCACTCATACCTATGTGTATAAGTACCTTCATGTTTCCTACAGACGCATCTCTTTATTCTGGAAACATGCACTTTCAAATATGATAGTCACCCCTTTTCAACAATATATGATTAAAGATTCTTAATTAAATAATTAATTAAAAACTTCTTGATCACTTATGATCTGTGAGCTCCCTTCTTCTCTGATCGCAGGATTCGTTAGACCAATGCCTGTGGACTTCCTCTCCTCCATCAGTGAGAATACTCTATCTTCATACCTTCGGGCTTCACTTTTTCTCACGCCTGTGGGCTTCTTTTCCTCCTCTGCGAGCTCTCTACGGGCTATCTTCATTGCAGGATCATATGTACATGTTTCTCTCACAAAACACGGGCTTCACCTTCCATCTATGAGTTTCATGTTGGACATTCTTCTTTACCATTTACGGACGCACCTCAGAATTCATTTCCGTAACTCAACTTAACGTTTTCTGGTGCTTCCGCAATCTCCTTCTCCAGAATCAATCCAGGCCATTGATCTAATTTTGAGTCTCTCTGGTCCGTCGATCTAGAACATAGATTTCCCCCTTGAAATCGTATTTCCGCACTATGGTTTCCTCATCAACGATTCCCTACCGTTGATCTTTGTCGGGCATTTTCCGGACCGTTAATCTGAGGTCAGATCCGTATTGCGGACTGCGGGTTTCTGACTTTTCTTCAAATTGTATCTTGACTTTCCACAAGCTCCTTTCTGCAAGCTTCTTTCTGCAAGCTCCTTTTTGGAAGCTCCTTTCCACAAGCTTCTTTCCGCAAGCTCCTTTCCGTGAGATTCTTTCCGCAATCTCCTTTCTGCAAGATTCTTTCCACAATCTCCTTTCCACAATATTATTTCCGCAATTTTTCTTCCACATCGTCGATCTTTTGCAAAGTCTTTCTCGACCTTCGATCTTCAGGATTGCGGGTTGCGGGTTCATAGAATCTTTAAACGTTATATCCACAATTCCCTTTCCGTATTTTTTCTTCCACACCATCGATCTCTTTTAGTGGAACTAATCTTAGACATCCGATCTTGATTGTTGCAGAACTGATCCTTAATCATCGGATCTCATGCAGGATGCTTCCTGACGATCAATTTTAGATCAAATGTGGATCTCACCATGAATTTGCGGATGTGCACGATTTCTATGCAAAAATCCTCTGCGACTGTTTCTAACAGTTTTGAATATTTATATACACAGGGAATTTCATCATGCTGTTGATTATAAGGAATTTATAAACACTCTTGCAGATATAGTTTCTTTGTTCTTCGATTGTTACATATACTCTATCTCCCATTCATTTCACTCTTCTGCAGTTCCACTTTTCATTTGTCTAACCAACTTTCTCATTCATACTACATCTCTACTTCCACTCGAACTCTATTCTTTGTTTCATTAACCATTGTTTACATCATACTATTGACACTGTCTTGGAAGTCTTCAGATCAGTCATTTATGTTGTCTTATCATCCATGTCCATCTCATCTATTGCATTTGTTATAAATGAACTTTTATGACATCATCATTAGGACACCATCATATTCCATGCCATCATATGTTTCATGCCACATCCTCAACTATGCCATGCCATGCCATCACTATTTTATGACATCATCATTAGGACACCATCATATTACATGTCATCATATGTGTCATGCCACATCCTCAACTATGCCATGTCATGCCATCACTACCTTAGTCTTTCACTGAGTTTGTCCTATCATTATATCCATTGGTTATTCCTTTGTCATTCGTGAACACTTTTGACATCAATGACAACTATACTCAACAATATCCCCTTTTGGCATTGATGGAAACCTCTAAACATTCCACCCCTTTGACAACAATGACAAAGGATAACCTGTTATGCCAATGTTGTACCTATTTTGATATAGTATTTCCTATCTTTCTACTTTCTGACAACTCCCCTATCATCATATCTCCCCTTTGTTAACGAAACTGTGTTATTTAATCAATGTATTATCATTTATCTTAACGCTTCCTTTCTTGCAACATGTTCTTGGATGATAGCTTAACTGATAGATCCATGGACTCCCCCTGTCACTGTACTTCCTCTCCTTTGTCAACATTTTTATGACAGAGTTTACAGTCAGCATTGTTTTTCACACTCTTCCATTTTTTGTCTAGGATACATGTTTTTTTTTAAACTTTTTTCATGCTGCCATATCAAATGGTCTATTCTTCCTGTAAGTTAACTAGCTTCTGCTTTTACCAGAATTCCTTAAGCCTATGCATTTATATCTTCATATAAAAACCTAGCATATACTGCTGGATTCTTTTGGATTTTAGATCTATATTATCAACTATCTAGAGACCCATTACTTCAGATCCTCAACACAGAGATTACTTCAGTTTATTACATAGTTTCTATGGTCTCACTATCTTAGACACAAAGACTCATAACCTCAACCTTTTCCTTTGTCAATGCTGAACTCATCCTGCTGCCTTATCAATAGACTAAATTTTTATTTTTAGACTTGAGGTTTCTTCTACTGTCAACGATTTTTATGTGTCATGACTTCAAATACTAAGTGAACATAATCATTTTTATATTCTATTTGATTGCAGACATCATGGTCTTCATGACTCTCACATTTTTTTGTTCTCACGTTACTTCATACTTTCTCTTATGCCATCCATACACCAACCTTAATCACCCATCATCTTTGGAGAAGATAGCTTTCAATATACTTCAACATTAGACACCAATTGAGTTTTTTCTTAGATACCAATTGGAATTTTCTGACTTTAACTCCCCCTGAGTATAAGATCCCTTCTAATGTTATTTTCAGGGTTTTCTTTAAATCACGAGAGACTTTTTTTAGAAAAGGATCCCATAGTCATCACTACATCCTTCTTCATCACCTTTATCTTTATCGGTGTATTCTTTTATATCTCCATCTTGATTTTCCTCATAAAGGATGTCATCCTTATTTATGCCTCTATTATGCTCGTCGTTATCTTTGGAGACCTCACTGATGTTTGAAATCTTTATTTCTTCTACATCTTTGGTGTCTTCCTTTCTTCTCCACATCTTTTGTTTGTGTTCTGAGATTTTTTGGAACAATATTCCTTGTAGGAGTCTTCATTTTACAATCTCTTGCCATATGTCCATGGTTATTACACTTATAACATTCTATGTCATATTTTTGGAGTAGTGTAAAAAGATTCTTATTTCCCTTCAATCTATTACTTGATGACTTCTTCTTGTATTCAGAAACCTTTCTTTCAGTTATGCAATTTAAGGCTTTATGACCAAAATTATTACAAGAATAACAGTGACCTAAAAAGATATGTAGATATCTATTTGGTCTCTTGGGTGCTATATTATTTCTATTTTTATCTTGAGAAATTAAGCCTACTTTCTTGCTTCCTTCCTTTTTAGCTGGAGTCTTTAGTACTTCAGTATAGATTTTCTTACTTTCTTCTTGATTGGTGACTGGGAAACTCTTTGGATTCTTTTCTTTAATGAACCCTAAACCAGATCTGTCATTGAATGATATTTGGCTATTCAAAATGTCATCTAGAATCCTTGGTTGTTCTCAAACTTTGATTTAATGGATTTTTCATCAACTCCTTCTCTAAGTTAAGTAAGTTCTTTCTCAAGTTTTTCAGAATCTTGAATTCTCTTCCTAAGCAAAAATAGTAGATCTTCCTAACTCTTCTTGGCTTCTTAAAGTTGGTTTCTCAAATCAGTAATAATTTGATTTGTCTCTTCTTGGTATTTAGATAGTTTCTCTTTCAAAACTTTGTTTCTTTTCCTACATCTTTCAATTTCATCTACAACAACCATGTATTGAGCTTCTATGTCCACTTCTGATTCCTCATCTAAATTTGTTGTTCCTATAAATAGGATTTCTTCATCTTCACTCATCTCCTCATATTCACTTTATTCCTTGGAATAGAAGTTCTTCCTTTTTATCTTCAACTTCTTCTTACCCTTATGACAACAAGATTATTAATGGTCACTCTCCCCTTGTTTTGGGCAGGAACACTTATGGGAAAAATGTCCAATCCTTCCACAGTTAAAACATTTCAAAGGTAGCTTACCTTTGTATTTCCGAGTGCCTTTCTTAAGTTTACTTACAAAGAGGGCTTCCTCATCATCTAGATTCTCTTATTGGTTTTTGGAAGAGACTTTAAACGTTGCTTCTTTCTTTGAGGTTTTATTTTGTCCAGTTCTCATCTCATACGTAGTTAGAATTCCATGCAACTCATCTACTGTCATTGTTTTAAGGTCATCTCGTTCCTCTAGGGTGGAAACCTTTGAGTCATATCTCATTGGTAATGTTCTTAGTATCTTCCTTACCACTTCTTTTTCTTTCAATTTTCCTCCAAGACCTCTAATAGAATCAACCACCTCATCTACACGAAGAAGGTATTCCCCACTATTCTCTTCTTCTCTCATTTTGAGGCTTTCAAATTGACTTTTATATGTCTGCAGTTTGGATTCTTTGAACTTGGATGCTCCTTCATAGATAATATTCAACTTATCCTAGGCTTGCTTGGCAGAAGTACATTGCATAACCTTAGTAAACACAGTGTTTGTTAATCCACTCAAGATTGCATTTAGGGCTTTGACATTTCCTTCGTATTGGCCTAGTTCTATTGTGTATGTAGGGTACTAGTTTCCTATAGTAACCTCCTTTTTAGTTGCATCCCAAACCTTCCATCCAAGGGACATTAGATGGCACCTCATTCTTGCACTCCAGTATGCATAGTTTTCTCCTGTAAATAGTGGAGGTCTGTTAGTGTCCAAGCCTTTTTGTTGATCCATAGTGGTTTTATAAAGGATCTACCTTCCAGTGGTTAAACTATGTTGAAGGAACCCGCTCTGATACCAATTGTTGGTTTATTGGTCAATACTCAGAGGGGGGGGTGAATCAGTATTGTTATATTTTTACTAATTTAACCACTTTTTAAATCTATCATTAAATACACATAACAACAAGAATACACATAACATAATTTTAACGTGGAAGCCCAATAGGGTAAACCACCAATACGTCCTATTACTGCAAATTTTTTATTTACAAATAGTTTTTCCTGCTGCTATAGACAAGGATGGTATTACACCCTATTTACCAGCAACTACTGGAAGGAGGCTACGACCCCCTGGTTTATCAGCTACTACTGAAAGGATGCTACAACACCCTATTTACCAGCAACCACTGGAAGGAGGCTACGACCCCCTGGTTTATCAGCTACTACTGAAAGGATGCTACGACACCCTATTTACCAGCAACCACTAGAAGGAGGATATGACACCCTAGTTTATCAATTTCTACTGAAAGGATATTGCTACGACACCCTATTTACTAGCTACCACTGGAAGGAGGCTATGACCCCCTGGTTTATCAGCTGCTACTTAAAGGATGCTACGACACCCTGTTTTGTCAGCTATGACTGACAGGATGCTCCTACACCCTATTTACCAGCTTCTGCTAGAAGGAGGCAAGAACCCCCTACAGTCCTGTTGCCTGCCCTAGCGCCACCCTGCCACCCTAATATGTTTTTTGTAATATGCTAGATTTATTTTCCCTCCATTCTTTATCACACTCACTGGTTTATGTTTCCAATTTTCTGATGTAGACACCGAGACCCATCTCTCACTCATACCTCTATGTATAAGTACCTTCATGTTTCCTATGGACGCATCTCTCTATTTTGGAAACATACCCTTTCACAATCATGCCCTTTCAAATCTGATAGTCACACCTTTTCAACAATCTATGATTAACGATTCTTAATTAAATAATTAATTAAAAACTTCTTGATCACTTCTGATCTGTGAACCCCCTTCTTGTCTAATCGCAGGATTTGTCAAACCAATGCCTGTGTACTTCCTCTCCTCCATCAGCGGGAATACTTTATATTCAGACCTTCGGGCTTCTTTTCCTCCTCTATGAGCTCTCTGTGGGCTATCCGCATTGCAGGCTCATCTATACATGTTTCTCTCACAAAACACGGGCTTCACCTTCCATCTATGAGTTTCATGTTGGACATTCTTCTTTCATTTATGGACGCACCTCATAATTCATTTTTGCAGCTCGGCATAACATTTTATGGTGCTTCTGCAATCTCCTTCTCCAGAATCAATCCAGGTTGTTGATCAAATTTTGAGTCTCTCCAGTCCATCGATCTAGCACATATATTTCCCTCTCAAAATCGTATATCCGCACTACGATTTGCTCATCAACGATTCCCCACCATTGATCTTCGTTGGGCATTTTCCTGACCATTGATTTGAGGTAAGATGTGGATTATAGAATGCGGGTTTGTGACTTTTCCTCAAATCGTATCTCGACTTTTCACAAGCTCCTTTCTCTAAGCTCCTTTCCGAAAGCTTCTTTCCGCAAGCTCATTTCCGTAAGCTTATTTTTGCAGTATCCTTTCCCTCAAGCTTATTTCCACAATCTCCTTTTTGCAAGCTTCTTTTTGCAATTTTTCTTCCGCACCGTTGATATTTTACAGAGTATTCCCCGACCTTCAATCTTCCAAATTGTGGGTTCATAGAATCTTTAAACGTTATTTCCTCAATTCCCTTTCCGTATTTTTTCTTCCGCACCGTCGATCTCTTTTAGCGAAACTAATCTCAGTCATCCGATCTTGATTGTTGCGAAACTTATCCTTAATCATCAAATCTTATACAGGATGCTTCCTGACGGTCGATTTTAGATCGAATGCAGATCTCACCATGACTTTGTGGATCTGCACGATTTCTTTGTGAAAATCCTCTGCGACTGTTTCTAACAATTTTGAAGATTTATATACACAGAGAATTTCATCATGCTTTTTATTATAAGGAATTTATAAACACTCTCGTAGATATAGTTTCTCTTTTCTTCAATTGTTACATATACTCTATCTCCCGTTCATTTCACTCTTCTGCAGTTCCACTCTTCATTTGTCTAACCAGCTTTGTCATTCATATTGCATCTCAAATTCTACTCGACCTCTATTCTTTGTTTCATTAACCATTGTTTACATCATACTGTCGACACTGTCTTAGAAGTATTCATATTAGTCATTCATGCTATATTATCATCCATGTCCATCTCATCCATTGCATTTGTTATAAATTAACTTTTATGACATCATCATTAGGATACCATCATATTCCATGTCATCGCATGTGTCAAGCCACATCCTCAACTATTCCATGCCATGCCATCGTCATTAGGACACCATCATATTCCATGTCATCATATGTGTCATGCCACATCCTCAACTATGTCATGCCATGCCATCACTACCTTAGACTTTCACTGAGTTTGTCCTGTCATCATATCCACTGGTTATTCCTTTGTCATTCGTGAACACCTTTGACATCAATGACAACTATATACTCAACAGCTATTGTGATGCCCCTGAATGTATGATTGTGACTTATGCATGTTTGAGATTATGGCTTGGTCATGTTGAACTTCTAGTAATGTATAGATTCGAGAGATGTCGGAAGGAAATGGTTAGAGTACATATATGTACCAGCAGTGATGATGATCGCATGAGAAGAATACCTTCCTTGTTAAGAGGGAGTGTTGAAGAATGTAACTTCAAAATATATTCTTATTGTATTAGTGTTTTACTTCCTTTAGAAGATATTCATATTATATTTTATTATGTAAAAGAACCCTCAAAGAATGAATGTAACCCCTCTTTTAAAGTTAGCTCAGAAAGGAACGAACATTAAGTAAGAATTATTTATTGTTGCACTTGAGAAGTCGACCCTGACAGTTAGAGAATTCAAACCCATATGGGGAATTCACTTGAGAGACAAATATAAATAGAGAGGGCACACTTTTCATTTGTACACATCAGTCACTCAATCCTGGTTCGCTAGAGAGAGAGAGAGAAGAACGAGTTGGCTTGGGAAAGAGTAGTTGCATTGAATACATCTTATTTGTGTTTATTATCTTATTTATAGTCAGGATATTTGTGTGGAAGAGTTTTTTCTCTTCATTGTGTTGGATTGACATTGTACTTACAGAGGAATCTACACTGAAGAAGTTGTTGGGTTTCTTTCCCTTTAAGAGTTTCCTAGAGGAGGAACTTTTTTGTCTCTTTTATGTTGTACTTTTATTTCTTTTAGTGATCCTATTACTTATTAGTGTAATATAGTAGATTTGTTTAAAGGTCTAATATAACTACTATTCAAGTAGAAATTCTAACATCTCTTATCTTTACAAATTCAAATTGTTTAGTTATCTCATTTTCATGCTGGCATTGATTAGTGAATATCTTGATCATAACCGTTTATGTTGAGATAGATTTATTTGAATAAAAGTTATCTAGCTTAGTATTGGAGTTGTTTTATCTCTTTCAAGCATTTACATTCCTTGGTTGCTTTCAAATGTTAGTTTTACACACCATTTGTGTACACACTTTCACACCCTATATTAAAACTATCACTTGGTTCATGACCCCAAGTGGAGCCTAAATCAACCATAATATAACTCATTAAATCCTCACTTGAGGACCAAAATAATATTGTATTTAGGTTAGGAATTTGAGGATAGGAATCTAAATAATTACCCCTAGTCACTATACATTTGAGACATAGTGTTTGACCATTTAGGGAACTAAAATCCTCATGTACTGTCGGATATGGTTTAAGCCAATCTATGGGTGGTCCCATCTATTTAGGGTGGTACGTGGAAAGACTAGAACCAAATGGTTGGATGGTGCATTGTCCCCACTCAGTACTAAATATCATCCAGATTGATGCCTTCAAGTTGAAGCTGCAGGAAACTCATCTAACATATCGATGAGTGAGCTAGCCTATAAGCCTTTCTTTTTAGGTATCTTACCTAGAGGCGGTTTCCTTTGGTGGGAATATTCCTAGATAAAATATAGTTAGTTGCGACCCTAGCTCTATAATTGTTCTTGCGATATTCAATCACCATGATGGGATAATATTGATGCTCTTATTTATGTCTAGTGATTGGAAGACTCAACTCAACTTTCTACTTCTTTTGTTGGATGGGTCTGATATCCCCATTCAAGGAAAGATTTGAGAAATATTTAATTGGTGCTATTTTTTAAATTTTTTCTATTTTTCTAGATTAGATCACTTGTTGCACACACATTGCACCTATTGTTTGTTTTGGTTCCTTTTACATAGTTGAGATTATATTATTTGAGCATTTCCGACCATAGCCTTGCACGGTTTATTTAGTCATCTTATACTTCATCATTATAGCTCCCCCAAGGTAGTGTCATAGGCACGGGAGCCAACCCCATTTTTATGGATTCTTATACCACGCTATATATTCTATAAGACACATTGCACTATCACTAGAGCACTCCTTTGAGTCATCTTACTTCGACTCCTCATAGTTAGGATCACCTTCACCTTTGCACACTACTCACACCATGACGGGTACCATTCCCACTTCCACTATCATTCATGTTAGTAGCATCCCCTCTTCTAGTGGTGGAAGCATTCCTATTGGTAGCATCCCCTCTTCCAGTGGTGGAAACATTCCTCTTTTTGGAAGAGTAACTATTGGGGGTGGTTTCACCGGTGCAGTAGTGACCAACAACATTCTTGGTTATTCTATGTCATATCCTAATACAAGCCTTCCTTTCATGGTTAGTCTCAACATTCCAAATTTGGAAAGACTAACCAATGACCCCATCCATCATGATCATGCATGGATTTCCATGCCTACCAAAATCCCTTCAAACATACCCAAGTTTAAAGGGAAGGCAAGAGATGATCCTCAAAACCACATCATGTCTTTCCACCTATGGTGATCCTCCAATAGCATTGTAGATGATTATATTTGGTTATTCCTATTTTAGAGAACCTTGACTAGTGTCGCAACTAAGTGGTACATTAAGCAACTTCATGGGACACATTCCAAATTTGTGTCCTTAGCCTCCACTTTTTCAATGTTCTTCTAGTTTCGCGTCCGTAATGAAAAGGTATTAGAAATCCTACTATCATGAAGTTATAATTATTCTACCCATATCATGGATCACATCCATGAATGGAATTGATGTCAAATTATTTGTAATATTAAGCGCAACAATCGTATATTATTAGACTGGTTCTTGAAATATCTCCCCCCATTATAGCTAAAGACCTAGACTCTCAATTCTCACAAATCGAATAAGAATCCATCCTCAAGGCTCAATAGTATGAACTAATTTACACAAATTCCAATTACTTATACACAATCATCCTTAATGCCCCTCGAGGAGCCTCCTCCCAGAAGGATCCTCCAGGGGAATCTAAAGTTGTAGATGGTGTCTTTGGTGTTATTGCATCATGAACAAACCCTTATGGGTATTACCCTCACCCTTTCGGTATTTATGCATATGGTAACCCCCCTAGCATTAAGCAACAATATCGGGGCCCTGCCACTGCACCTTGTTATGATCCCAACTTAGCTCGCTCTTCTTCACATACATGAACGAGTACCTCTTATTTGTCTCTTGCTTCAACTCCCCTTTTTCATGGACCCTCATGTAGTGGCACCATGTGTGGCTACTCTTATACCAAATATGTGACTCCCTCGAACACTAATCCATATTACCCTTTTACTGGCCCTCCACTAGCTCCTCCAATGCAACCATATCCTGTAGCTCCCCCTTTTCCTCATGGGAAAGTATACACTCAACAGAATATGCAACCACATCCTGTAGCTCCCACTTTTCCTCATAACCAACAAGATTAGTCCAAACATAAGAATAATGGGAAGAACAAAGTGGACAACCAATTCCAAGGAGGTGGGGCTCAACCTTCTAACCCTCCTAAAAACACAAAAGCCAATCCTAACCCAGCAAATTAGGATTTGAATAAACCTCCCAAGAAAGGAAAAAATTATTAGTTACAGACTAATCATCCATGATCCTTCTACAGTGTCTATGGAATTACCCACCATTGCCCCCATTTGGATAAGGCTCATCAATTATGAATGAGTCCAACCAATGAAACATGACTACTGCCCCACGGGTGAAACCTAATCCACCTCCACCTCATTCCACCCAAACACAATTGATGGTACTGGAAAACCCCTCCCCACTGCAAGGGGTAGTCACAGGGAAACTTGTGGCACCTTATACACCCCCATCATCATCCTCTAGTAAACCTCATGACCAAGGTAACAAGAAACCTAGTTATCCAAGAACACAACACAAAGAAAGTATTCCTACCATATATCCAATGGACGACTGACATAATAGCCAAAGTATTAAAGAAAAAACAAATCAATACTATCTTCCACCCACCAAACTCCTTATAAAACATGTTGGATAAACCAAAAGATCCAAATGGCCCCAAACTAATGAAATGTATCTACTCCCTTGCTCTTGTGGTGATGTGTACATTGGAGAAGCAGGACAATCAATAAAAACAAGATTAAAGGAGCATTGTGTTGATATCATGCTTGATATAACCAAGAACTCAGTTTTTGGGGAGAATTTGTTGAAATTAAACCATCATATATGTGTCGATAAACCCAAGTTTATTACAATGGAGGGTCATTATAACACAATACATATATTTGAGGCAGTTGAAATAGAAAATAATCCAAATAAATTTAATAGGGATGATGGTCTAACTCTTAACAAATCTTGGAAACCTGTCATTCATTCTATAAAATATTTGAAATCTCCATTCATTAACCTATATTGCTTGGGACAGCATTCAACGTTGACTTACTCTATTTGGTGTTAGTATCAATCAATATTTAAATAGAATTATGTGCCTATTATCCTTTGAGATGATCCTATCCTCTCCTAATGATGGACTCAACTAATGGAGTAAAAAACATATTGAAATTATGATGATTCACATAGTTTTTTCAATCTCTGATTCCAAAATTCAACCTGTGAAAAATATGAACCAATCCATACAGGGGTACCAAAAACTTGTGAACATGAGAATCCCTATTATGCACATCAAAACCTATGACAACTAAAACAACCTAAATTAGGTCAACTCCCTCTTTCCGAGAGAGTCATGAAGCAAGAGTAGCATCATTGTCAAATCCCTTTATATGAAATATTCTAACAACCCTATCCTTGTACTCTACAAGAATCCCACCATTTGTAAACCTAGAACCAATCCTAGCATCATCCTCCATCAAGGTACACACCTTCCCCCCTTAAGACAATTATAAGGCTCATACTATGTAAGAAACCAATGCAATGCGACTGTAATATCTCCTAAGAGGTATACTCACCCTCGTTGTATATTTTGTTGTTCCTATCTACTCTTAAGCCTCCTATAATGTCTAAGTGATACATCTTTGTCTCTTGCATGTTGGAGCAGAAGGTGAGGGAATATTCATCCCTAATATCACGTCCTCCACCCCTAACTCTAAATCATCACAAGTATCTGAACAATCTTTAGAACCAACTCATTCTCCTAAATAATTGGGGGAGAATCATTATAAATTCAAGAATTTACATCTTCATCCAATTTCACTTATTTACATACTATTATCATCCAATATTTTCAATACGCTAGAATATATATCTTGTAAGTATTGTAAGTTTCATTGTATCCAACAAAAATGCCCTTGATACTCGAAGGTTCCAACTTTTCTTATGTTCTCCTTAAATACGTGAATATAAATTGGAAAACCAAACACATAAAGATGTGATGCATCTAGTTTCACACCAATAAATACCACATCTAGTGTCATGTACTTTAATATCTTGTGAGGACACTCCTTCAAAATATACATAGTTGTATTATAATCCTCAACCAAAAATACATGGGGAAATGCATGTCGTGAATCAAGGACTTAGTAGCCTCAACAATGGACTTGTTATTCCTCTCAACAACCCTATTATGTTGTGGGTTGTAAGGCACTATAAACTCCCTATTGATTCATGCTTCCTTGCACAAAAAAAACTTCATAGAGGTATACTGATGTCCATTATTTGAGTGAAGTATTTTGATCTTCCTTCTTGTATCATTGTAAGCTAAGGCCTTCAACTCTATGAACTTGTTGAACACCTCGTCCTTGGTGTTCAAAAAATAAATATAGGTCCTATGAGACGAATGTGGCATAATACCAAATACCTATCAAGGAAGTGTAAGACATAGGTATACATAATTTTGAATGGATTAAATCAAGGCTCCCTCTTGATTTTCGTTCACTACTAGGAAAAACAATCTTAATGTGCTTTATACCAAGAACACATCCTTTGCAAACACCTTTTTTTCTCTGTAAGTGCTCCATAATGAAAATGGACAAGATGCATTTGATATAACTCACATAACTTGGCACTACCATGCACCAAAGCACCATGCTTCAATGGATCTTCCTACAACTTATAAATAACTCCAACCGAAGCCCCTTTTGCTATAGCATGGGTTTGGTCTCTAAAGATGAATTTTTACGCATCAAACTCAACCATTCAATGAGGATTTTCCATATAGGAAATCCAAAGAAGGTTCTTCTTAAAACTAGGAACAAACAAAAAATCACTCAACTCCAGTTCATCCTGAAGGCATATGGAAGGAAAAGGAGCCAACTCCTCTCACGGGATAAGCGGCATCATCACCTATCTCTGCACCCATGCCTCCCTCTTGCTCTTGAATTATTTTGAATAATTACTTGTCATGTGTCATAAATAGAGGAAATTTGGTAAAAAAAATGGACCTCATAAGGAAATTATTAAATAATAAGTTGTATATGCCACATCAAATTCGTTTATGCCACATCACACTGACATGTAAGTTAGGCTGATCTAAAAATACAAGGTGAGAGTTAAACATAATAATGATAAGTTTAGATTCTTGTGCCTGCAATAAATGATAATATATAACATTCAATAAATAATGTGATATTAATATAAAATAATGATATAATGATAACACCTTTAACTATATAATAATAATATACTGATAGCTGAATTTAACTATATAATAATAATAATAGTTAAATATAATAATGATGTAATGGTGGTTGCATTTAACTACATTTTACCCTCTTCTAACATGTATCTTATTTGTCAAAAGATTCCTAAAATATTCTTTTGCAAATTTGAAACCAATTGAAAGGAATATCAGAAAACTTATAATATTAAAGTTGTAGGTCTCATTGAAACCTTTCCAATGGTAAAAGGTTGTCTTGAATGGAGCTCAATATTAAAAGTTATAGACAAATGTCAATAGATCATTTTTCATGTCAAAAGATTCCTTGTAGTGGAAAAATGCATGTGCCACAAAATCCACCTAGAATGTAAAAAAACTTATAACACCAAAGTTGTATATATTTCCAAGATATTTCTACCAATATAAATTTTGTCCAAATCTAATTTAAGGATCAAAAGTTATGGTGAAAATACTATTTTTTTTCTTATTTAAGATACATATTGGATTTTGTAATTTTTTGTTTTAATAATAACAATATAATAATAGATAATAGATAATAGAAATGCAAGACGAATGGGTTAGCTCAAGTGGTTGAGAGATGAGTTGTAAGTAGAAGGTGTCGGGGTGAAATCCTCAAGTGGTTATGCATAGATATATAAGGGTCTCACTTGATGTACCCATCGAGTTACGCTCTGTAATCAGAGCCAACTGAGTGAGGCCCCTTTGGATGGCCCCCTTGGAAATTATTCCCGTGGACGTAGAAACCCCTCTCCAGGGTTGTAAGCCACATTACAGAAATATATAATAGAAATGAAAATTATGATTAATATATAATAATGGAAGTATGATAAATAAATGATACTAAGTGTCATACATTAAATGGAAGTACTAATAATATAAATATTATATGTTTGGTATTTCAAAGATATTTATCATATTGAAAAAATCAAACCAAGATCTTAACCAATGTGAGGTGTGTATATGATTAAATGTTACCAATTAAAATCGTGACATATAAGCATCATTAGCTTTTATATGTCCACCTCAACAATTATCGTTGACATAATTTTTTGAATTCTATTGGTTATTGAAATTCTAACTCAACAAGGATTATTTTTCTTATTTGGCCATTTTAGCCCTAAATTTTCTCCAATTCTCAAAGTTTCATTTTCCACATACTATCCAACACTATACATAGTCTTAGAAGACATTCAAGAGACCATAACTATATCCACTCTGAAAAATCAACAATATGAAGAAGAAACAACCCTTCCAATGATCCAAGTGTTTCCCTCAAGTGACTTATGGTTTAACATTCAATAACCTTAAAAATATCAAGAACATATATTAAGTACACCATATTTGAAATACCATCTCCTTATTTCACTAAGAGTGATCTCAGCCACAAAAACTCTAATACCATGCAAAAATGTCTAGATATAGAGAAATTAATGCAACTTTAAAAATTTCACCTCTCTCCTAGAGGTTTCTCGAACCTCAACTCTATGAATTTTCATCCTTAGGATTGTTATAAAATATGATAAAATCTAGCAACAATGGAAAATATTTCACCTCTTAACAACCCCAATCAACAAGGAAATCTCGGAGAAAATATACCAAATGTGTGCCAACATGTTTCGAACCTTTAGGGAAATATTATCGTGCAGAAACTAGATCTGAAAATCACCTTATAACAACAATAATTATAGTTGTAAATATTCCCTATATTCTTTAGGATTGATTTTAAATGATTAACCAATTTCATCCTTAACTTACGTCAAATTAGCAAGACATACTAGTGCCGGAAATCACCAAACCATGAGGAAATAGATAGTTGAAAATCAAATGTGCAATCAAACAATTTTGGACAAACGAAAACTTCATGTGTGTGTGCGTGTGTCCACGTGTGTGTGTGTGTGTGTGTCCACGTGTGTGTGTGTGTGTGTGTGTGTGTGTGTGTGTGTGTGTGAAAGATGAATTTCATGTATATACCATAGCCTCATCTCAAGCTTTGTATAATCCTTTAACTCTTCAAAACCCTACAAAAGGAAAACAAAGAAGAAATACTAACCAATCCTAAGGAGTTCTAATGAGAAAGTATCACATTGCATGGCATCCAAGGCAATATGTCCCCCCCTCTTCAATCCTCAACAAGTACAATATAAGGTTTAATCCCAAAACCCTAGCTCCAATGTCTTGAGGAATTTCTAAAACCTCAACCCTAATATGCAAGATGCTCCAAAATATCCAAAAAAGCCTAGAACCTCCAAGATAAGAGAGATAAAGTACAAAGACGAGAGAGAGAGAGAGAGAGAGAGAGAGAGAGAGAGAGAGAGAGAGAGATAGTTTCACTCTTCTCCTCACATGTCTAACACAAGACGATGAGGAGTGATAATAATGAAAGGAATCACCTTCCTCTTTATGTATGGGAGTTAAGGGAGGCCAACGATATATATATGTGGGATTAAACTCTTTTAAGAAACCTAATAAAAACACAAGTAAGATCACGCATGTGTAGTGCTGCACTCCAAGCGTACACAAGTCAAGCTTCAAGGTTGTAGCATTCTAACCTTAGACATTAGTATAAATATGGATAGCATATGGTAGTAGTAAAAAGGTCAATTAATATATGAAAATAAAAAGGAATATGTGCATTATAACTAACAAACCGTCAATTATGCATACATATTAAACCAAACACACTAAAAGTGATACGTGCATATTAATATTGATGCATTGTATATGATGTGTTAGTATTAAACCTAAAGCAGCAAGGTTAGTGCTCTGCATAATGCACCAATGCAAAAACAAATAGCAATTTCTCATATCTAGTGCACCCCATCCTCGAGTGCACCAACAACAATGCGCTAGGCAATGCACTAAAAATAGTGCGCCACACAACTAATTAGTGGGTGTTCGGTCGTGCAACTGGATATACACATAAGCATCGATGCCTTTTTTTCAGAAGAAAAAAGCATGTCCTTGATATTCATTAATGAATCAAAGGGCATCTAATGTGCCATCCCAATGACTGGGTTATAATCATGAAGGTGGATCATAAAGAAACATATCAATCACATCATGAAGGAGCCACATCCTGACAAGTCTGCAAGGGAGACAAGTATGTCACCAACAATACAGTATCCCATCAGTATAAGCTGCCATGCAAACCATATCTACCGTGAACAAATGAGAGCTGAACAACAGTCTAAAAGAGCCCGCTCCATAACAAATCAAAATGGGGTGCAGTAAGTAAAAGGAGAACATGCTCCAGCACCTGGTTCAAAAGAGCACAAAACAATCATGAGAGGTCACATAGATCAATAGTTTATTGATTAAATAGCACATACTAGTGACATAGCTTATTGATTAGATACAAAATGGGCACATAGATCAATAGTTTAAATCTTTTCATGGTACATCAACGTGTAACTAATGTTGACTAATGAAGCTACAAATAATGACCATAATAATGTCTACACTGCTTAATTAATCTTATAGTGACGTAACATGTTTAGAAAGGCTCTTGTCTCATGAACCATCCAAATGTTGAAAGTAAGAGGTTATTACTCTAAAGCTAGTAAATATATGAATATATGTTATGAAGGATTCTCTATACTAAAGATGTAGCATCTTGAATATGAATAGGAAATACAACTTGTGAAGATGTAGCATCTTGAATATGAATAGGAAATACAACTTGTGAAGATGTAGCATCTTGAATATGAATAAGAAATACAACTTGTCACTGCTTAATTGAAGGTTGCAAGGGGTTATTAGCTCATTTTCTATATTGGTTCTTCCAATATATTGGTGTTGGCGTAGGGGCAGGCCTCCTGGGGATGGAGGCCTCAATATATCCAAAATAGCAGAAAACGAAGCTCATTAAATCACCCAACGAAGCTAGGCACGAGGGCTTTAAATAATCTGAGGGATGCTTGCTGCTTTCTGGCTAGTTCATAAACGTGAGCAGTTCTCGATACACTGTGTTCAGGAGGTTGTTGCCACAGGTAATAAGGGAAATAATCCATGGGAAAATCAATCCTTATTCATACATAGGCTTTTCTGGTATGAAATGAGCCACTTCGAAGAGGTTCATTGCTCCGACCCAGAATACAATTAATCTAGCATGAGCCACGTGAGCCCCAAGCAATTTACCAGACAAATTGATAAGTCATGTGAAAAATTGGTAATCTCTTTTTCCTTTTTCATTTTCAATATATAAATTTATAGTTTGTACATTGTTTTTTATATTTGTTTTTTATATATGGTGCAAGTGTTGTTTTGAAACCATTACAATTGTTTCAAACCCCAAAACAAGATTAGAATCTTAAGAAGAAGAATGTGAATTGATTGGATCAAATATCACAACAATATTCACATTTAATATCACAATGCAAGGTACGTTTTTACGTACTTATACATTTTTTATAATCATGAATTGACCTTTATATTTAATTTGAATTATGAATTGCACACACATATCTAGAATAAATAATATACATCTTCACATAACCATTTTACACGTTATATGGTGAGCATGTAACAATATTTTGAGAAATCCATCAAAAATAATTGTCTTAAACCATTACGGCATTCGCCTTTACTTCAAGGAAATTTAAGAGATGTAAGTTATATACCCTATACTATGGCTCATGATAACATTGAAATGTAATCTATAATATTCTTGAATTTATAGCTTCTTGGTGCATTTATGTTATCCCTTCTCTATGGTCCTGGTATCATTTTCATGATATAGATTTAAAAGTTAATAGTTATTGACTATATTGTAACTTTTATAGGTGACAAATAGGGTGAATGATGCTAGTAATTTCAAAAGAATAAAATTCACTCTAAATGACTTGAAAGCATGCAAGTTCTAGTCTTGAAAGCAATATATAGAGCATAATTTTAAAGAATAATATAGTTGTCACTAAAGCCATTAGGTTGTTCACTTTGAAGTCTATAACAATGCACCAAGTTTAGGTAATTTGGGCCACAAATTTATGGATTTGGTATCTCTTTTGTGTGAATAAGAGTTTCCCCCTTATTGCATTGAATTTATCTTATTAATGTTATACTAAATTTTCTCTCAATAGAAAATCTTGTATTACGTAAGAGTTCTCCACATTTGAATTTTCATGTGGATTTCATCTTTTGGATGTATTGGTGCCCCTACTTTATATGTTGGCAAATGCTTGTGTGCTCGAAGACATCTCATTGTCATTCATGCTGTATCAATTCTATTTCAGCGTTAGGTGCATTTATATTCTTGAATATATAGCTTCTTGGTGCATTTATGTTATCCCTTCCCCTCTATGGTCCTTGTATCATTTTCATGATATGGATTAAAAACTTGATATTTATTGACTATATTGTAACTTTTACAAGTGACAAATAGGGTGAATGATGCTAGTATAGTGAAAAGAACAAAAATCACTCCAAATGACTTGAAAGCATGCAAGTTCTAGTCTTGAAAGCAATACATAGAGCATAATTCTAAAGAAATAATATTGTTGTCATTAAAGCCATTAGGTTGTCCACTTTGAAGTCTATAACAATGCACTAAGTTTAGGTAATTTGGGGCACAAATTTATGGATTTAGTATATCTTTTGTGTGAATAGGAGTTCCCCCCCTTATTGCATTGAATTTATCTTATTAATGCTATACTAAATTTTCTCTCAATAGAAAATCTTGTATTACATAAGAGTTCACCACATTTAAAATTCTGTTTGGATTCCATCTTTTGGATGTATTGGTGTCCCTGCTTTATATTTTGACAAATGCTTGTGTGCTCGAAGACATCTCATTATCATTCATGTTGTATCGATTCTATTTCAGAGTTAGGTGCATTTTTGGTTGTCATGAGAACGCCCTTTTGGACAACATGCATGCTACATCTTCCAAATCTGTGATTGAAATGCATGGGATACATCAATTTCCTTTTTTTAACTAAAACGGTTAAAATTTTATAAAAGGAATATTGACTAGGCCTTAGCCAAAGCAACCTTTATTACAAACAATCATATGTCTCTTTGAAGACTTCTAATTCATCCCCTTTCTATTTACCTCAGGACTATGGGATAGGTGCCCAATGAGATTCTTCCTCATTTTTCCTCAAAGCTCCTTGTGGCAGAAGGCATCCCATATTCGCCTTGGGTATCCTCTTCTTTGTTCGATCCATGCAGAATATGGAACAATAGATACAAAGAGAAGTATTGCATCACTAACCTCAACCTTTTTAAGGTTTTTTTGAGCAACGGATCGTTGAATAGAGCATCTGGGTTTAGAATCTTTATCAGTATTTCTGAGTCCCCGAAAAATTGAACTTATTTAATCCCTTTCCCTCGATCTATCTAGCAGGCTTTTAGTAACCCAAGAATTTCTGCATGATTATTGGTTTTCTGGCCAAGTCCCCAATTGAAACTTTCAACTCTAATACCATCTGAGGAGTATATCGCCCCGCCAGCTCTTGCCCTCCCTAGATTTACTTTGGAGGCACCGTCAAAGAAGATCGAAGCTTTTCCCTGTGACCTCCACCAAATCTGAAAAATATGTTTCCTTATCTCTTAACCACCACCTTGGATTTATGCTCGGTCGGGCAGGGTCCTTTTTTCTATCTCTGAAGGTGTAAATGCCCAGCCATTTTTTTTCTTCCAGGAGGAACGAATAACCCTTCTTAAAAGATTGGATGCCCGCCATTTCAATAAGGAGAGCTTTGATTTTTGTAGCCACCTTAAGTGGTTTTTGCTGGGTGTTGTTGAAAATTTTGTCATTTATGGCCAACCATATATTCCAACACACGTATTTGGGAATTTCTACCCAAATTCCACTCCAAGCAAACTTTCCTTGAATTATATGGGGATATCTCGATTTCCACGTGGAGAATAGCAAAACCAACGACATTTTCTCTGAGGATGGGACATTAAGGCCATGAAGAGTAAGAGCCCACACTTCATGAGCATAATTACAGTCCATAAACAGATGGTCGTTGGTTTTTGAATCTCTACAACACATGATGCATCTGTGGGGGTCAATTATACCACGTTTTGTCAAGTTTTCTCCTATTAGATCCTTTCTATGCATCAGAACCCAAAAAAATAAGTTTATCTTGGGGAGACTGCTTGGATCCCATATCTGCTTCCATAAATCTACTAGAAGAACCAACACTTGATTCGATTGCAGTGAGATAAACCTCTGCGCAGCCATATAAGCTCCATTTTCCCCCATCCCCAACGATCCTTCTGCTGTAGATGGGTTGGTGCCAGATCCGTTAGAGCATTGAGGAGGTGCGATTTTTGAGTTTCCCACTACTGTGGCAGTCATGGTATGGCCCAACCATGCCTTCTTCCATCATCTTCCCACGTTGATATTGCTGCCAGCGTGGAGTACCCCTACGTTTTTAACCACTAGCGGGCTCCTTTGATCTCCTCCATGCTATCAAGAGTTGGCTTCCCCATGATTTTATCCTGCCACAACATTGTTTCTTTCCCATTGTCGAGGATCCTGTACAGATTTTTTTGGAAGAAGTCGAGCCCCCTCCTACAGAGATTCCACATAATAGTTCCTTTGGGAATTTTAATTTCCTGTATGTTGCACAGAGGTTCACCTCTCAAATAATTCTTCTTCATAATTCTACTGACAGGGTGCTTGTTGTTTGAGTATAAGTTCCACAGTATTTTACCTCCCATTGCCATATTTGCGAGCCCCGGACCCCGGATCTGCAATCCTCCTTCTGTTAGCGGTCATTTGATTGTGTCCCACTTTACTAAGTGGAATTTCTTTTGATTTCCTTTTCCACCTTGCCATAGAAAATACCGGATTAGCTTAGAGATCTGGTCCATGATTATTTTCGGAGCTAAGAGGAAGGAAGCTTGATATATTGGCAGTGAGGAGAGCATCGCTTTCACTAATGTGAGGTTTCCAGCTTTGGTGAGATATTGGCCACCCCAAGCTCTGATTCTTTATTTCAATTTTCTCAACACTTCATCCCAAAACAAAGCTTTATTAGGCCCCAGAGTTAAGGGGATGAGGTATTTTATTTTTTTCCCAAATTGCAAAGCCAGTGAAGCCCAAGTCTTTTGCAATTCGGTGGATATCTTTCTGCTCTGCATTCCAACCATACATAATGCTCTTCCTTTTGTTGATGAGAGCTATGGATATGTTGCAGAAGTCTTGAAGAATTCCACTGAATATCATGGCTATCTTGATGGAGGATCCCCCCAGCAGCAGTGAATCATCTCCAAAAAGAACGTGATTAATAGTCTCAATGCCTTTCGTTATCCTTATACCTGGAACCATCCTAACATTATTTTCTGCAACTAGCTTTCTACTCAATGAATGAGCCATTGGAATGTACAAAAAGGGAGAGAGGGGGCAGCCTTGCCTTTTCCCCTTCGAGGCTTGAAAATAACTGGTCGGTCTGTCATTTACAAGCTATCTACGAATTTTCTATGCATGCAAGTTAACAAAATTAGAGCTAAACCCGAAGGAGAGAAGAACTTTGTAAAGAAATGAGTGCTTTACCCGATCAAATGCATTTGCCATGTCAAGCTTTATTATCATTCCTTGCTCCTTCCGATGGTAACTAGAGTGGATGGCTTCTTGTACTTGGATCACATTGTCTATGATGTGTCTCCCTTTGACAAAACCTCCCTGAATGGATGAGATGAGTTTCCCAAGAAGAGGTTTAATTCTGTTTTCCAGTAGTTTAGACATAATTTTGTAGGAGGCGTTGCATAATGAGATTGGCCTGAATCTTTCAAAAGTGCTCGGGTTCACTTCTTTGGGTATCAGAGCAAGAAAGGTGGAGTTTGTACTGCCTCCCACCTTGGCTTTCTGTTGAAAATATTTTACCATTCTCAGTAAATCAATCTTGATGATTTCCCAACATTGCCTATAAAAATGGATTGAAAATCCATCGGGCCCAGGGGCCTTGTTTGGTTCCATGGATCAAACTACACTACATATTTTTGCCTCAATAAATTGCTTTGAGAGAGTTGTCTTATCATCTCTATTGACTAATAGAGGGATGTGGGAGAGGAAATCAGAGATGACATCCTCAGATCCTTCTCTGTTATCTTTATACAGGTTATGATAATGATTTTCAGCTGCTAGCTTTATTTGTTCATGACCTTTGTGCAGAGTCTCGTCTGGAGAGGCTATTTCAGAAATATGATTTCTAGATAGACTGGCTCTACATTGTCTATAAAAGTAGGAGGTGTTGCGATCTCCTGCATTTAACCACAAACTTTGAGACTTCAACCTCAAGAACTCTTCTTCTTGTCAAAAAGAGAGAAAAGACTTGGCTTGGGCTACTTGCTCTTTTTTTAAATATGTGCAAGTAATATCCTTACTTTCAAGGTCAAATTGGATATTCTCTAACAATTGGGTAGTCTCCTTTTTGTGCCCGGTTGGGGTATTGTTGGGATTTCTGACCCAATCCTTTAGTGTTGCCTTCATAGCCTTTAGTTTCTATTTCCACACAAAGGAAGGGGACCCTGTCACTAGTGTGGACCAAGTTGAGATTACATTTTCCACAAACCCTTCCTTTTCATTCTAGAGTGGACTGAATCTAAAGGGAATGGGACCCAGATTCTCTTCCTCTTCCAATTGAAGTAGGATTGGTTTTTGATCTGAAGTCAGCTTTGGGAGAATTTTATCGGAGATCACCTGCTTTTCGAACAGTGAACTCTGAACCAGGAAATGATCCAAATGGGAAGCTACGTGGTCTACCCCTACTCTGTTGTTTGTCTAAGTAAAAAGACCTCTTTTTGGATTGATGTTTCATAAGTCCCATTGCTGCATGAGATCCTCTACCAGGGGTAGAATTTGATCCTTACCTTTGCATCCTCCCCTCTTTTCTTTTGGATCAAATATCATAATTAGATCTCCAGCTACTATTATATTTCGAGGGGAATATATTTCTATGAAATCTACTAGAGTTAGCCAACAATATTTCTTTTCTAATTGAATAACATGAACATAAAGGTTGAAGAGTGAAAGGGTGAGATTACTTGTAGTATGGCAGAGTTTCGTGTAGATCCAATGCTGGGTTTCAAAAGACCTTTCTAATTGAAACTCCTCTTCTGACCACAGAGTTGCTAGGACCCCAAAGGTGCCTCTGGCGCTTATGTCCTTCTCTACATTTTTCTTCTACTTTAAGCTGCTAATCTGGAGAAGGGTTTCCCCTTCAATCTTAGTCTCTTGGAGCATGAGTATCTCAGGGGTTTCTACTTTCAGAAGGTATTTTACTGCTTTGGCTTTCGAAGGGTTCCCCAATCCTTTGCAGTTCCAAGAGACCAGACGCATTATTTACTGAGATTGGTATGGGATGAACCTCCCTTGAGAGGTCTTGTTCTGGCATTTCTCCCAATGGTCATTTCAATTGTAGATTGGCTACCCTACGTTTTTTTCCTCTCTTCTTCTTCCTCTCAGGATTCCTTGCGAGATTTCCTCCCATCTTTTTTTAAGGGCCTCTCAAAAGACTCATCTTCCGATGACCCTGAGGATTTCAGAGGTTTTTTCCTTGTTATCTCTCCGTAGGTAGGTATTGAGTAGATCCCTGCTAGAGATCCGAGGTGGGGTGCAACTGTCATTTACTTCTCAACTATTGTAGGAAGAGGTTGTTGCTCTATCTCCTTAGTTACCGTTTCTGAATTGTCTTCTGCTACCCTGAGTATTTCAAATGGAATTTCCTCAGCTTCTTCCCTTGACTGTTCTTTATTTCCTTTCTCTTGTTCCTACCTTACTACTGGCACGTCAGATCCCATCGACATCTATTTCCCTTTTTTCCTATTGTTTGTCTTTGTCGAGGCTATTTTATGTGCCTGAATCCATTGTTCTTTGGATTTCTCAGCATCGTCCTCGGCATTTTTCTTGCAGTATCTCGTAAAATGCCCGTGACTATGACAGTACCTGCATTTGAAGGGGAGTTGTTCGTAGTCCAGTTCTTGGATATGTGACCAATCTACAACTATTATATTGATTGCTTCTGGTAACCCTATTTCCAGGTCTATCTCGATACATATTCTTCCGCGGGAGTACTGGTCCTTTCTCTCTGCATGATCTATGTATTTCTCGATGGTGTTGCCAATGGTTTCAAGTTTCTTCCAATTCCAGGAGAGCAAGGGTAAGTGTGGGAGGCACACTCACACCGGGACTGTTGATGGCACATCTTGCATAGGGTAAAATTTTGGACTCCATCTATTCAAATATAATCCCTGAGGGCCCATGAAGTAACGTTTGTCTCTTAATATAAGACTTATTTCTTATCCTTCTTCGAACACGAATACGAAGAATCCCTTGCCTACAGAATAAATTCCGATGCCTTCTTTTACTAACGGTCTCTAGTTCCTCTGCACCCATGCTTCTACAACCTTGGGGGAGGGCCACAGGCCTATGAACTATCTAATGAGTCCTCGATCTTCTAGATTCAAAGTCGATCTACAAGTTTCTTCATCTAGGAGGGCGACGATGGGGATACTATCTAGCTTTTTGACAAATTTGTGTTGTGTCTCATTCAGTTTACTCTTGCCGCAGCTCGCGATCAGCTTCTTGAAGGCTACCAGCTATGTTGGATGAGACATGGAGGCCTCGAGGCCCCCTCCTGGGCCCATGGTATCAGAGACGCAACAACAGAGGGCTGCAACCAGAACTAACTCAATCTGGAGGCCGAGGTCAAGTGTTCATCCCGAGCTCATAGGGAGCCACGTAATATGTCGACAAACTCACCAACTAAACATAAAATACTTATTTGGTTCCTTCCATAATGGTATCCCACTCATATCGATTTTCCTTTTTTTTCTTAATTTTCTCTATATAATTTTTTTTTATGAGATACTTGTTTTAAATAAATCCATATTATTTAATTACTAAACAAACCACATTTATTATTTCAATCAACCATAAATAAGGTTGGTGAAAATCATTTTTTTATCGATTCCTTGTAAGAGAGCTAGAATTCATTTTAGGATATAAATATGGAAGTCATAAAATCGCCACTAAGATGAGTGGCACTTCTTAAAACCAAATGCATTCCTTTTTGATATAATCACTAATACAAATAAATTTTGCAACTAAAAGTCCAATGGTTTAGCTCAAGTGGTTGAGAGTTGTGAGTTGTAAGTAGAAGGTTTCAAGGTCAAATTCTTGGGTGGCTATGCATAGATATATAAGGGCCTAACTTGATGTCCCCACCAAGTTAGGCTTCATAATCAGAGTTGACAGGATGAGACCCATTTGGGTGGGCCCCCTGGGAATTCTTCTCGTGGACGTAGCAACCCCTATTTGAGGTTGTGAACCACATTGGAAAAACAATTGCAACTAAAAAAACCAACTCAAACATGTATATAAATGACTAATTTGGGGGAGGTGACTAGAATGGAAATTACAATAGATATATTTTTATTTATTGATTTGATGCTTTTTACAAGGAGTACAATGTGACTTTATACAAATCAAGGGTCACCATTAAATGATGTGAGCTATCAAGCCACTAATTAATAAATAACAAATTACTAAGTTACTAAACAATTTAGTTTTATTACAAGTAATCCCTTTCTGGAATACTTCGTCCACAAAGTATTGGTAAGGATGGGTGGCGGGAACGAAAATATTCATTGTCCCGTGTAGCTTCATCAGCTGGTAAGTTTCTCCACTTGATAAGGTATTCATTGATTGATCTGGAGCGAAGTGTTTTGGTTTTAATTTCCAAAATGCATTTTGGTTTCAACACTAATTTTCCTTCATTATCTAACATAGGCAATTCAGTTTGTATGTGAGTGGTCAAGCCCAATTTCTTCTTTAGGCATGACACATGGAAGACGTCATGTATTTTTCCTTTATTTGGGATGTCTAGAGCATAGGCCACTTGTCCCACTCATTTTCGAACTTGATATGGGCCATAGAACTTGGGTGAAAGTTTATGATTTTTGGATTTTTTTAGTGAAGTTTGTTTGTACAATTGAAGGCGAACAAACACCCAATTGGCTAATTCAAATTCTCGATCGATTCTTTTTTAGCATGTTTGTTGTTTCATGCGGTTTCTTGCTTGTTCGAGACGGTTCTTCAAAATGTGGATGACCTCATCGAATGTCGCTAGGTAATCTCTTACTGTTGGAACTTTGAAATTGTTGATGACATAATATTCTCTTGTTGTAGGAGGTGGATACCCATATAAGGCTTCAAAAGGTGGCATTTTTGTTGATGTATGATATGTACTATTGTACCACCATTCTAAAGGTGTATTCCTTGTACCCATTGAGTTTGTTGGTCAATCACAAAATTCCTTAGGTATCCTTCAAGGAATTTGCATACTACTTATGTTTGTCCATCTGTCTGGGGGTGGTACAAGGTACTCATAAT
Organism: Pseudotsuga menziesii; assembly: GCA_001517045.1. Classification (NCBI taxonomy): domain Eukaryota; kingdom Viridiplantae; phylum Streptophyta; class Pinopsida; order Pinales; family Pinaceae; genus Pseudotsuga; species Pseudotsuga menziesii. The sequence continues at coordinate 63,290 of LPNX010983004.1, read as the reverse complement.
TGCTAGTAAATTTTGGGTCTTTGTCACTAACAATAACCTTGGGAAACCCATGGAGCTTAAATATATTCTTTACATAACTATTTGCGACTTGGATTGCTTTTGCTTTGGATGAAATACTAATGAAATGAGCATATTTTGTTAATATGTCAATGACTACAAATATACTATCCTTTTCTTCTTATGTAGGAAGGTCGGTGATAAAATCCATGGATACCTTAGACCATTTTTGGGATGGAATATGAAGGGGTTGTAGGAGACCGAGAGGGGCCACTGTTTTGAACTTCTTCCTTTGACAAGTATCACATTCAGCCATACATTTCTGGATATCAGTCTTAATTCCCTTCCAAAAGAAGGATTGGCGAGTATTGTGGTATGTTTTAAAGAAACCAACATTGACCGCTATTGGAGAGTCATGGTTCTCTTTTAAGACTTGAGTTTTGAATTTTGATGAACTAGGTAAATATATTCTTTGTTTGTACCATAATATGTCTTTTTCCCATGAATATTTGGAGTTTATTTCCTTGTTGTTTTCAACTTCTCCAATTAGCTTCCTTGTCTTTGGGCCTTTCACAAACTCACTTTGGACTTTTGAAATCCATTCAGGAACAACTATGGATATGGCACATAGTGAGGCATCACTCTCATGTTTTCTTGATAAGTTGTCTGTGACCCTATTCTCCTTACCATTTTAATACAAAATGTCGAAATCAAAGTCTTGGATTTTTCTTACCCATTTTTGTTGTTCGGGAGAGATTTTTTTGGGTTAGAAAATACTTCAAGTTGTTGTGGTCTATTTTAACAAGAAACTTTTCCCTAAACAAATATTGCTTCCATTTAACAAGGGCATGCATTATTGACAAAATTTCCTTGTAATATGTGGATTTTGTTTCCTCACTTGGTTTTAACTTTCAGCTTTCGAAAGCAATGGGAGGTTTATCTTGCATGAGAAAACCTCCTAAGCCTATCCCTGAAGCGTCACATTCAAGGATGAATGTCTTTGTAAAATTAGGAGTTGATAACACTGGTGTGGATGTCATTAGGGTTTTCAATTGTTCAAAACAAGTTTATGCTTGAGGTTCGAGTTCCAATTTTTACTATAAATAAGGATATCATCAAAAAACAATAGCACCAACTTCCTTAAGTAAGGGCGAAACAAGTCATTTATTAATGCTTGAAATGTTTTCGGAGTGTTGGATAATCCAAATGACATCACTCGAAATTCACATAAACCTTTGTGGGTGCAAAAAGTTGTTTTGGGTGCATCTTCTTCTCGAATATTGATTTGGTAATATCCCGATTTTAAGTCTAAGTTTAGAAAAATATTTTGCACCATGTAGCTCATCGAGTAGTTCATCAAAAAAGGGAATTGGGAATTTATCTTTTATGGTGACTTTGTTTAACACTCAGTAATCAATGCAAAGTCTATACGATCCATCTTTTTTCCTAACATGTATGACTAGTGCAGAGAAAGGACTCTTACTACGTGTCATTATTGCAACATCTAATAGTTCCTACACCAAATGTTTGACCTTTGATTTGTTCCTGTGAGATTGTTTGAGTGATTTTTTTCTAATAGGAGTTGATCCTGGCATCAACTCGATGATGTTATCCCTAGAACGTGGGGGCGGGATACTATGAGGATGGTTTTGGAAGATGTCACTATGTTCCCCCAAGAGTTGTTCTAATTCACGTGGGTCAGTATTTTGTCTTTTTCCAACTGTTCTTTCCATAGCATAGCAGTGAAAGAAGAAGGCTTGAGCTCCCTTTGTTATCATCTTTTCCATTTGATTGGATGAGACAATTTGGGGAGGGGGGCAGTTAATACTGTAAAGCTTATATTTCCTCCCATTTTCATAGAACCTTATAAATTGTTCTCGTAAGTTCAATCCAACTGTCCCCGGCATTTCCAACCATTGTACACCTAAAACAATGTCAACCCCTCTGATTTCCATAGCATACATTGGTGATCTTAGCTTGTAGTCCTTTATAGCTAGTTCTACTTTATGGAATTTATCATCTCACAGTGTGGTATTGTTTCCTGGTATCGATACTTTGAAGCTGGTGGTAGGGTAGATGAACATGTTTAATTTTTTTTCTACCCTAGATTCTATGAAGTTGTGTGTACTCCCACTACCGACCAACACCCTCACCTTAGTGTTTTTTATATGGCCAAATAATTTGAGGGTTTGGGGTTGAGAAATACCTATCATTGCAGCACTGAAAGTGTTGTTGTGATGTTAACCTCCTCTTTTCCAGTATCATTGCTACCTGACTCTGTGTGGGAGGAAGGTGTGTCACTTGATTCTTCATCAATATCATTGTAACACCTCGGTTTTGACCCCATTTGCATTAAATGTATTTGATGTAAGTATTGTATTTAATCATGGTGTGGAGCTAAAGGAAAAATCCCCACCATTGATTTAGCGTTTTATGTTTCAGCGGTTAAAAACCGTTCCGATGGTATTTTTGTGCTAGCCGACACATTATAATTTCAGACATCATGTAAATATGCAATTTAATTAAAAACCCACAACCAGCTATGTCAATGCAACAATAATGAGATGGGGGCATGATTTCCTAAGGATAAAGGGGGGTATTCAAACCCTTGGGCCATTGGGGAAAAGCCAAATGTCAAAGGGAGAACCCATCAAACTGTCAACTACCTTTCGTGTCTTATTCACCCAATCATTTATTACTGCTAGAAGTTGGTTGAGTTGGTTATTGCATGGGATGGGAAAGGTATGGCAGTCCAAATTCGAATGGGAGAAGCCATCAATTTTTGGGAAATGCGATTTTGACTTATGGGGCAAGTTATTGCCCATTCCCTCATGCATGGAGGTGGTTGTCTTTCCCCACATTTTTTGGAGCTCCTGGCATTCTGTATTCACGTTTTTCATTTTCCTCACCATTTTCTATGATTCACGTGAGCTCTCTCAAGCAGCTAGAGCTTCCTGTGTATATCCATCCATGATTTTGGTTGTTTCCCACATCTTTCCCATGGATTGGAGGTCATTCTTGTAATACCCAAGGATTGGGTTGTCTTCCTCATGTTTTCCTGTCATTTTCCACATTTTCCATGCACAGGAAAAAAAAATTGTGTTGTTGAGCAAACGGCCATCAAGGATTCATGATTTTGGGGTTCATAGCAATCGTTTCGGCTCATAGAATTCTCAGGATAGTTGTTGAATTCGAATTTCTCACCCAGGGGTCGATTTCCCTATTTTACCAACTCGTTTTGTTGCTGAAACCGTTTTTCTTTAATTCCATAATTTTTGCAATTGTTGTGTATGCCTCTGTTGCTTGGGACTAAACTGATTTGGGAGTGGAAAGAGGGTCTGGCTAGCTTGATAAACCTAGGGTGAGAAGGAACCTCACAGACAGAGCTAGGGGGGGGGATTTCTTCTTTTGGAAGGGAAGGCATAGCCTGAGGGACTGTGTAGCAGAGAATGGGATGCTTCCTTGTTTTGGGTGTGTAGATGTTTTAGAAGCCAAGATAGATCTAGTGTAGGTGTCCATGGCTCTGTGGTTGAGCTCACTAGCTTAGCAGTCATCCTTTCCAGCTCCTTTGTAGCCTGATAAACCCAACTGTGTTGGCTTGGCTAAATTTTAATATACCTTTGTATATGTGTGAGCCTGCTAGTGTTCCCTTATTCCTTGTGGGAATCATGCCCAGCTCGAGGGTGGCAGTGTTGCTGAGAGATTGATGAGCACACTGGCCTATGGTTGGGTGGAACGTTGCAGTAACATAGTTGGTTGTGGGACAAGCTTCTTCTAAGATAAGTATCTCTTGTGTTAAATCTCTGCACTTGTATTTGGTTTATAAATATGATGAACCTGTTAATGTGTTGAATGGAATGTAAATGCTTCCGTTGTATATTGAATTTTTATGCATCTGTGTATGCTTAAGTTCAATGCATTTTATTTTACATTCATGGGGCTAGATTTCCCGGATTAGATAGCTAGCAACTATGTTAGTCATGTCCTCTCCGCCGAGTAGAGGGGTGGGGACGTGACAATCATCACTCGTATTACTTTTTTTGCACAAGAATAGATTCTTGTTTTTACACTTATGTCATGGATGCCAATTAGGGGAATGACACTTATGGCATGGATTGTCATCCTTTTTCCCATTTTCTCTCAAGTGGGGTGGTATATAAACCGACGAACATTGTGATTTTTGCTTTTCTTCAAATTTTTTTTACGGGCTTGTTCCACATCTTTGACGTCTAGAATTTTTATCTCACTTTGAATACTTTGTTTTATCCCACCAATGGCAATTTGAAGGAGTCTTTCTTCAGTTATATCATGGACACGAGTGGCAAGGACCGATAGATTGCCAAAATATTCATCCACAGTTCCTTCTTGTTGTAAACGAGTGAACTTGTTGTAGATTTCGGCTTCTTCTATGTCTTAAATCATCTAAAGAAATTTTTCTTGAAGATGTCCCAGTCTTTAACTAGTCTTCCTCCCTTCATTGTTGAGCCCCACCATAAGAACAAGTCACAGTGGTCTTATCCATGTACATTGTTGCAACATTCAATTTGTCATCGTTGCCATAGATATTGTACATCTCAAAATATTTATTGATTTTGTTGATCCATCAAATCTCGTCTCGATTAATTTTGCCATCGAACCTTGGTATATCGATCTTGACCTTGTGAACGACGTTGTGGGTTGGGCATGCATGTGATTTATTGCCTCCTTTAACTTGGTCTCTAAATGAGAGAATCTCGAGCTTTAGGTTGCGGATGTCCTCATCTTTTTGCTCAAGCTTTGCCAATATCTTTTGAACTCGATCATCTTTTGACTTTATGGATGCATCCTTGTTCTTCGAAGGGTTTCTCTCTATATTTCTTGTATTCATGTTGCTAGTTTTGGATTGGGGATAGGTTAACTATCAAATATTTAATTACAATCATAATAATTATTAGAGAAAAATAACAATTTTAAATATATACATAAACTTAGAGAAAAATAAACAAATAAATAAAATTTCAAAACCACAAAGTTATTAAATAAATAAAAATAAAAATAAAATATTTCTTGGGGAGGTAGGTGCGTGAGTGTGTATGGGCGCGGGGGGGGGGGGGCAATACGACCTCGGAGGAAACAAAGTATTGACTTATGCATGTGGTATCATAGGAGCCTCCAATAACCAAGCAGAGATCATCACTCTCATTAAATGCCTCCAAAAATCCAAAGAGCATGGAATAGTGAACCTAGCCATCCTGGGGGACTCTCTAGCTACCATTCGCTTAAAAAAGAATGAGAGAAATCTAAGAGATGTCTATTGAAGAAGGATCCTTAATAGGATACAAATATTTAGTGATTCTCTTTATCAAGTTTCTTCCATCCATGTTCTAAGAAACCTTAACAAGGTGGCATATGCATTGGCAAAAGAAGGGAGCTTGATGAAAATTGGTGATTATAAGGAAAATGAGGGGATTACTTGCACTCATCACATCCCCTAAGTTGATGGTAGTCCTCCATTCTTTGGAAATGACAAGAATTCAACGTTGTTGGAGGGCATGGGATAATATCCATGCGCACCCATATCCACCCAACCTAGATTTTAATCATGATATAAATGGCAGCGTACATATTTCTTATGGCACATGTGGTTTCATTAACCTAGCACAGGAAGGCATGACAAATAATTATTTGGATTGAGAATATGGGGATATTAAGATTACGGTTGTGGATGACAAGGTGGTATCAATGCTCAAGGCGATTTGGGAGATAGGTGCTTCGGTCTCTTGCTTTGTCGGCCTAGACTACTTCACTTTGTGTATTTCTCTTTCGGAGTGAGCTATCGACCCGACGATTTGCACAGGGGCCTACCCGGTGCCGTCCAGTATTTGGTTAACCTCCATTACCAGTTTTTTGGTTTTTTTTTTCTGTTTTTCTCCAACTTTGTTTTAGAAATCTATCTTTATGTTTTTATCTCTTTCCATTGTGTTGGAAAATATTCAATCAGTCTATAGTTTTATCAATATCGGATTATTTTTAAGTTGTATCTAAATTCTTTGATTTTTCTTCTTCCTTCGTTCTCCTTCTATGGAGATCCCCCTCCCCCCTCTGACTGGAAATTTCCACTTGTTATATAGGCGATTTTGGTCTTTCACGTAACTGATTACATTATTTCTCCTATGTCTTCTCAATTTTTCATCCTTTATAGAAATTATTTTTGATGAGCTGGTGTACATGCCTATTTATTTTAGTTCCCGTTCTTGCAATATTTCTTCCATTCTGATTGGGGTTCCTAAAAGGCATACGCGATCCTCTTCGAATGATTTGATTTGAGGTTGAACTGATTTAACTCTAGATTGAACTGATTGAATATTTTCTCCAACTTTATGTTTTTATATCTTTCCATTATATTGGAAAATATTCAATCAGCTTATAGTTTTATCAATATCGGATTATTTTTAAGTTGTATCTAAATTCTTTGATTTTTCTTCTTCCTTTATTCTCCTCTTGTGGAGATCCCCTCCCCTCGAATTAAATATGAAGCGAGCCTTATGCAATCTAGGTGTTAGCATTGATACAACTTCGAAGCTGCTTCTTGCTATGTCAGAAACCAAGCAACTGGTAACGGAGATTAACGGAGTGAGCTAGAAACTCGATGGCATCTGGTGGGCCCAAGTACAAATCGTCGAGTCGATAGCTCACTCCTTTCTCTTTTGACTTGGTTGGAAGGAGATCTGGGCCTAGGAAATATGATAATTATTGTGCCCAATCACCTTTCGCACAACTTGTTCTTATCTTGGCATTCACTAGTTTGTGGCATCGGGAATCTAGTTGTTAGCAACATCAGGCTTGGGGAGTTGCTTAACCTTATGGGTAGGAAGCACTCTGCACTCCAAAAGCGTTGTTGTTCAAGGCTCGAAATCTTCATGGACCCTGCAAGATTTTGGCTTGGTTCCATTCTCATATTCCTTGGTTTTACTGGTGTAGTTTTTATTTTGGAAATGGTTTGT
>LPNX010983004.1:0-55481 GCA_001517045.1 Pseudotsuga menziesii | reverse complement strand
TTCAAAGTTGCTTACCATGTGTACCACCCAAGCTCTATGTTGAGTTGTAACTTTCATTTGAGAAAGAAGCTTCTAATATGGATATTGGACTAGGCTGATTATAGTCCTCATTGTAAAGAGTCCCTGCACCGCCTTTAAAATCATCCATGTTTGTATAAACAACCCTACCTAGAGAAGAAATATGGCGAGATCTAGACAATCCTCTAGTCCGTCCACTGTCAATAATGTTGTTTACGTTGTCTACCACCTAAAATTGTATTAAATTGTTAAAGAATATTCACAAAATAGTTGCAAAGTTCAATAATTGTATTTGACATTCAGCTGTGTAAGAAATCAACTTATGACCTCCAAACTACCATTCAAATTACTATGCATGATTACTTGGCTCAAATGAAATCGATGGATATTTTTTAAGGCTTGACATGTTCATGGTATGCAGAAGCTCCCCACATACTTAAATACAGAGAATAGAATGTTGAATGAATAATTTACAAAGCACACTACTAGCTAAGGTTTTGCAAATGGGATAACAATCTAAGTGGGATTGACTAGGGGAAAATATACATAGTTAAGTGCACTTGAGCCAGGTGTCTTGGGATGGAGGACCTTCCCAAGAAGTCATGGTTAATAGGTGCAAAACCTGATCTTCAATGCAAGCAGGTTGAGTTTCTACCAAACTAATTAAGGAAGGATCAATATTTTTCAATCTTGAAATATCTAGAATTGCACCCATTATCTTATCACTTTCTGCAATTTCCAAGTTTGCAGAAGAAGTAGAATCACGTAGTTCTGCATCACCATCTAGTTTTTGATTCTCAAGTGTCATGTAGAGCTAGTCAGTTATATTTTGAATGGATAAGCATAAGAATTGCAACTTATCATTTGGTATCAAAGGTTAACAAATTGTCTTAGCACAAAAACAAAGACTTAGATAGAGGGAAATTGTAATAAGAAAAATACTTTCTCAGACGAGAATCTAGATAAGCAGAAATTCCTACAATGGATTGAACATTGAGATCTAGTACACTGGCTACACAAAGTTGAAATTGGTATTTATGACAAGAGCAACTAACAACACTCCAGAGCCAATCATTGAGTTTCCAAATCAACTTTGGGTGATAGGAAACATAATATAGACAATGAAAACATGATCTCAAAATCATGTTTGCAGCAGATGTACTTTACTTTTCGTATAACAACCAAAAAAGGACAAGACATTTTGTTCAAAAAAGGTCTAATGTGATGCTTCGGTTATGTTCTATGTAGTTTTCATACTAGACATGGATATTTGTATGGGCCATTATGACTATAAGATCTATCTGCATACATATCTTATTTTTACAATTACTTCCAAAGATGGGTGTTGGAAGCATCCTATCTTCCTACATGCATGCATCCATGTATAAAATTTTACACCAAATAAACATTGAACTAACTCTAGGGCCACTGCATGGACATTTTATTGTTCTGGACATCTTTACAAGAAATAAAGATGTGCAATTATTAGGGTCATGATTCATTCTAATCTCAAGTTTGAAGTAAAGTTAAAACTTCTATTATCTTGATTCAACCTGTTTAGTTTCCAACATTAGGCAGGCATACAATTTGCAAAGAATCATAGGACTCAATGCCACCTCTCTCATGTTTCCTTGTGTTAAAACAAAAATGTTCACCTAGTGGTAAGTAGCTGAGTGAGTATATCGTTTTAAGAGAATCCTATATGCGGCTTCTTGGGAAAATTACTGAAGGAGATTGGTGCATTCTACAACGTGCTCCATGAAATTTTGATTCAAAAATATATGCAAGTTCCATACATATAACATCAATTACCAACTCTCCTTAATCCTCAATGCAATCTTATAAACTCAAACAATTTTTGGGAAAATTAATCCTTGGAATTCTTAATTTTAGTCGTTAAGTTTTAGTCCATGGATGTAATTTATACAATCGCTTGAATGATCTTAAAACAAAATTAAATTATCTTGCATATATTTAAAACTGGATTTATTGTTGGTTTGAATTGCTATATGTTTAGTTCAATTTGAGAGTTTAATTGTGCAAGATGTTCATAATTGTTGTTGCCAACATAGTTTTCTCCAACAATTAAAATTGGAACAACACATTAACATGGTTAACACATACACGCATCCCTCTACATGGATTCATGTGGAACAGTTATCAATTTTTATTTTTCCTCTGTATCAGCGATCGTAATAAATTGTTGGAGTTAAAGATAAAATTGGAATTCAAAGAATTGATGTACAACATGACAGGTATGGGTGGTGATATGCGTACAAGTTGTTCATAATTATTGTTTCCAACATAGTTTTCTCCAGCAATCAAAACCGGAACAACTCGTTAACATTGCAAACTGATACACGCATCCCTCTGCATGGATTCATGTGGAACAATTCTCAAGTTTTATTTTTCCTCTGTATTAGCGATCATAATAAATTGTTGGAGTTAAAGAGAAAGTTGGAATGCAGAGAATTGATACACAACATGACAGTTATGGGTAGTGATATGACATAATTTACTATCCCTTAATAGCTAATATAGGTAAAACTCGACAAGGTGTAATAAAAGTTGGAAAAACCAAGCTATAAATAAAACCCCGACTGCAATTTATGGAGGGCATATAAATAAGCATTGCTCAAGGAATCATGGCCTCCATGGAAAAATATATGGAATTTTTTGGGCAAATTTTGAACATTTTAAGGACTGTAACAAAAGCCCTGTGGCTTGTAGAAAGGTTGCATAACATCATTAACACCACAGAAGAAGAGCTGGAAGATATGGACAAAGTTTGTTACAACTTTCATGTGGTCTCGCACAAGCCTGAACTCTAAAATCCAAATCTCATTACTCTATTATGATTTCAGTTACTATGATAACCATGATGTTGATTATCATCCTCATTTTTCTTGATGTATGTTTTTCCTAGCTCAATTACACACAATTACCTACTTGGAAAATTATTGACTCCCTAGTAGTAGTAGTTAGAGAGCCAACTACCCTGGTTCAGATAAACAAATGGTTATTCTATATTGATTCCCATAGTTCCCTTCCTTTCCCCACCCACTAGCTAGGTGTCACCTCACTTTAGCACCAACACAAGCTGCTAGACTACTAACTCTATCAACACGTAGATGGGTTCTCTTGTATGTAGTATGGGGTATAATTCCTCTTATCTCGGACATGGAACCCAATGTACATATATTTCGGGTATGTATGTATGTCTATGACTGACCTTATGTCAATGATTTGCAAATGACCTTAAGTCCAGTACTCCCGTCTCTCGGCAATGACCTTCAGTCTATGAGTGGAAATGACCTTAAGTCAATCACTAACTGTTGGTTATCGGCTATGACCTCCTGTTGGCTATGATTAACTATATATTGTCTATGACACCTGGCTAGGACATCTGATTATGATCGCTTGGAAATGACTAGAGCTTCAACTACCCTACCTTCTAGCAATGACCTTATAGCTATGATCGGTTGACTATGACTACTGGATACTACATTTGTAGTTATTTCTTTTGAGATACAAGATTTTACTGAACTGCACTAGTATGTTGTTAAATAGGGTATGGTTAAGTGAGAAACAAGGTTTGTGTATAAACACCCTGCAAATGAGATAGTGTTAAAAATTGAGGAAGCTGCAAAGCCTCTTGGATTCAATGTGCAAAAGCGAAATTAAAAGGTAGATCAACCATTTCATCCATTGTAGCTCAAAATAGAATGACTTCTTCCAGTTTTAATTTCCTCACTCATTGGAATCGATGAAAAATTTCTAAGTACTTTATCCTTAAATGTTTGACCCTTAAGAAGAACTAATTTTACTAGGAAAGTGGATCATTGTAAAGAAGGTATTTTTTTTCCCAATTTTGATTGAGTTTCCTTTCTTGCTTTTAGATGAAGATGCAAGGTTCAAAAACTGGGAATAAATGGCCATTTGAATGTAGCTACAGAGGTAATAATTTAAAATATGGTACTGAAATCTCTATGACATAGAGGAAAGTGTAGTCCTAATGGAGTTTGTCTCAAGAAGAATAGTATGTTAATCCTCATATTGCAAGTTCTTTTGGAGTTTGGAGCTACGTGTTTTTGTTTCCCACATAGTTTGTATATAGATTGGAACATTGATTAGAATCATCTCTAATATGTTTTCCTTGTGCTTTGGGTGCTTGAAGTATCTCCTTCTCTATACATGATGGAATTTTTCAAGGTTGGAGGTGATTGATACCTTGGAATTTCACAAGGTGAAGAGCAGTTATAGTTTCAGTAAGGATGCGTGAGGTGAGATAAGGAAGGGTTTTTCACCCAGTCCCTAATAAGCATAAGTGTACTTATAGCTGGAATGTTTCCTAATAAACATAAGTGTACTTACAAATGGAATGTTTCCTTTATTGAGCACATGCCCGCTAGTGGGGAGCAACCTAATAAGCAATAGTAAAAGTTAATGGATGTTTAAGAAGCTCAAAAGGTTTTAGTGTAAAATACTCTTGTGACGAGATATTCAATAGTTCTTGCACCTCATCCATCTCAGATTGTATCTTTCATTTGTTTCATTGCTCTTCTTCAGATTCTCGGTCACAAGTTGTTATTTAGAAAGAATATATTACTTAACAAAGAGGTGGACACATGGCTAAGATATGAAAAGATTTACTAGTTGGGTTGGTCCTGCGCCAACACTATATATATCCCCCCAAAGCCTAAGTGAGACGATAATAAAAGCTCAATCCTTCCTAAGGAGCATAGTGGGTCCGAGAATACATATATAAATAACCCCTCCCTGATAGGCATCAAGCTATAATGCCTTGCTAAGGCGCCTAAGAAACATAGTGATATCGTGAATATTTCGACTTTTATACACAATTATGCTAGCCAACCAGGAAGGTGGGTTATAAAATAACATAGATAATAGACAAGAGATAAACTAATGGATTTTAATACAGAATGACTTCATGTACGTGTTTGTATCTGTATTGTGCAATCTCTAGGCACAAAGTGTATAACTTATGATAACCCTTTCACATCCTAAATTGTGGATAGTGTCCACCTTTTGAGCTCACATTTGTGGAGATGGTTACACTTGTGGTAGGTCGTCATAAGGGTTTTGTCTCTTTAGTAACAAATGGATTTGGTTTGAGTACGCCTTACCTCTATCTCTTTAAAGGTTTAACCAGTTTATTTGCAACTTTACACTAATTATGTTGAGCCTTTTGTTTAAAATAGATTGGACTAAATTTGACCAACTTCTGTGATTTTTTTGACATACAGTGCCTGGTAAGGAACTTGAAAGTAAATTTATATTATGTAAATTATTTTCAAACAATACTGTGATTTTCTATACTTGTTATAGTGCCTTGGGAGAAACATGAAAGTAAGTTATAATATATGGGATTGTCAATGATCTTGATGAGCACTATTGGCACACTGAGATTTGCATTAAAGGAATTATTGGTTTTCTAGTCTTATAGAACTGCAAATGCATAAGTTTTTACTTCTTTGACTATTCTGAAATGGTGAATATTGCAATCTATCCCTCCAATTCACTTCTACATGACTATCCTCCTTTAGGGTTGATGCCTCCAGTATGGCATGCCTTTTGACACTCAAACATCCATCTATGGTATGTGGTCTCCTTCATAGTGCCGAGACAGAGTTGAATTTGGTATGTTAAGATAAATCAAGGGATGAGGACAGGTTTGTCCAAGTTTTTATGGCTCTTATTACTCCAACAAACTGCCATATCTATTACTCCAACAAACTTCCCAGATATGATATATTTTGTTGTAGGTAGCTATTGACTATCTAGAATGCTTTATCTAATGCAATTACAATGGTCAGGTTGACTAAACAATGATCGGAACTTCTACAGGAGTGCCTAGGTTTCCCTTTTTGAGGTTGTTTAATACTATCTGGAGGTCTAAATGCACCCAGAATGATCATTTATTGTTATCCTACCACCCAGAATTGTCCAAATTGAACCATATTGCTCAGAATTTGCCTCATTTGATGTTTGTTTCTTAAGTTTATGCCCCATCATTGTTGTTTTCATCTAAAACTTGCCCAATTTTATAGGTTAGGCTATTGATAAAGGCTCGAAAAGTGCCCATAGTATCATCTCCTCCGTAACATAACGTGATGATACCACATAAACGGAAACAGAAACCCTCCAGGCAACATTCAGATGCAAAATACATGTTTAAAATTACAATTATATATGCTATTAAGTCAAGTATGTGTATGACATACTAATTGCATTTCATGTGCCATCAATATATTAAAAGACATTTCCTATGATAGATTGAAGAAAAGGATATTGTAAAATTTGAAAAAGTTAAAATTCATAAGCATAACATTCCCACAACCATGTTTTCATAAGAAAAAGAATAAGTTTTGGGATTAACTTACCTTGACGCACTTTGGGAGATCTTCCTCATCGTCATCAGAGATATTGATTGGCACAATAGGAGAAACTAATGTTATGGGTTGAAACCGTATATGTTCCATGCAAACACTACGCACATATGGTATTTGCATTACACTGACATGTGAAGGAGTTCCTGAAAATACATCAGTGAAAGAGTTAATGTGATAAATAACTAGTGGGATCAATCTACAAAACTGCTAGACAAAGTTATAAACAATGTTTATAAAATTGCATATAAACATTATACATGATAAGCAAAAAAATCTTATGCATCAATTCAATTTTCGCAATGAAAAGCTATAATTATGCCACTTAAGAGTTATGTTTGATTAAATCAGTCCCCTAGCGAGTTATTTAATTGACCTCGTGGATATATGAAAAATCTACTAATTGGAACTTAGATTAAATTAGTAATCTAGTGGATCAATTTAATTTGTCCCACAGATACAACCTAGCTTGCTCTATCAATAAGTGTTGCATGGACATGCATGAAAGTTTACTAGCAACAATAACCCCAAGACCTCTGTAAAGATATACACTTTCAACTGAAGGGACGCATAATCAATAGACTAGTTTGATGTGTTCAAATACTTGTCCATCCTTTGATTCCAGCACTGACCAAACTCCAGCCTCAAGCTGTAAACATTTTTTGGAAAGGCTATCAACAATAGCATTAAGCTCTCTCTACAAACATATCTTCCTTTAAGTACAAGTAGGATGCTTCCACCAGATTGGTCAAGCCTAGATTCCCTTTGGAGAAGTAAAATTATCCCTCACAAAAAGCTCCCACGGTCAACCCCTCTCCAAAAAAATTGAACCCAAAACTTAATGGAAATAAGATCCACACATATTACTTAAGTCAATTCTCTATATAATCTTAATTCCTATAAAATGTATTTTCAATGGAGTCTTTACTTCATTATAAGTTAAGGGTTTGCACCTTTACACCTAATAATTCTAATAAGAAGATTCCTATAAAATGTACTTCAATGGAGTCTTTACTTCATTATAAGTTAAGGGTTTGCACCTTTACACCTATTTATTCTAAGAATTTTAATAAGAATATTTTTTCGAAAGATCTGGGAGCAACATTTTTTTTTAAACTTCAAATATTCTTCATCCTTGATATTCTAATTCTAATTTGATGGGAAAATATATATGCTTATTAGTTTACAGGATGAATTATTATGGAGTGCTGCATGGTTGCACAAGGCAACAGTAAAGAAAAATATATATAAAATACATTGTTAAAAATGGCATGGCACTTGGAGCTAATGAAACCATGTCTCAATTTGGGTGGGACAACAAACATGTTGGACTAAATGTTTTCTTAGCCAAGGTAAATACTATTTCTCAATATATCAATACTTCATCAAAATATATCCCATCTTTTATATTATTGTTTATTTGTGATTCTCTTCCATTAAATAATTGAAAAAATGTAATGATTTTATGTAGGCATTCTTGCCTAACTAACGAAATATAATGATTTTATCTATACATTATTGGTCGGGAATGTAATAAGTTTACAAAATTACAAGGTGCATGCTGACAACTTTATTTTATCTATGATACCAAAATCATCGTATTCATTGAATTTATATACACCAGGTTTAATATTTGGACAAATACCATAACATTATTCTAAACTAGTTTTCATCCCTAAGGTGTTTGATTGTAAGGAAAAAATTAATAATGCATTTGTATTGTAACAGCTTGACTTATCTACAAGCCGGGAGGGGGAAACATGCAAGATGTTACATATGCTTCATTTCTATATTTAGCCTATGCTAGTTCTCTTAGCCATACTTTTCAAGTTGTTCAATGTGGAACTGTACCAATTACTCCTACTAGACTAAGAGCATTTGTGAAGCACCAGGTATTGTCCATGATGTTATGGGAATGCAAATTTCATAATTCAATATTGTATCAAACTTTAAAATAAGTTTAGTTATTTTTAGTCCAAAGGGTTAGTTTTATCGGTTGCCATAAATGTTAGGTATTTGGTTAGTTTTATTGCCAACCATAATGAGATAGACTAATGGATTTACAAAATTTCCTATTGATTTTTTTAATCTATCAATACTAAACTAATATTATGGTTTATTATGTACCCAGCTGAACTACATACTCAGAGATATTCCTCTCAATATTTCATATATGGTGGGATATGGTCCTTGCTTTCCTCAATACATTCATCATAGAGGCTTCTCTTTACCATCAATTACAAAGCATCTTAGTCACATAACATGTCATGGTGGGTCCCAATTGTTTGCTAACAAAAGTCCCAACCCAAATATTTTGGTTGGGGCAGTCATTGGAGGGCCAAATAAAAATGACCAATACTCAAACATTTGGCAAACTCCAATCAATTTGAACCTTGCACCTACACGAATGCACCACTAGTAGGGGTGCTTGCATTTTTCAGTGGCCATCCACATTTCGAATTTCAACCATCACAAGAGTTGACAACTTTGGAATTTAGATCCTTCAAATTGCAACCATGCTTGGCTGACATCCATTTTCATTGAAGGTCACAGGGAGGCATTCAAGCTAATTACCAATTGAAGAAATGCTAACATCTAGTGATGAGCTTTCCTTTGGTGATATTGGTTGTTTCACAATACCTTTTTAATGCCCATGATTATGTGATGTGAGAAATACGTGATAAATTTGGGCAAGACCAACTTGTGTTGGTTGGATATGGAAGATTTTAGGGTCAAAATTTAGCCCATGAGCTAATTTTCCATGTTTTTTTTCCAAAAAAAGATTCACCAATTAAACCATATTAACATGATATAATTGTTGAGTCCTATCAATTATTGTCAATGACTTGGGTTCTTTCTTTTAAAATGACTCACATGTTTAAGTCATAAAAAATTATTTTGTTTCTTTATGTGAAGTCTTGCACGAATGGAATAGCGAATGGTAAACTTCAATAAAGGACCTTGATTTACATAGTTTGACAAAAAAAAAACCCGAGAAGCTCCCAAGATAATTACTTGCTTTAAACAACCCTTTAAGTTTGACATATTGACCCCATATGTCCAGTTTGGATTTGCAGCACTAATATTTCTTTTCAACCACCCCTAAAAATAAAAAATAATCATTTATTTTATGTTTATTTAAATTTGGAATTTACTGTTGAAAATCTCATAAATCTCAAAGTTTGAGTTAGTTAGCTTCAATTAGTTGTGTTAGGTGTCCACTAAGGCATGTGAGAAAATTCATTGCACTGACCTAGGTAGTCTGGGCAACAAACTGTCACTAACAACCGATGGAAAATAACTTCTAAGCGTAATATGGTCAGCATGGACATTGCAAGTGTGGTCATGATGAATTTAAAGGCAATTAACAATGCTAAAGTTGGGAACTATTTGGGATGCTATGGGCAAAAGCAACATTTATGGAACCTTTTTAAGGTTGTTTCGCTTCTAGATAATAGTGAGGAGGAATATGAAGCAAATTTTGGAAAGGTTTGACCTACTGGTAGCCTCAATGATGGTTTTAATCAGCAGTAAATGGACTTATTTGATGGTTTGAACAACATATGGATCATTCCTCACTCTTGATGTATTTCCGAAGGTTTTTTGGCACTGTATTATAGATCTAGAAAGCAACTCTATTAGTATTCATGGTCTCTATAGCATGATAATTAATCTAAGCACTAGATTAGTTGCCAATGCCATATCACAATGTTTTTTCTGATGTCTTTTGTAGCTGAGATGAGAAACCTATGGAAGCAGAATGCAAATAACAAAGATATAAATTATGTGCATGTATCAACATCAACAACATCAAAATAGTTAGATCCATGTTGCAACTCTATTTGCACCTTTAAAGTGGCCAAATGCTAGTATGATATCAGGTTGCAATTCTAATAGGACACCACTTGGTATGTGAGATAAAATTTTGACAAGGAATTATGGTGCAAAAACTCCTTTACTAGCAAAAGCAAGTGTCCAAGAAAGAAACATTTTAATAATGACAGAAGACAATCTAAGAATTCATATTCGTCAGGGGACAAAAGTGGAAAGGGAGTAAATGTTGGGCCTCGTAGCAAAGGATCCTGAGATTTGACAAAAGTTGTTTTCTCTTTGTCATGTCTACCTCTTAGCATGACAGACGGAAAGTGTCATGGGTGCCTTTATGCTAGACTGGTTGATCAGGGGTGTGGATTTGAAGCTCTTTTTCATCATCCAATACATGTATTAGCAATTGAGGAATGGTTCCAAAATTTTCCTATGTTTCGATAACCTATAGTATGTCCTTTGACATGATTTTGTGGTGTTGTCCTTTGTGTTATTGCAGGACTATTTTTGAAATAAGGACAACATTGGTGGGGCATCAAATAAAAATAGAGCATTTTGCAGATTTGCAAAAATAAAGAAAAGAATGTCTATATGGTTAGATTGGACAACCTATCCTGGGTCATCAAACAAAAACACAACCTTTTGTAGATTTACAAAAATAAAGAAAATAATGTGTAGACGGTTAGTTTGGCCAACCTACCCAAAATATGTTGATGTAAACTCACTATTGAACATTGGATGTGGGTTGACCGAGACAAATAATATGGGTCATCATTCGAACACTAGCAATGAACTCAAAATACATTTTGTTCTTATGGCATCAAATTATCTAATCACGAGGTTGTGAAACCAATTGATATGGACCAACATGGGTAAAGACTAAATTTAGAAGTGGATGGTACAACTCGCTCAAGAATACATAGAGATTTTATTCTTCGAATTTGGATGATTATTTATGGAAGAGGATCTCACTTAAGTAGTAGACTAACTTTTCCTAATAGGGCTATGTGACCCTATTAACATTAAATTTGCAACATCTGATTCAAGTGTTAAGTTCCAACACATTTGTGAGTACATACGAGCTCAAGAGGGACTCTTCCACTGACCATCTTGATCATTAGGCATCGATGGTTCATAAGTGTTATTATACTTTGCACCTTGTTGCAAATCTTTGTTAATAAGAGTTGAGGATTGGATAGGAGTTTCTTGCAAGTAGTTCTAGAGAAAATATTCAGAGCATAGGATTACACGCCTCCCAATACATGGCTGACAATTTTATAAGTTGGATAGTTACATTTATAGTAGGTTCCCCATGCTTGATTTTTCAGTTACATCACTTGGCATAAGCATGGGAGGTTGAAGACTCCCAAAGGGCCCTTTTAGTTTTTTGAGACTCTACTTTTTTTGGGTCACTTTCTATTTTAAGAAATTCCATATTCTTGAAAACTAATCACGCATTAAAATACCCATTTGGGATATGTGCTTGAGGTTTAGTTTGGGTGCCAATAAGAGAAAGCATGCTTTTGTGTTCTTTCCACTTTCTCTACCTTTTTAGAGTGATCATACTTTTTTGGATACCCGTTATGGAGAACAATATCTATTCCAATTTTGGTGACAATCAGAGAACATAATCTTTTGTGCTTTTTATTTTTTTTAAATAGAAGTACCTTGTTCCTCCTCTTAGCAATAAATATGGGTTTAATTTTCAGTAGATTCCAAGCACTCTGGTATTTTGAGAGAGCATGTTATTTTCACCTTGAGAGTTGTGCCCCACTTTAAACTGGCATGTAGTTTCCTTTTAAAGATTTAAGTTGACTTTTCCCACACATGGAGAATTGTGCCATAGTAGACCCCTATCTAGGTTACACATGGGGTATTTGGAACACATAGAGAAGCTATTAGTAGCAAGAGGAGGGAGAACTAGTTTGGAAATTGTCTTCTTGCTTTTACAGAACTCAGCCTTTCCTTTTTTACTAACAACTCACTTTAGTTCTTCTCCACTTCACTTCAATAGTAAATTAAGCAAGAGGAGGCTATGATATTGAAGGCTCATGTATGGCTCTTAAAAGGGACCACTATCGCATTCACACCTCACTCAAATGTACCTTGGATGGGAGATTAGTGGTGGTTGTTATTTGTTCCATTTTCATCTTTTTTGGGCAGCAACTTTTATAGATTCTCATTTGTGCCTTCTAGTAAAGGAAATTTTTGTGCCTTCCATGTATTACTCTTTTTCCTTCTATGGAATCTTACCTTCTCTATTTCTACCAAGAGAGAGTGCAACCTACAAGGACATTTGTTAGGATTATTAATCCTCCCTTGACCATACTATCTATTATATTATTTAGCCTAACTTAGGAGTCTTTATTAATCAATTGGGTCCACTAGTACCATTGGGTCCAGTTGGCCTAATGGGGCCACATGTACCAGTTACTAAAGTGTGGGGAACACTGCTAGAGGCTAATTGACACTGACTGTACTTGCATGCATCAATTTAGATGCCTCCTAGATCAATACCTACATTTTAGGAGCCACTAGGAGTCCCGGCACCAACCTCCTTCAGTCAGTTGGAGTTGGAACTAGTTAAGCTTAGTTAGTTTCCAGTTACATTCAGTTAGATCACAATAAGTTCTATAACACCCCAAAAATTCACAAAAATTTAAAATTTTCTATGTGACATTTAAAGTCATAGCCTAAAAATGCTAGTTTAAATACTATCTTTAATTTATTTAGCAGGCAGATTACAGGATAGGACATTGAGAGAAAATTAGGAGATAATATTCTTAACTAATTGTAACTAAAGATTTCAAAATTACTTACTAACTTATAAAACGCCTGCTACTAACAGCATTCAATCTGTGTTGATTTTTCAGTCTTGAAAGTTAATGAGTTAGAACTTATTGAATTCAGATCATTTTTTTATTTTCCAGTAAGTGTATAATTCTTATAGTTGTTTTATTTTCCTACTAAAGGGGCTTGAGGTTGGCCCGAGGCTTACTTAGCTTTCTCAAGCTAACGCAGATTCGATGCTTGTACAGGTCTTTATAGGTAAAATTTTACTTCCAGGTCACGAGATAAAAACTTAAAGTTTGGAAGACTGAATAAGTAAGTTAGAAATGATTCATAACTCTATAAAACATCTAGAATATGAAAGTGTAAATCCTTCGAGGTCTGTCACACAGACTAAATTCTATCTAGGTAGAAACCTGAGTTAGTAGTGTGAATATTTGTCATAGCAAAAATAATTAATATGATTGATGGTATAATTGTCATGATATGCTTTTAATGATTTAGTGCTAGGATCTTATTTTAGTTCTTAATGTTTTAAACATCGGACTTAAACCATGTTAATTTTATAATTTTTATTTCCTAATTATAAGAATTAACATTATTATTATAGCCCTAGAACTAAATACAAAAATGACAACCCTAGGCATGTAATTGATGCATACACTACAACTACAACCTAGCTAAACTTTTCAATGTGTATCATCCTAACTATAGACTAGTTCTAATCTTTAACATGCATAAAAAGTTTTGTTTACCAAGTAATAGTATTGTGCTTATAAACAATGCAGGGTTAATGCATTGGCTTCTAAACTATATCAAAAACCCCAAGAATTTCGTTTGAAGTGGATTCCACGTGGTAGTTTCTTACTTGTTGGAGGTTTTGGGCATTAAACACTAAACACTTTCACTCAAAACTCTACCCTAAAATCTTGCTCGGTTTCATTTGTGATTTTACTTTAGTGAGGAAGAGTGGTCGACAGGCCCTTGGCCTCTTTGGATCTCTGCAACAGTTACCATCTTATTTCTTTGTCATGGCAATGGTAGGTGTAAAGTACAAGTTTTTCGCCATATCTGTGAGCTAGAGGTTTCCTTTGAGCTCGACGTTCAAACCATGGTTACTTTCATTTTCCCAAAGCATTAACAGGATTGAGGTTCTGGTTTCTCGCCATGACTGTGAGCTCATCGTTTGCACTGTGAGTCGTTTCGATAACCTCCAAGCATTTTATTTTCTTTTATTTACATTAATTAAGCCAGTTTTTTTTTACGGACAGTTCAAAACTGTTTTGCTTGTTGAACGTAGGTGAAAACTCGACAACACATAGTTGATAGTGAAAGCATTTAGTCTGAAGCTGAAGGTTTTGAGCTCCATAGGCTCAGTAAGCCTCGGTTATATCCTTGGGGTGCCCTTCGTTGTTGAAAATGCGGTGATGATGTCGATGATGCTTACGGTTGCTTGTCGTGGTGTTCATTTTATTGTATTAGATGGTAGTTTTTAATTTGGTTAAGGATGGAGGAGGAGGTCATATGTCCATTGTTGTTTGTAACCCTTGAGGTTTTTGCAAAAAAGCTACAGCTCAAGTATATGATGATAGGGTAATATTACTTATCATTCCAGGGTTTTATAAACAGTTTGTTTATTACTGTAAAAGTTTTGCTTTGTAACCTTCTTGGCCTTTTGCTTGGCCAATGAAACTCCTTCATGGCTACACTTAAGTTATTGCATTTTGGTTTTTATTATCGTTTTTGCATTTGTTTTCCCTCTTGTAAATTTGGTTGCGTAATGTATTACGCTTGGGTAAAAATAGATTTCTGTTGAAATTATAATTAGTTGTAAATTGATTTATGGATGGGAGTTGGTAAAATCCATTTTTAACAATTGTTACAATTCTTATTTGTGCACACTGTTTTGTAAGAGATTTACTTAGGGTTTGGTGATTAAGAGTGGTTTTCTTCTATCTTTATAAAAAGGGTTCTGTAATGGATAAAAAGTGTTGTAATAATGAGTTGGGTTTTTTTAGAAGATTCGTTTACTGAGTTATTAATAGTATTAAGATTTATATTGAATGTTTACCATTTTGTTTCTTAAGTGCTTAATAGTAGTTTAATATAATAGATATTATAATTCCTAGTCATTTTCAGTCAATTGATTTCTCATCCAAAAATTTACTGTGTTAGGTGTTATTACAAGAATCTATTGGTTATTTAAATGTGCATTATTTACTATATTATAACTAGGATACTTGTTTAAGATTTAGGTAATAAAGGTATTAAACAATGGGTGCTTTTTCTTTGCTAAGAGTATTAAATAGAATAAATTATAGTAGTTATTATTGTATTATACTACATGCTTTTTTAAAGACTGTGTGATATAAGCTTGCTATAATAGATTCTCTGTAAGTGTCCTTATATATTTTGGTATAAAAATTAAGACTTAGTAAGAGAACTAATATGATAAAAAGTTGGAAGAATAACAGTAAAAACTTCTAAAGTTAAAGTATATTCAAATCATCTTATTCATATTTAAGCATTCCTATTTACCTCTAAATAAACCTTCCGTACTAGAGTACTTCATCTCATGATGAGTGGAAAAATACAGAAAGGAATTTGTATTCATCATTACACCATTTCTAATTCTAAGTTCATTGACTCTGTTAAACAAATACAGGTAATTTCCTGAATAAAATGCAGACTTAAACAATCTAATTGCAGCTACAAGTATCTAAGAAATAATAGTAAAACTACTCATGACTACTTTCATTTCAATACTTTACTTGCATAAAATAAATAAGACAACACAATGGAACCTGATAAATTGTAGAGGAGACAAACGGCCCAAGGAGCTTGTTCCACCCAACCTTTTCCTAAAGATAGCTCACTGCTTGTCTTAGGACCCCCAAGCTTGTCCATTGATCCACCGGGATGAAAGCACTGTGTCTAGAAATGGGATTTAATACCCCTGCAACTCCATAGAAGTAATTAATAGCAGTACTTATGTTCTCAGCAGTAAGAACTCAGCTAACAAGATGCACTAGTTCTAAAGACAGTCTTAATCACTCAATCACCTTTGTTTTTCCCCTCATCAAATCTCTTGTGCAGCATTCTCAAACTTAAAATTTTGACAAGGTAATCATTCTCAAGCCTCTTGCTGAATTTGATGGATAGATATATGCATGCCTAGGTCTTTTTGGTCAGTTTTTCAATTAATGAGCCACATGCTCTGCTCCACTTTCTTGGGGAACATGACCACAAATTTAGGGCAGTTGCCCCCTGCAACAGCTAGAAGTGGTTGAGGATGCTGCCATGTGTCAGTTTGATCTCACCCCAATCTATTCCACCTAGTGGGCCAATGGACACTCATTCAACAGCCTCCTTAGGCTATTTGTCTCATCTTTTATTTATTAACTAATAAAATATTCAACATAATTAATTACACTCATCCTTGACCCCACATGGTCAATAGTCTCAAAACTTTACAATAAAAATAAAATATAATGTCTTCCTAAACATAAAATGTTATTGAAATTGGGGTATGTGACAAGTTCAATTAGCGCTAGCTATGCATGGTTGCATGTGGATTAGGCGTCTTTGCTCACCGACCACTTTAGTTAGACTTAGTTAACTATTTATTACTGATTGTATGAGTTGTTTAGACACCTGGAGTTAGCTATTTGGACTCCGATATTGATTGACACATCCTAAGTTAACTAGTCAGTTAGGTACAGTCACATCCAATGGGGAGATTCGAATTCATCCCTAATTGATTCGAATTATTTTCCTATGAAAACTATTGTAACACCGGATTTAATTAATGACAATGATACTGTAATTACGTGAGCTATACTCATTCGTTTCCTGTGTGGTTTAATTTATTCAATGTGTATCTGCATTCTCCTTTTACTGCAATAATAAAATTTGACTCATTGCTTGAAGATCTAAATGGAACAACAATTTTAACATGGTATCAGAGCCATCTCAAGCAAGCTTCATGTTTGTTTCTCTCCATTGAACACCAAAAGCAGTTGGGTTTCCACATAAGTCCCCAAGATTGATTTTCTCCCTCTAAATTTATTCAGAGTGGCGGTGCGGGCATGACAGACCTTGAGAAAGTGTTCATGTCGAGAGGAAAAGCATGGTTCTAACAATACTTAGAATGTTTTAGTTTTTGCAGTGATATTTTACATGTTAAACTTCATATGGATTCGATATTATCAGTTCCTCTTCTTATTCCATCCACAAGATATTCAGAATGGAAGTCTAAGATGATTGCATCTCTAAAGAGACAAGGTCTCTATGAGGTATCTATTGGACTTGGTAAAGAGTCTTATGAATATGAGAATGACTAGCTAAATTACGGTGATAGAGCTGTTGGAGCAATATGTGGGGCTTTTTCTCCAAGCTTGCACTACCTTATTGATTCTGCAGAATACCCAAAGGATCTATGGATAGAACTGGATATAACCTTTGGGAAGCATAATGAGGATTATTATAGAAATTTGGAGAGCACATTCAGAACCACAAGAGTTCTTTATTCAAAAGTCTCGGCCCATACTCTCTCTGATGAAGTTGTTCAAGATGAAGAAGAAGCATAATCTTCTTCACAGTCAATTTGAATTGAAGAAAGTCTCCTTGGAGTGACTCCTTCTTCTGCTGCTCCGGAAGTGTATGAGATATATGATATCTCATCTCCTCACATGGCTGATCCAGAAGAAGACATTCAAATATATGTTATTGAATAAAATATCTTCTTCCATTCTATGCAAAATTCTCCAATGATTCTTCTATTATAAATTATGTGCATAGTTTACCGGTGATTGCTTCAGGAAAGGGAGAGGAATTTGATTCCTCTGTCTCTAATGATGTTGTTGGTGTGTAGATAAGTAATTGTTTGGATATTTTAGAAATAATATTAGATTGTAGGAGTGATCCATTCACTCTCGTTGATCTAGAGCTTCCAACAAATTCCTACATGATTACATGCACCGATACTCAGGGTTTTGAAGTAGGAGAAAATTGTGCATCTACCATCTCGATGGAGCACACTCTTGGATCTGATATGAACCTATTTGGATCCGATATGATATTATTTGGATCTGATATGATATTACTTGGTTTTAGGGTTCAATAGCTTTCAGTGCTGCTTGTAGATGTTCGCATCAATCTTGGTGTGAAGAATCAAATACCAATAATCTCTTTCAAAATTTATGCTGGGGATTTGATGTCAGTTTTCTCTCATGAGTTTGTTGATATTATATTTTGGAAATATTTGAATATTTTGGAAATAATTGCAGATTGCAGGAGTGATCCATTCACTCTCATTGACCTTGAGCTTCCAACAAATTCCTATATGATTGCATGCACCAATATTCATAGTTTTGAAGAAGGACAAAATTGTGCATCTACCTTCTCGGTGGAGCAAACTTGTCACATCCCCTACCCTCCGAGAGGACGCGACCTAAGGCTTCCGCTATCATTTAAATGGAGAAACTATCCCCATGAACATACACATAATAAAAATGCATTGAACATAAAACATTTACAGATGCCTAATGAAATCTACAGCGGAAGCAAACACATTTCATTCAACACATTAATCATGTTCATCATAATTCATAAATAAGCAAATACAGTTGCAGAGGTGAATACACAAGAGATACTTATCTTATGAAGAAGCTTGTCCCACAACCATCTATGTCGTTGCAACTTTCCACCCAACCATAAGCCAGTGTGCTCATCAATATCTCAGCAGCACTGCCATCCCCAAGTTGGGCATGATTCCCACAAGGAATAAGGGAACACTAGCAGGTTCACACATAGCCAAAGACATGTCAAAATCCAGCCAATCCAAAACTACATTTGGGTTTATCATGCTGCTAAAGAGCTCGAATGGTTGAATTGCTAGCTAGGAGATTAACCACATAGCTATGGACACCTACACAAGATCTAGCTTGGATTTCCCAACACCTACACACCCAACACAAGGAAGCATCGCCTTATCTACTACACAGTCCCTCAGTCTATGCCTTCCATTCCAGTGCTATTCAGGGTGTGCAAAGAAGAAAATCCAGCTCCTCTTGATCTGGCTGTGAGGTTCCTTTCCACAATAGGTTTATCAAGCTAATTCCTCCTCAATTCCACACCAAACTAGTTCAAACCAAACCAAAGGATGCACGAAGAACAAGATGCAAATTATGGGTTTGAGGAAAAAAAACGTTTTGCATCCAAAAACAACAATGGTGAACGGGGAAAAACAACCCTCTAATAGCAATTCGATTTCTAGAAACTTCTATGGGCTTCACGTGGGAAAAAAATGACTCAACTAACACCCAAAAATCGTGGGTCTCTTCTCCAATTCGTTGTGCAACCCAAAAACGATTTTTCCTACCCAGGTAATGAGGAAAACAATGACTCCGTCGAGGTCGTTGTCTACATGCACCTTCTGAAAAAATGATTGGACAACCTGCTGCTTCGAAGTGGATCGGATCTTCATTGTTGAGTTCGAGGCTGTAGGGTAAGCTCTTCCCTACGCTCACGTAGGTTGGCTGTGAGGTCTTCATGTGCTGATCGTGGTTTGACCGAGTGTATCTCTAATGGGGCATTTCGATGGTGGCTGAGGTGGGCGGAGATCCGCCACCTAATTTGCACTCGGATGCCTTCGACAGGTTAATAGCTTCTCACAACAGGAGATCGGGTAAAGGATCCCCCCCCCTCCCCCAAAGTTTGTCAAAATAATTGAAGATGTGCTGGAAGTTGCCCTTCCTCCGAAAGAAACTATTCAGGTTGCTCTCTCCCTAGTAGATCGAGCTCTGATAGGGCAATTCACTGGGCTTTGGACCTCGCCAAAAACTACTGATAGCTGGGTTTAAAGAAACTGAAGACCCCTAATCTCAAAAAATGTAGCCTCATATTCAGTCGGACGGGGTTACTTTCTATTCGACTTCGAATCCAAGGAAGATAAAGATCTAATTTTTACGAATGGGCCCTACTTCATGGGGCCGCAAGGTCTCTACCTTAATGGGTGGACTCCGAACTTCAACCCCAAGGCTGACCCCCCCAAAGCTATGCCAGTCTGGGTCAGGCTTCCCAACCTTCCTATGCATTGTTGGAACCCTAAATCTCTCCATGTTATAGGGAACGTCCTGGGAAAATACATTGACATGGCTAGTCCAAACGACCAATACGCTTGTGCCCGCATCTGCGTGGAGGTTGATCTCGAAGTTGGATTACTAGAAGGCATAAAATTAACGGTGGGGAAATGG
This sequence comes from Pseudotsuga menziesii, assembly GCA_001517045.1. Taxonomy (NCBI): domain Eukaryota; kingdom Viridiplantae; phylum Streptophyta; class Pinopsida; order Pinales; family Pinaceae; genus Pseudotsuga; species Pseudotsuga menziesii. The sequence continues at coordinate 35,182 of LPNX010983004.1, read as the reverse complement.
TTCCATTTCCAAAAGCTTGGCTACGAACACCTTCCTTTCAAGTGCAGAGGATGCCACGAATACGGGCACTTCATCCATAACTGTCCTAAAAAGCTCGAGATCCAACAAGACAAGGAGGAAGGATGGAATATGGTGAACAGATCTAAATCTAAAAATCAAGCCGGAGTGGTTCCAAAGAAGGGTGATGGGAATAAAGAAGCAAGAGTAATCTCCTTGGAAGGAACTCAAGAAACCACAAAGTCTAAAGAGACTAATGAGATAAGGGATGACTCCAACGATGCAGAAGAGAAATCCAGCAATGGAGAGAGCAAGGACTCGGAATCAATCCTTTCAGATCATCACGTGAAAGATCAAGATGAAGGAGCCGCAGTGATAAAAGAAGGAGAAAGCATGGAGAAATCAGAGGAGGATACTGATTTGGAAGAAGAAGAAAAGGAGGAAGGGGAAATAGAAATGACTACCCCAAGAAAGAAAAAAACCAAAGGAAGGAAATCCAAAAAAAAAGTAAGGGAGCAAGCTACCTATAAGGATAAGCTGCAAGGATCCCAGTTAACCCTAGGAAAGTTGCTGAAAAACACAAGAAACACCCGCCAACATGGGCATGCCCAAAAAGGGATGCCTGTGGCCTCCAAAAGTAAGTAATGAAGGTCCTTTCCTGGAACTGCAGAGGTCTCGGTAGCAAAATCAAGGAAGAAGCTATGAAAGATTTAACTTCTTTATATCAGCCGGACATCTTTCTGATCCAGGAGAACAAGATGGAGGAAGACACATTTCTCCAAGTTAGTATAAAATTTTGGAAAAAAAGTGGAAGGGCTGCAATCAGCTCAAGGGGTGCCTCTGGAGGCATTGGAACACTGTGGGATGATAAGAAATTTGAGGCTGTTGACATCAAGTACAGCTCAAGTTGGATCCTCACCCTACTGAGGAAAAAAGACACTAATACACTGGTAAGAATTTTCAACATTTATGCTCCTAACTCTTATGCTGAAAAAAAAATCTGTTGGAATCTCTTTTGTGATGAAAGGAGTAATCTGCAAGGAAATGTCATCCTTGCGGGGGATGTAAATATCACCCTTAGCCAAGATGAAAAAAGAGGGGGATCTCTGGTCAGAGACCCCGTCAGAGAAATTGTTGATGAGATCATATTGGACGGGGATCTCTCTAATGTTAAACCTTCTAAAGAAAAATATACCTGGAATAACAAGAGGCTCGGCCCCGGGCATATTGCTGCTAGACTTGATCGATTCCTGGTCCAGGACACTTTCCTCCTGCTGGGTCTGAATTTGTCATCTAAAATCTTACCGTTCGGGGGATCGGACCACAAACCTATTCTTCTTGAGATGTGGAATGATAAGAAACTTGGCCCTATACCTTTTAGATTCAATCCAATGTGGGCCAATCACAATGAGCTTTTAAGGATCGTAGTTGATACATGGTCTTCCCCAGTTACTGGGTCTCCTTTCTTTGTATGGGAGGATAAATTTAGACGGCTTAAGAAGGCTCTTAAGTCCTGGGCTAAGTCGATTCCCACTCCAAATCATAAAAAAATTCAAGCTGCCCTAGCATTGGAGATTCACCAGGCCGGCATGGAGGACAAAAATGTTGATCATGTTGACATTCAAAAGGAGGTTAAGTTGCAATTTGACCTTCATGAAGCATGTAGGCAAGAATTCAAGTGGTGGAGGAAAAAATCTAGGTGCAAATGGCTCAATTATGGTGACAGGAACATCGGTTTCTTCCACAAGTTGGCCGAGGCTAGGAAAAATTTCAACCAAGTGCTCGAGATCCATGCTCATGACAGGGTTATTAATAACTTCGAAGACATTAATTCTGAAGCTTCTAGGCACTTTGGTGAACTATTCACTACTCAGCCTATCATCGATGATGCCGAGCTCTTGGATCTTTTTCCTTAGTCAGTCAAAAATAATGATAATGCCATTCTGAACCATAAAATCACTTTGGAAGAAATTAAGGAGGCTGTAGATGACATGGAGGACGATAGAGCTCTTGGACCCGATGGGTATAATGCCAACTTCATCAAAATTTGTTGGGATATCATAAAAAATGACTTATTCAAATGGTTAGCAAATCTCAGAGGTGTGACAAAATTGGAGGCAGCACGAATTCTACCTTTCTGGCTCTCATTCCCAAAGAGAAGGATGCCAAATCATTTGACAAGTTCCAGCCTATATCCTTGTGCAACATTGGTTATAAAATTATTACTAAGATTATGGCCAGCATATTAAAACATATCCTTCCTTATGTTATTCCGAAGAACCAAGGTGGCTTTGTCAAAGGCAGGAAGATTTGGGATAATATCATTTTAGTTCAAGAGGCAATCCACTCTAGTCTGAAGAACGGAGATAAAGGAATGGTGGTGAAAATTGACTTAGCAAATGCATTTGATAGAGTCAGCCATTCCTTTCTCTTTCAAGTAATGCTGAGATTTGGATTCGATCCAAACTTTATCAAATGGGTCAAGGCCTGTATCAGCAAGCCGTGGATCGCCCTACTCATCAATGGAAGGGCTGCCCCCTTCTTTCAAGCCTCGAGAGGATTGAGGCAAGGATGCCCGCTCTCTCCACTGCTTTATGCAATCCAAGCTTTAGTCCTTAGCCTTCAGCTGGAACAAGCCAGGCATGACTGGGATCTCTCAGGCATTAGGATCGCTAGAGGCACGAAAGACATCAATCACATGCAATTTGCCAAGGACAATATCTTGCTTAGAGGAGCCAGTCAGATCATAGCTAGTAGATTCAAGAATGAAATGGACCATTACTGCCATGCCTCGGGAAGCAAAATCAACTGAAGGAAGAGTCAGATCTATGGCCAGAATATAAACCCTAGGGGAATGTTAGAAATTTCCTGGGTCCTTGATATTGATGGAGTGGTCAGCTGGGATTCCTTTAAATATCTTGGGGTCCCTATTTTCAAATCCAAACCCAAGAGCTCAACCTGGAATCCTATTGTTGAAAAAATCAAAAAGAAAATCCTTGGATGGGTGACAGCCTGGCTAAATGTAGCTGGGAAGGTAGTGTTAATAAATCTAGCTGGGAAGGTAGTGTTAATAAAAGTTGTTTTGAACAGCTATCTTCTTTACTAATGCTCCCTTCTTCTTGCTCTGGTCAAAATTGTTGCCATGATCGAAGGCCTGGTGAGATCTTTCCTCTGGAAAGGTGGGAATAATGGGGGGGGTAAAAAGTTTGCTTTGGTCAGTTGGAAAAAAATCAAGATGCCAAGGATGGAGGGTGGTTTGCAAATCAAAGAATTAAGGATTCAAAACCCATAAATGGGAACCAAGTTGCTCTAGAATATGCTTGACTCCAATCCATCCTGGTGTAGTCAAGTGATAAAATGCAAATACTTTCCAGGGCCGAGGCTCAGATGCCTTGAAATTGAGCATGAGAATAAGAATGGCTCTCCTATATACAACCTCTGCAAAAAAGAAGTTGCCTATGTTCAAAGACGAGCTGCACTGGATACCGGGCAATGGGAAAGTGATCAACATTTGGCAGGACGTGATCCTTGGGAATCCTCCTTCGTTTCTTCCAAGACTAAATCAATGGTTGGCTGCGATGGGTATTAATACAATTTGGGATATCTCTAAATGGGAAATCAGTGCTCCTAATCGATGGGCTGGGTGGGCCATTCCGGAGTGCCCTGAAGAGATAAATGATGAAAGAAATATTTTGATGAACCATTTTTCTAGGCTCACTCCGGTGGCCAAGTTCAGATAGGAACGGCGTGGTTGGGGAAGACATTCTCGCAGCTATTCGGCATCTGACGGATATTAGAAATTTGCTACTACTCATAATGTGCCTGTAAACCCTGCAATTTGGAATTATTTATGGAATTGTAATATGTTGCCAAATATCGATATGTTCATTTGGATGTTGCTGCAAGAGAGATTGCTTACAGGTGGGAATCTAGAGAAACGTGGGTTTGCCGGTCCCTTCCGTTGTCCCCTCTGTGCTGAAGCATCTGAAAATATCAATCATCTCTTTTTAAACTACCTGTATGCCATCTCAATCTGGATGGAAGTGCTAAAGCGTTGGGGAGATGTGATCCACTTTTTGGACAAAATTCAGATCTGTTTTTTCAATTGGGATAAATTGTATCAGGGTGAGATGATTCAGAAAAAAGGACTGAGAGCTTGTTGGATGAAACTTCCCAAAATAATATGCTGGCGCATTTGGAATGAAACAAACCACATAATCTTTCAGGAAAGACCCAGCCAACGTGGAAGATTGATATCAAAGTAAATGCATTACTCAGTGAGGTTGTTAGTGTTTTAAAGATTCCAATTAACAAAGGAAATTTGACAGACAATGAAAAAAATTGGATGCAAAGTCTTAATATCTATGTTGTAAATAATTTGGCTACTAAACATTTGGAAAATTGGGAAGTCAGATTGGACAAATCTCAGTTTGAGAACTGGCTAAGAGAAAGGAAGATTTTTAAATTGTTTTTTTATGGAGCCTCCAAAGGGAATCCTGGAAGAGCGGAAGGAGGAGGAGTTGTTAATGATCTAGACAGGAAAGTTGAGATAGAATACTATTGGAATATTGGATATGATTCCAATAATATGGCCGAGGCATATGGGCTCTATTAAGGTCTCAAGCAGCTGAAGAAGAAAGGAGTGGATGAGGTAATGGTTTTTGGAGACTCTAGGTTAATTATTCATGCGTTGAATGGGGGAAGACGGCGTAAGAATGAGCGAATAGCAAGGTTGATTAATAGAATCACATCCAAGGCCAAAATGTTTAGGAGGTTAAAAAAATTTCATATTCTTAGGGAGCTAAATGCTATGGCAGATCTTGCAGTTGATAAATCTATAGTTGTAGGTCATAACGAACTTATTGTAAACTCGATTGTTAGCATTGACATCCCCCCCGTAGATCGATTATTTGATTACTCGACTAGAGGAAGTAGAATCTATTTGTAACTAGTTGTAACCAGTTTCCTTATCAGCGATTTCTATGCTGAGTTCTTATTTATAACATAACCATTTTTGTTAAAAAAAATGAGGAAAACAACAACAAAAACGTCAAGCAAGGAGCCCAACCATTGAGCTTTTCAAAAATGACTTCCCAATGATGGGGAAAATGAAGAACACTGAAAAAATGTGAATGGAGAATGCACAGGAGCTCCAAAAACGTGAGGAAGAGAAAAATGTGGATGCATGGTAGAATGGGCATACATTTTTGGGTTTTTATTTTCCCAGGAATTCAAAACACATTTTTCCAAAATGGGTGGTCAGCCCAATTCGAATTTTGCCCATACTCTTCCCATTCCCATGCAATAACTACATCAACCAATTTCTGGCATAAATAAATGGTTGGGGAAAAAGACAAGAAATAGGTAGTTGACAGTTTTGATGGGTTCTCATTTTGACTCAAAGGTTTGAATACCCCCCCCCCCTTTATCCTTAGGAAATCATGCCCCCATCTCTTTAATGTTGCATTGACATAGCTGGTTGTGGGTATTTTAATTAAATTGCATATTTACATGATGTCCAAAATTATAATGTGCCTGGTTAGCACGAAATAACATCGGCAAAGATTTTTAATCGTCAAAACATAAAACACTAAATCAATGGTAGGGATTGTTTCTTTAGCTCCTCACCATGATTAATTACAATATATACATCATATACATTTTTAATGCAAACGGGGTCAAAACCGGGGTGTTACAAAACTCTTGGATCTGATATGAACTTATTTGGATCTGATATGAATTTATTTTGATCTGACATGATCTTATTTTGATCTGATATGATATTATTTTGTTTAGGTTTTAAGTTTCAAGAGCTTTCAGTAATGCTTGTAGTTGCTCTCATCAATTTTGGTGTGAAAAATCAAGTACCGCTAGTCTCCTTCAAAATTGTTGCTGGGGATTTGATTTCATTCCACACTTTCTGGATCTGATATGATATTTGGTTCAATTTTTAAGTTCCAAGAACCTTCAATCATGCTTGTAGCTGATTTCATCAATTTTGGTGCAACAAATCAAGTACCGCAAGTCTCCTTCAATTTTGCTGCTGAGGATTCGATGTGAGTTTTATCTTATGAGATTGTTGATATTATATTTTGTGAAATATTGGTTATTTCTGAAGCTATATCATATTATGGAGCTCAATCATTCGCTCTGCACAGTCCCAGGGCTTCTCTACCTATCTTTTTTATCACATGCTCATCTCCTCACAGAACTAGTAAAGTTGGAGACATTTTGCATCCGTCTAGACACTTGCTCCTAACACTTGGGGCCAATTCTACCTCACATGGTTTGATGTTCAAGGCCGAAATATATCAGTTGCTTGGGTGTTCCTCACATGGTTCGAATTCTCTAACACCTTTTCTCTCTCATCAGTTGATTTTCATTGCTCTACATGGGTCCAGTTTTCACCATGCAGTTGTTTATATTTCTGATTCAGTTGAGTACATTATTCTTCTTCCAAAGAGGAAGATTCCTCCAGACATAAGCAATTGTTTGGATTCAGAGGTTCACATGCATAGATTCAAGATGTTGCTGCATAGAAGAACCAGAATATCGCTTTACTGCTACAAATTGCAACAAAAGATTTTGCAAGTTTTTTAACTTGTCTTTCCTGATTTCTGCTTATCTTGAGGGGGGGGTTCCCCATGAGGTTTTCCCCTATTTCCTTGGTTGTATTAAGCAGCATTATGTCTTTTAAATTGTATATGGGTGACTTATGGCCTTGTTTCCAAGGCCCACAGTTGTCCAAGTTAGGATTCAGGGGGGTGTTAGGATTATTAATCCTCCCTTGACCATATTGTCTATTATATTATTTAGCCTAACTTAGGAGTCTTTATTTTGGGTCAAATTGGCCTAATGGGGCCACATGTACCAGTTACTAGAGTGTGGGGAACACTGCTGGAGGATAACTGACACTGACTGCACTTGCATGCATTAGTTTAGGCGCCTCCTAGATCAATCCCTACATTTTAGGAGCCATTGGGAGTCCCAGCACCAACCTCCTTCAATCAGTTGGAGTTGGAACTAGTTAAGCTTAGTTAGTTTCCAGTTACATTCAGTTAGATCACAATCGGTTCAGTTAGCGTTAGTTGTGCATGGCTAATGTATGGTTGCATGTGGATTAGGCACCTTTGCTCACCTACCACTTTAGTTAGACTTAATTAACTGTTTATTACTGATTGTATGAGTTGTTTAGACATTTGGAGTTAGCTATTTGGACTCCGATATTGATTGAGAGATCCTGAGTTAACTAGTTAGTTAGGTACAGTCACATCCAGTGGGGAGATTCGAATTCATCCCTAATTGATTCAAATTCTTTTCTTATGTAAACTATTGTAACATTGGATTTAATTAATGACAATGATACTGTAATTACCTGAGCTATACTCATCTGTTTCCTGTGTGGTTTGATTTGTTTAGTGTGTATCTTCATTCTCCTTTTACTGCAACAATAATATTTGAATAATTTCTTGAAGATCTAAATGGCACAACAATTTTAACAACATTTACCCATTCACTCATGCACACCAAGGAGGAAGGAACCCCAACAGTGCTAGGTTTGACATGTTTCAATTCTTTACAAAAGACATCAATTAAACTTAGGGGAAGGAACCCTAGCTAGGATTCTATTATCAGTTGCTTTATTCTTTTTTAGTCAAATTTTGTTTTCATTCTCCAAATTTGATATCTTCTCATTTTCTTGTAGTGTTTCTCCTCTCTTTTATCTCATTATTTTCTAAGAATTACTAGATATAGCAAGGAAGACAAAGCATCGGAGCTTTGTATATTCTTTCTTATTGCTTCCACTATTCCCTTAAAATATTTAGTTGTTGAGAGAATGTGTTGGAGACCCTTGTATTGGTTGAATCGTCCATTCCAATGTTGTGGTTATATCTATCCCATTCAGAGCATAGAGATTGGAAAGTAAAGACTTTTTGGCACATTAATTTGTACCCACCTTCTTGTAACTTTTGTATTGTCCACAAACTCCAAGTAATAAAGATAAAATAATCCTCCTTTTGTCTACCAACTGATGGACTCTAGTGCTTAGTAAGAATTACTTACATTTTTCTAAGACACTTACTTGCTCTCTTTTTTTTTGAATTTCAAGTAAGGTTCATATAATTTTGTTTTTCCTACTTTCTTTCTTTCAATTAACTTTGTTGGAAACTCTATTTACAACCATTCATATAATTTTGTTTTTCCTACTTTCTTTTTTTCAATTAACTTTCTTGGAGACTCTATTTACAACCATTCAAAGGGATATCCTTAACACTTTATTCCTATAGGATAACTCTATTATTGAATGCCTTGCAAAACTTGGAGATCGCCCTCTTTTTTCTGCAGGCCATACTTTTGCAGATCTAGAAAGTTTTCCCTCTCTTTTATTCCCTTACCTTACATGAAAATATGATCATTGCAATATCAGTCTATGGGGAGATTCATACTCTGTTTTAATTTTTAGTTTTAGTATTCAAATATTTATGTTTGCAGTCCATGAAAAAGACCAACGCTTTAAAATTGACTCTTATGCCAAACCTTTTCGGTAACATTATTTGACTACATTGAAAGTTGAAACCACAATAAAACCAAGTTTAAGCTTACCTGAAAATAACCCGATGTGCAACTTCCACATCTTGTGAATGTTTGTCTGGATTGAAATAGGTATGTACAAGAAAATCATTGTCACTTTTGAATAGCAAGCAACCTATGAAAACATTTATTTCTGTCCAAAACGCAAGGCTTACATTATCATTCTTGCTTTGATTTTGTTCCTTGGATCTTGATTTGGAGGTCAAGTCAAGATCTAAAGCATTGTTCTTTCTTGAAATTAACCTTCACGTCATTATCCCGAGATAAAAAGCGCATGAAAAACGATCAAATTCTACATAATCCAATAAAAGTTTTTTTTTAATAATATACACCTAATCCAATAGCATATTGTTTTGTACTAAAGCTTTTGAATGACAAGAAACTAACCCAATGAGATTCTGTGATTACTTTCAACAATAAAATATGAAACAGGTTACATTACTTCTCATAATTTTTCACTGACAAAAAGAACAGCATGAAAACTTTTTTCTTCTTGAAATGATCAATCCTGCAAGAACCCTGTAGTTTTTTATTTATTTATGGACTAATATGATCCCTACACCATAATCGTACTTTCCAATTAGTTCTTCACATATAAGTACAATCAACCAAAATATTATTTAACCACAATCCCAAGTCGGTGGAATTTTCAAGATCAATAGCCTACCTTCTAGTGAAAAAGTTGTTAAAAACTTGGTGATTCCAATTGTTGAGGTCTGCGGCATAAGAAAATTAAGTTTCTATTGCAGTACATAAATGTGTGTTCTGTAGACTGCCTAATAAGTTTTCCACTAATTTTTAATATTTACTCTGCAATCTTGATTTGTTATCCATGTCATTTGAACCAGAACGAAATTTTTTGAGGTTGATTTTTTTTAGAAACATTAGAATAATCCAGTGACTTGAACCCACTCTAGATAAAGTATTATACTTGGATGAAATGCTTAGATTGATAAGAAGGTGTTCTGCAAATTAAAAAGCGATACAATTGTTCTACAATCGGAGGTGCACCTCCTCTCCTTATATTTCAGGAAATAGACTATTATGTGAGACAATAACAACCAATCTAAGAGAGGGTATCATCTTTACCAAGCATATTATGTTGCATAAATACTCTAAAACCCTCCTTGTTTGTCATTAAGATGTACAATGGTGTCAAAATCTCATACAATAATCCACAGATCTCCGAGGAAGAGAATATTAAATTTGTTTAGTAAGTCCCACCGATCTAGCTTTCCTTGAAGACTTGTTAAAGAAAACAAATTTACTGATCAAAATCTAGTTTTGAATTCCAAAATCTAGTTTTGCTATTGATTCTTGATTATCTATTTTGATGGTTTTTTGGGTTCCACAATATTACTAGTCATCCTAAGAAGCCAAAGGAATTGTTTGCTATACATTCACAACCCCTCCATATCGTCTTGGTGAAGTTCATCATTTTTTTGAAGTTGTATTGTGTTGTGGATGAGCATTATATATGGCTTCTCTAGTGTTATTTTGTGTATTAGTTACCTCTATTTTCTCAGGGGATTTAACCCACAAATATTCCAAGAGACAATTTTCATACTTATTGATTCTTACTCTGGGGTAAGAAGTAATGTTCAATGCCTCTGTTCCCAAGGAATCAATAAATTCATGACTTTCCTGATGTATTTTTGTTGCTGATTATTTATAGTATCTTGTCCATGGGTTAATCCTAGGAGCCTGAATAGGTTTCCATGAGGCTCTGCGGCCATAGGAATAAGGGTGATCATTTGCTTGGTGAAAAATGTCTTTCTCCTCAACCTATGCTTCCAATTCTATATAAAGTCAAAAAAGTCGCATAAAGAAACTCAATTCCATAACACAATGTGAAACCCTTTAAGCAACAACTTGTAAAATCTAAGTTATGAGTTTGAAAACCATCAACACACAAATATTCACATCAATATCAAAGCAAGTCCAAGTTTCTAGGAAAAGAGACATGATCCAAGCACATAAGTGTCTGAAATGAATGTAACCACTATTGTTAGTTAATAGCCCATGCAAGAAGCAAATGTAACACAAACAAAGACTAGCCTAACCAAAAAGTGACAAAGAATAAATTGAATTTGAAATTAACATCCATAAGTGCCCAAATATAGGAAAATTGGACTAGACAGTAGCTAAAAATAAATTATAAAATCTATAGGTGCCACCAAAAGGAGTACCTCCACTGGAAAAAAGGAAAAAATGAACAAAAATGGTCTTAGAGAAGCCCCAACACCCAAAAAAAATGATAAAATTTGATGAGAGAAGAAAAATATTGTTGTAGCCAAATATGCAAGAAAGGAAGGTGCAAATCCTCATCATTCCCAAATCAAGTGTAAAATCATCACCAAGTGCATGTTAGATAATGTCCTAGGGTTAATGGCATAGAGAATGTAGGCTTGAGTAGTAATCCTTAATCTGATTGAAGGGTTTCTAATATGAATCAAAGAGGAAGCACCCCCATGATCTAATGTTGAAGAACAATTGATAGAAAAGAAGATAGTAATACACTTTCTAATTTGTACCCTAATAACTGGTCATTGTTAACCAAGTCCCATCTCTTTATAGCATAGACCTCAAACAACAAGTCAACTATTCAATAATGTGTAGAAGCATAGTATCTAGTAGGTATATGATTGTCATCATGAATAAAAGAAATAGAAGAGCTACAAACCAAGAAATGCTTGAAAGTAACCACTCTTTGAACAACAAATCCAAACATGTCAATGACTAAGGTATAATCATCCTCAAAAATCCATGCAATTCAAATGATATCTCTAATTGATCTCATAGATTAACATGTGAAAAACATATAAAGTGTTACTTATACTCCATTCTACCTGAAGAACAAATCCTATGTGACCATTCCTAAAAAGGGATGTGGTGCTCAATCTCTATTCTGACATGTTCAAAACACACTTGCATTGACTAAGAGGGAAACTAAGACCATGTGACTAATGATAACATAAGCTAGGTATGACAAACAATCAACATTAAGACTATCAATTCTTTTATTATTAATCTGACCCTATTGCAATAATTTCCATGTTTTTCCCTCAAATTCTAGAACTCAACTAGAACCGTTAATAGCGCAAAGTTGAGCATCTATTTTCATTGCATTCAATGTTAAATTTATGCTTACATGTTTGTATTTATTGTAAAACTCAGGTTTCATAAAACATATCATTAAGCTTCAAAGTTGTTATACATTGACAACTAATCTTTTATGTTGTGTTTCACTTCTAAAGGTGCAATTATGTTAGATAATTGTGTGTTACAATAATCACGATTCAAAATTGGATCCAAAAAATTGGCTTTAGGAGTATTAACCCCCTATTTGCATGGGCTTGCATGGGCGTTCACCTAATTTTTTTCATGAGGGTTCCTAGGATCATTCGAGAGTTTTCTAAGCATCTATAGGTAATCAAATAGCAGGTTGTTATGCATAAGCCATCCATGGCATTTGGGAATATGATTTTAGTAGTTTTCAATAGCCAAAGAGCAAATTTTTTACAATATTTTTAGGCCTGGGCTTGGAAACAACAGTAAAAAAGGATTTTGGAACAAATATCTGCCTATTTTTTAAGCCTTTACAGTAGTAAAAAAATGTTATCTTCAGTATGGGTTAATTATGTAGCATTTTTGGGCATGGAAAGCAACATTTTTTCACTTTGAGGGAAATTGTTGCGATGACATCAACCCATCATCAATTCTCTATATGATTGGAGGCCTAAAAAGAGGAATATTTAGTCTTCTTTTGATCCAATCTACGAGGGGCTAGAAACCATTGGCCATTCCTATCTTTCACAAAACAAGGGCAAAGAATTTATCAACACAACTTCAATATGATAATGAATAGGGCAAGTGACAAAAGGCTACACTAGATCGACTAGAGAAAGCTACACAAGATACATTATTGGGGCATGTAGGTTTCAGTCATATTCTCAAGTTACTGCTTTTATAGATCCAGAGGATTATATTCTGTTATTCTTCAATTATTGTTTTTACAGATCCAGGGCATTATTGAAGCGCTTATCTTTTCTTGTAGGTGTGATTTATTTTTGTTATTTTGCATAGATTTAGGGCTTTTGATATTTCACTGGAGAATTTTGCATCTGGGGACTATAAATATTTTGGTGGTACTTTGAAAGAAGGCACCAACTTTCTTTTTACTTCTGCCAACTTAACATAGTGATCTACATCTCCTGCCTTCCTAGTTTTCCTGGTTTCTCCAAAAAGGAGGTGGTGAATGCACTTCACTTCCAAGCACTCAAGCTTAGGTCTTCCTTGTGGTAGTGTGGTTCCTCACTCTAACTATAACACAACAGGGTACAGGTATGGCCTTATGAGGTGGGGGATGAAGATAAAAATACCAATATATATATGCCTCAAAGTGAAAATAAAATGGTAATTACTTGAAATGTGCAAAAAGGAAAAAGAAATAACAGTATAAAACTACAGTGGATGCTCTAAAATTTGAATTTCAATGAAGGCTAACACTATTTTTAATCTTGAATATCACTTATAATGCTTTAGTACACAAGGTCTCATTCTTTAGGATACAAACTATCAGTCTTACCTACTGACATAATTTTGGGTGGTCGTGATGGAATCCTCCAGATTGGTAACTAAATGCCACCATCCATTAGGCACAAAAATCATCCTCTGTAGCGCACTGAACCGGCATGTGCTTCAAACCGTCAATACTATCTTCCACGAAATCAAAGAAAGTGAAATCTTCTCTGATTGAAAACAGTCCGTGAACATCAATCTTACGACCCACTGATAGAGATTAGCAAACAGGGGAGATATTGAGAAATGAGATACTCCTTCCCGGGAAGTGAATCTCACCACCATTGCTCGTAACAGGCCGTCACAAAATCCTGTAAAACGCAATCAGTCTCCAACAAGAGAATCTTATCGTGCAATGTTTGTACAATGGAGAACAAATCGGCAGGAGAATATGCATAGTTTCGTCTATGGAACTCCTATGACTTCTGGTGATCAGTCTTTTGCGCTTCTTCTATGGGGAGGGCGGTTTTGAAAATTTCATTGCCTTCTTCCACATCCTCCTAGCCATGACTGTTGGATAAATTTTCAAAGGCGAAAATTGCTCGAGTTGTATATAGGGAGAGAGCATCACAGAGCTTGGAATTGGAAGATGGTTTGTTGGTCCAGTGACCATAATAGGGTTTTGAGAATGGATACTGATGTTTCTCCAGCAAATCCATAAATTATTCCATAGAACTCTGTAATTCTTTCCATTTCTTGTTGCTTGTTTTGAAGCTTGGGCTTGGGTTTGGGCTTAAGCTAATCTCCAAAAGAAAATTATGGTAATGGGAAGGAAGCGTGTGTAGAGATTTCACAGATTTTTATTTCTAATGTTTTTTCGCTCGTTTTATTCTAGAGTCAATGGTCATTATATCGACCCCAGGGAAGCATATTCAAATTTGATCCCTTCCTAGAAGTGTAAAGTTGAAGGAAAAAAACTGAATTTTACCCTTCCAATAGAGCATGGTGCGACATCATATTCAACCCGCAACAACATCAATTAGAAAAATCATGGGAGAGTGCTCATGGAAGTTGTAATGTAATTTACAATTTGCTCTTTTCCAATATTCTAGTGTGATGTTTAATTGATGAAATTACATATTAAAGTTTAAAAGTAAATATGGTAGACAAAAATCGATGGAGGCAAAATTCATCCCAAGGAGAGTCCACCTAGTTTGTCTAAGAAAATGCAAGTCAAAACAAAATTTGTTATATTGTGACTCAAATTATTTATTAGTGTCATATTTTGAAAATAGATCCTTTGGAGTGTATGGATGACTTGCAACTTTTATGAGCAAAACAAATGAATAATTTATTTTCTTCGATCTTTGTCAATGTGTTCATAAGTTGATAGGTACACAAATAGATAAGAATGTGTGAAATTGTTGTTCTGAATCCATGACAACTGAATCTGTTGAGAGGACATACTACCATTCAAAAGTATTTATCCAATGTGCTCTTGGGTATTTATCCAATCAGTGATTTAGCCATCTTGAATTTGACACGCATAACTATTAATGCTCAACTTTGATATACGCATATATGTTTTTGTCACCATCAAGGAGTTGATCGGTTGGTCAAGAGGGGGCGGTGATATTCCCCTTCCTAGGATTCAATTCCACCAAGGAGTGTGGTATGTTTTGTTCTATGATATAGAGAGATCCGGGTGTGGATTTTTCTTTGTAGTGCAACACAATGTCCCACCTCTTGTTAGGTGGTGGATTCCCAACACTTAAGTACATAGGAAGTACAAAACCGACGTGTCATAGTTATGTGTAGGTTCCACATGGTAGGTGAGGGATGATGTCTCAATCTAAAATGATGCCACACATAATTTGTGTGTCAGTTTGGTCACATGTTAATGTGCAAAAGGGTCCATGTGCAAGTGAAGTCCATGTGGCTTGTTAAGGTGGCAATGACATGGCATCTACATGAGGTCCCATACGGTAGGAGAAACACCATTGGTGGTATTGTCTTTGAGTTTAAGAGCAAGAAGCTTCATTTCTTCAAGGAAAGCAGTGACACAAGCATGTGGTGTGGTTCGAGCTACTATCAAATGATGGATCTCAAAGAGGTACAACCACCTATCATGCATGCACAATGAAGAGACCAAGTTAAAGCATATAACAACATTGGTGATGGTGGTGAATAGAGTTTATTATGTGGGCAGAGGCACCTAGGTGACAATGACAACTACAAGATGTGGGGCTTGTGCAATTTTCTACACCCATAAGGAAGACAATGCTCCCATAAACATGACACCAAATAAGTGTCCAAAAAATAAAAGCTTGTGTCAAAAAAGAGAGTGCCAACAACCAAAATGAGCATGTAGCCAAAGCTAAGGAGCACAAGGTTGGGGCATTGTAGTCACAAAAAAGATGGACCACTACAAAAATATTGAAAAGAAGAGGGGATATGAGACCAAAAGCCTTAAAATGAGCACAAGATGGGTCAAAGAATTCCCAAAAAAAACATAAATGGATCTATTGGTAACCACAAGAAGGTACCCAAAAAGAACAAGAGTGGACCTCCAAGCTCACATAACTACTACACACAATGACATCAAAAAGACACCACAAAAGTATCATAAAACAATAAAACAATGGCCCAAAAAATAAAATAGAGTACATAATTTGAGAGCAAAATTTATCAACAAAGTTCACTTACCCATTTTAAAGGGAATACCACAACCTAAACCTTTAGATCTTATGCAAATGAAATCATATTTCAACCAAATGAATGGGAAATCACAATGTAACAAACATTTTAAACGGTGTGGAATTCATGGTTTTTCTCCACAATGCACAAATATTGTTGAAATGAACAATAAGCTTAGATATTCAAATGCTAATAGCAAGGCCTCCAAGTTCCAAGTCCATAACCAAAACAAGGGTTCTATAAAGCTCTTCAAGCATGATCAATATCTCTATTAGGGTCGTGCATACAAAACAATAGAAATCTTTTGCATGCAATTAAAAAATCCTCCATAATTGCCATAGTCTACTCAACCTTTGAACAAAAGAGACAAGTTCATAGCGCTCTAACACCATAACACCATGTAATTGAAATTATGAGTGGGATACCAAGGAATGCACCATGAATAATAATCCACTCAACAATTTTTGAGACAATGACATTTACATGGTAAACCCCTCAAAGAGGGAAGCATCCATGGAGCAATAGAGTAGTTGTATCACCACTCAAGAATGGAAGTCTCTCGCATCTAGCCATCATCAAAAAATGACACTCATGATCTTAGGTTTATAAGATAGAAATGATGGACATGTGAAGTGAAAAGTCAAGAATAGGAGAAGTGTGTGATCACCTATGCACAAGATAGAATGTTTACATCACTAAAGTACAAAATGCACTAAAGAAACATGTTAGAAAGCACACATGAATAGTACATTAACCAAGTTGATCAAAATTAATAAGAACCAAAGGACACTGAATAAACACACAAGTTGTATATTAAACCAAGTTGATATAAACAAACCTCATAATATATAGAATCCAAGCACAACCTAGTCATTCCTTGAGATAGACCACAATTGTCAAAGAAAATAATGTTGCAGTTCGAGTCTTTCTAAGGTTTGGGCCATGTCGAGGATGCAACACCAGTTATGTGGTAATGTGGTAAATTTAATGGAACAGATAATGAAGTGGTTCCCCAACAATGTGGACTTTGCAAAATGAGGCCAAATGGAAGCAGTATGAATTCAACTGAATAAATGAACTGAGAAGAATCCACCATGTTTAAAGCAGCAATGTGTAATTTTGTAGTATTATTGTATAAGTTCCTTACTTGGGACCTTATGCATAAAATAAAAATTCAACGCCCACGAATATGCATTCTTAGTAACAATCAAATGAAACAATGTCACATCTAGTTATCCACTGCTCGTTTTCCTCATGGGCATGGATTCTCATTGGGCAGTCTTTTAATTTAATCGATATAAGTATATGGGAAGGTCCCCATACTTAATATGTGGGGTATTTGAATGGCCTATAATTCTTGATCTATATTTGAAAATAAGTCAATCCTCCCATCTCATCTCTTCCCTCAAATGTTTCCATGCTCCAAGATATTAATAAGAACATCCCTCCCAAATCTCCATGTCATCTTGAGACCTAAACCAAATTTTGGGGTGAAACACTGAGGATTAGGCCCTAATGCAATTCAAAATAGTAAAATCTTTCCCAAAACCATGCACGTTTCCTAGATGAACTCTAATGGAATAATTGATCTTCATCTCTTACACTTCTACTTCCAAATATTGATATAAGAAGGCCATGATATGAAATTAAAGTAGTTTGTTAATACCTTTGTCTATAGTTCCTACAAATAGTAACTTAGTAGGTGACTTCACAATGGGTGGATTGCTAATTATACAATTTGTTAAGGACACACTTTTGTGGCTTTCATCTAATTAGTCCAACTATTTGCAATCTTATGTTAGTCCAACTATTTGCAGTCTTTTGTCTTTTTACCATGTGCTACCTTATGGATTCATTGCCTCTGCCCCATTGGTCACTTTAGTCTTCACATTACCATCGTGCATGGTCTATGGCTTGTTATAGGTATGCTTGAAGGGTCAAGTAAGGAGGGAATAGTTGAACCTAACTTAGGAGGAAGAGGTATCACAAATCTTGAAATGGACACCATATCCTTCTTGTAGGTCAACAATTCCATATGCAAAGGCTTATATGATGGCTTGGGGTGCACAAATAGCCCAAGAGCCCTAGAGGAATATTATATGGCTTCAAACTCTATATTTTGACCTTGGATTGTGTCTAAAGTCACGATAACCATGCTCAATGTGCAAAACCCAAAATGACCATCATATCTCGATCACACGACAAAGATCATTTTGCAAACCTTTGTGGTGTCCAAGGGACACAAGGATGTCTCATGAGCCTCATATAGACAAATATTATGATATAATACCCTACATTTTGAAATTGAACCACATCTTGGGTACCAAGAACCATATCTAATGTTCTAAACTTAAAAATGAGCACCATATCCCACTTCTAGACAAAAGATTCCCTTTGGAGGGCCAATATGGTGGTTTGGGACCACACACATGGAGCATGAGCTCCATAAAAAAAATGCTACAGTGTTATAAAGTCTTATCTTTTTCATTATACCATGGAACGGTCCTTAAGATCCATCCCTATTATGCCCCTCCTCAATGTGGTGGCTATATCTCACATGTAGGTTAAGGATTCCCTACATAGGCCCTATGTAATGATGTGGGTTACTATACGAAGAACATGAGCCCCGTAGACAAACTTTCTATTCGAACAACATGGGTTTTGGTATCAAACCATGGATTAGTGACCAATAAGCATCCAAGATATGAAAAACCTCAAAATGGGCACCATATCTTTGTCATATGGAAAAGATGGGATAGGGCCCATGGATGGCTTAAGTAGAACCCGAAAACCACATGTTATCGAGTAAAACTCTGGATATTCACCCTGGAACATGACTTGGGTTGTGAGAACCATCCTTGGTGTACTAAACCTTCAAATGTGACACCATATCATCTTACTCACACGCCAAATATTTCCTATGCATGGCCTATGTTGTGCTTAAGGACCCACAAATGGCATGTAAGGCTTAGTGATAGATTCCATGGACTCAAAACCTAAGTTTTTGCACCATACTATGCACTTATCACCAAGAAACCATGGCATGTATGGCATTGAGAACCATCCTTGGTATGTTATTTCTTAAAATTATGGAGATATCTCACTCATATGCTAAATATTTCCTATGTAGGGAATGTGTGCTTGTTTGGGGCGCTACACATGACTACGATACATAAGGGAAACTAGGCCTCATAAGTTAATCCCAAACCATGGTCTGGTTGTAAAAAATTGTTCATGGTTGCACCGAGAGGCTCTCTACAGCCCAGTATGGGGGAGATCTTGTAACATTACATAACGTTACGTAACGTTATTTTTATTAATAAAAAATAAAATTTTAATTATAGGCCAAAATAAATGTCGGCCAGAAAAACAACCTAATATGGGGAGATGTTGTAATCTTCCCACCTAACAAAACAATAAAAAAGTAAAAATTTAATTATCCATTAAAAAATGTGGGTCAGGAAAAAAACACAATATGGGGGAGATGTTGTAATGTTCCCACCTAACAAAATAATAAAAAATAAAAAAATAAATTATTCGTAAAAAAATATTGGCTTTGCACATGGTTTTAAAACCATGTGCATGGTTTTAAAACCACGTGCAAGGCCTTCTAAACAACCCATGGTTTTATTGTACATGGTTTAGGAGGGCCTTCCACATGGTTTTAAAACCATGTGCAAGGCCTCCTAAACAACCCATGGTTTTATTGTACATGGTTTAGGAGGGCCTTGCAAATGGTTTTAAGACCATGTGCAAGGCCTCCTAAACAACCCATGGTTGTAGGAGGGCCTTGCACCTTGGTTTAAAACCATGTGTGGGGAAATGTTGTAATGTTCGTTCCTAACAAAATAAAAAATAATAATAAATATTATATGTCGGCCATAAATAATATTAAATATTATATGTGCACCTTAAATAAAAAGATGTGTCTTTTGGTTTGAATCAAATCAATGGCTATATATAGGACACACCAAAGTTGATAGTTCATTGACTGCAATACCTAAGAAGAAGTTTGCACCTCTAGAGATTTGATCCATCTCGGCGCTTGATAGAGCCTAGGATTTGGATCTACACTGGTGTTATACATCTCAAAATGGACACCACATCCCACTCACAAGCCAAAAATCCTTCTGTAAGGCCTATGTGACGGATTCATGCCGAAGATAGGGGTCATTTATGGGTAATTATGGGTAAATGAAGGGTAGTTAGGGATGTATTAGTCATAATTCAAGGGTAATTTGTGGTAAAGTATGGGTGGTTAAGGGTCATTTAGAGGTAATTATTGGGTCTTGAATTGTGGTAATTAGGGGTTAATAAGGGGTCAATTACGGGGTAATTAGGGGTTAATAAGGGGTCAATTATGGGGTAATAAGGGGTCAATTAAGGGGTATTAGGGGTTAATTAGTGGTAAGTAGGGGCCATTTAAGCCCAAGGGCATAGCTAAACCAATCGCTTCCCATGATGTTGGGAATTTAGTTAGGCTCATGGTGGCATGTGCCCATGTCGAATCCATGTGTGTGAGGAAAACTAATCTACATCAATGGGTTTACTAGATAATATACCATTTATGAATATATGGAATCATCCCTTGGGTTTCTCTACAATATTGTTTTCCTTGGAAAAAATTACAGGTGATTTAGAGGTTATCAAGGGTTAATTCTCGTGATTTTTTTTGGGGGGTGGGGTTTTAAAAACCGCCTTGAAAATGAATTTTAGGGGGAGTTTGATGCCAAGTAGGAGTCACAGGTTCAATCCACACAAAACACGATCTAATCAGCAAGCAAAAAGTCATTGATCTGTCGTCCAACTCACCCAGGCGAACTCAAGCATGGAACAAATTCTTTTAGATAAAAATTTCGCGCTCGCTCTTTGTTGTTAATTAACTTGCTAGTTGAATCACCAGATTCTTTATTGATCATCAGATATGTGTCCCCACCAAATCAACAATGGACTTCAAATATTATGAAGTGGATTTCATAAAAATTATGTGCACATCAAAAGTTTTCCAAACCACGCAACTCCACCCAATGGAATCGATGTGCGCCGTCGATCTAATTTGACGGTCGATCTCGACCGTTGATCTCAATCCAATCTCCAACAATTAGTTCTAATTTTTCAACCCTAATCACCTTTTATCCTCCTCGCTCTTCTATCAGCGGAATGTATTTTCCACTGTTGATCTTCTCCATGATCGATCTCCATCGTACGATCCTCAATCGTATGGGCGGCTGGTTTAGGCTTATCTCAGGCACAAATTTAATTTGCGAAATCTGATTTTGACCATGTATTTTTCTAAGATACACACTCTTTAATTTATCTGTGATTTTCATTGAATTGATTAGTGAAACGATTAATTCCTTCTGTAATCTGGATATTTTCTCTCGGGACTATGAAATTGGAGTTTGTTTATCAAAGTAAGATTTTACACATACATATAGAGAATTAGATATATACTCCTGGTTAATGAAATGAAGGCATAAATAATCAAACCACTTGTAGATTAAAACTATGTTCTTCATTCAACTTAACCAGTATAAAACATATACTCTTAGCTCTCCACACTCCACTCCACTCAATTATGTCCTTCGATGCTATATCATTTACATGCAATTATTTTTATAACACTCTGCAAACCTATCAGATATGAATAGTTTGGATCCGAATAACTAATAAAAGAAATCCTATCAACAAAGATCTATCGTTGAATAATTCCTTGCGGGGTTCAAGGAGAACAATGACAATCTGCCACTTATTACAAATTAAAACTAATCATATCCATCTAACAACGAACCCTACCTATCTAGAAGTGACTACATGGCATGTTGACTCATCAAACCAAGAAATCTGAGTTGGATGATCCTGAATCATAATCCTAGGAAAGAAAAGAATTCTTCAATAAATCTTCAGGGTGCACATTGTATTTGGAAATTTCTTGATCGGTCACTGAGGATGCATCTTCGATAGGCTGATTCTTCCATTTGACTAAGTACTGAAAGAAGTTTTTGTTCCTGGTCTTCCTTAGAATTCTTTTGTCAAGGATGGCTTCAATCTGAGGTTTTTTTTTCTATGGAATTTGTCCTTGCCAATCTATAGTTGAATCATCTCCATCTAAATTTATACCATCTGTCTGGATACCTACATCTCTAAAAGGATACAAATCTGAAGAATTAAAAATTGGTGAAATTTGAAGGTCAAAAGCAAAAAACTTCCTTAAAACTTTACAAGGTCCAATCTTTTTAAGCTTCAATTTATTATAAGTTCCTTTAGGGAACCTTTCCTTTCTAAGATAGGCCATCACCAAATCTCCAACCTGAAAGTTTACTCCCCATCTCTTCAACTCTACTCTTTGTTTATATTTTTATGCACTTTCCTATAATCTCTTCTTGATATTCTATTGTAGCTCATGCATACTAATTGCAAAGTCTTCACCCTCTGCACTTCTTCTTTCCTATTTTCCCAAATCTCTAAGTTCATATAGACCTCTTGGATGCATCCCATAGACAATTTGAAAAGGACTCATGCATGTACTTATGTTTGGTGGATGTCCATACATGAGACTTCTCAGTATGTTCCCCAAGATCCTATTTACCACTTCAGTCTGGCCATTAGTCTGAGGTTGATAAGCATAACTTAAACTGAGATTAGTCCCCAATTTCTTCCATAGAGTTATCCAAAAATGACTAACAAACTTTGCATCTCTGTCAGACACAATACTCAAAGGTAACCCATACAAATTTACAATTTCTGAAAAGAATAGGTTAGCAATATTGGTTGCATCATTAGTCTTCTTACATGCAATAAAATTAGCCATTTTAGAAAATCTATCTACCACAACATAAATTGAATCGTGACCTCTCTAAGTTTTAGGAAAATCCAAAACAAAATCCATGCTTATGGAATCCTAAGTCCTAGCTGGAATAGGCAAGGGTTGATACAATCCTGTGTTCTGACTTCTTCCCTTTTCATGTTGACAGATTCTGCATCTTTCAACAAATTTCTTCACATCATGCTGGATCTTTGGCCAAAAATAAAAATTACTCACTATGCTTTTCCTGAATTAAATTCTCTCTCATTGAACATCTTGGAATACACAATTTACTATCCTTGAATAACAAACCTTCCTGCAACATATAATTTAACCATTGGCTTCTGTATTGTTGAGGTCTTCAACAAAATTTTGGAAACAACGCTAACCAAGTTGGTTTATGGGAAATAGACCGTCATGCCTATGGAGTTTATTATTCCTAGGTTGTGCATTGCCACAACGATGGGCATGGATGATGCAGAGGCATTAGAAGAACGTGTTGCACAATTGATTCAACTTGAAGAAGATCGTTTCATCGCAAGCTTCCAGCAATAGGTTGCGAAGGATCGACAAAAGGCATGGCATGATCGCCATATTAAGCACAAACAGTTTGCGACATGAGATTTGGTGCTGTTATATGATAGTAAGTTCATCAAGCATCTAGGTAAGTTACAAATGCATTGGTTAGGTCCCTATCTTGTTCAGTCCATTACATCTGGCAGTGCAGTTCAGTTACAACAATTAGATGGCTCAATGTTGCCGAAGCTCATTAACGAGAGTCATTGAAGCCCTATAGAACAGGGTCGGCGGTGCGCACCACTTGAGGTGTTAAAGAAAAAAAAGATGAAGATCTTAGTTCAGCACGGTAGGGTGAGCCCCAGGGAAGAGGCTGTGCAAGGTTAAAATTGTTAGCGGCAATCGATTGACCAGTTATGACAGTTGCAGAGCTGTGGGGTGGTCAAATCAAGTAATAAATGCAGGTAGTTAAACCAGTTGGCTGGTGGTGCTTGTTGAAGCGACCCACATTAATGGGTGATACGACCGTTAGAAGAATAATATCACTGACGGATTTGGCGTCATTAATACCCGATTTAGCAATAATGGTGAAGGTAGATTTGGGAATGATGAATTTGGATTGGAAGTGGCTATAAAACACTGCGCGGGATGCGTCGGATGGCATTCTTCAGTTGCACGAGCAGAAGTAGAAGGTGAATTTTGTGCAGACTGTTGAGTGAAGTGCAATTCGAGTTGTTGAGTGTATTTTCATGTTTTGAGGGGTAAGGGATGCTCAGCAACCTTGATGCCATAGAAATTTCCAGTGAGTATGAGTCCCCCATTCGGCCCACGGTTGTGGAAGAAGAAATCATGAGTATTCCAATGGGTTTGTTGTCCATTCCTAAGCAGAAGCCAAAAAATCAAAGACCCAGTCCTATGCCACCAGAGAAGAGGCAAACTCGCATGTCTGCGAAGATGCGGGGAGAAGGAAATGCACAGATTGGGCCTTCGAGCTCAGGATATGTTGAGTCTGCAGCACACTGGGGTGTCTCAATGCATGATATTTTGGGATACGTCACTCCTACACGTCCAGGAGCCAAGCCACGACAACCATCGAAGAATCAGAAGTACCCGGCCAAGTTGTCAGCGCTGCCGGAAGGGATGACGTGCTCGGTCGATATCATCCCTGCATTGATCAGGCTCAAGTTTGACGATCATGACCTGCTCTTACTTAAAGATGTCTAGGATGAGCCATATGAATCCGTCCCCACGGCGCCTGGTGGCCCCATTCAGTGAATTCCGAAACCATGGGCCAGTGGGTTAGACAAGTCTAGGTTATTGGGGCTCATCAATATGCCCCATTTTGGCAGCTTGAATGAAGCACATGCATTTGTAAAGAAACTGTTGGCGTGTTTCCATGGAGGGACGCTTTGGTTGAATACGCTGATCCCTGTCACGGTTGACTTGATTGCAAGCATTACTGGTTTGCCAAAGGTTGCGGAGGACCCGACACAGTATATTCGTGGAAGAGATACGGACAAGAAACTTACGAAGCAGATGAAGGAGCACTTTGTCTTACAACGGGATGGTCGCGCTTATCGCATTTACAATATTAACTCATAGACGGTGCACATTGGTGCAATAATTCTAGCCAGCAAGGTTGTTCGCGGCAATCGACCAGTCCAATGCAATTTGGTTGTCGTTGCCTGTGCCCAGAAATGCGCTGAGGGGGTACAAATGAATTGGTCTCTATTTTTGTTGAATCAGTTGCTTGAAGATGCGCTTGTTGCTCAGACCGGGCGACCCTTTTCCTATAGTTGGTTGTTGATTTTTATCGCTCTTATTGCTTGGATGGAACCTGAAGACTACCAACCAATGGCGGTTGAGGCAGTCAAGGTTTGTCGCAGTGACCGCTATCAGAACCTATGGTGGCTTGAAGAGCCCATTCGATAAATGGACTATGCCATTAATTTCTGGATCTAGTGGGAAGCGCTGCAGGCTTCCACTGTTGTCATTCCTAGAGTTTCTCCCTACGTCGTGGCCAAGTATCAGAGGATCCTTTGGTTTGCTAATTGGAACCCACTCCATTCATATTCAGACCAAGCGGGACCCTGATCGACAGTGGCTACCATTGCCTTATAAAGTCACCACATAAGATTTGGATACTATTGTGCAAGACTGGCTAGGGGACTGGCTCATCCCAGTGAGTCAGGAGGAGTTAGATAAGGAGCTACCCCCGGAGGTCCCTGAGGACCCCGCCCCGCAGGAATTGAGCAACCATGAATCTGACAATGAGTCATCAATGGATCCTGAAGATGCAACACAGTGTATGCGAGAGGAGACTCGCACCAAATGGCGTCAGGAGTACGAGGTGGGCAGTGGTACCAAATCAGGGATGGAAGACCAACTACATCGGATTATCAAATCCGTCACTGATTCATACGGCTGTGACTATGGCGATCCACGAATCAAACCATGAAGAATTTGGCATGGTAAGAGATAGACTAGAGTCCATTTTTTATATTATTTCCAAACAAACATCGGCAAGACCTCTGTTGTAGGACAGCCCGTTGATCAACACTGAGCCCCGGGCTAGGAATGTGCAAGTTCCCTCGACTGTGATTGACACCATCAATGAAGAAGTTAACCAGCAGCTGCACCCAATCTAGAGCATGACTTTGGATCTGAACAAACTATCGGCTATAGCATTGGTTGAGTTACAGCATGGCATCGCATTGGAGTTGGAGGCACATCAAAAAGATTTGGTTGAGGGCTATGTCCAATCCCGGAATACCACTGAGAAGCTGCAGAATGAAGAAGAGGAGCTACACCAGGTCCATGTGTAGTTGGTAGAGGAGAAGCTACAAGAAATCAACCAGTTGAAGGAGACATAGGCCGAGTTGCAGCGGAAGGCTGCTGAAGAGATTACCGAACTTAAGAAGGCGAAAGATCGCCTGATTGTTGAGCAGGCGCAGCTATGTTCCTGGTGCAGCGAAGTTGAGCAGGCTATTTCTGATGCCTGCCATAACATTTTTGACAACACCACAGGGCTCACCCCAGTCGAAAAGGCCAAGCGATTGGGGCAAACTCTGGTTCAACTTCAGGATAATAACTTTTTGCTCCAAGCCCAAGTACAACCCACAACGCCGCCAGAACAGGTTGCGGAGCATAAGACCTCCATTGAAGAAATTTCCACTCAGTTCAGCACCATGGAGCACGAGGCTCAAACTGTTATGGAGGTGACCACGTAGTTTTGGCAAAGTATTGTTCAAGATGAGAAACTTGATCAACTGACTGCACAGGTGCAAGAGGTAGAGGGCCAACTAACAACCATGAAGACATCACTGAAGGCCATGCTACTAATGGTGCAGATCACCTGGACCACAAAACTGAAGGATGTGCAGCAGCGAGCTTCCCGGGAACAAGAACGCCAACAAAAGTGTCGCGAGCAGCTTGACGAATTCCAAGAAATCGGTGGCCAGTTGGCTGTTAAGGCCGTTGCCATGCTCCAGGACGTTTAAGAGAATCGACAAATGGTCAACAACAAGGCTAGTGAGGAGCACCCCGTCTAACAAACTTTGACTAATTGTCAGAGTATCGCCAGTAAAGTTTAGTTGCAGGTTCAGGAAATTGCGCAGTAATTTGAAGATTTTAAGGACAAGACTTCGGCACACACCCTATCGACTTGACGTGGCTCGAGGGTGAGCCACAAAATTGTGTTGGGGGCTTGTTGACAAGGGCCTTGGGGCAAGTGAGTTGCGCAACGTCGCGGCAGCTACCAAGCTCATGCGGTACCGCGCAAGGGTAGATTGGCACGATAAGCTGAAGAATAACCGCTTTTTGAATATTTTATGTATATTTTGACCAAGTTTTGTTGCAATAGGTCAGTAGCGGTTAGAATTCAGTTAGTAGTGGACCTTCAATGTAAAGGATTAAGCCTATTTATAGATCTATTTTGGAGGAGATTAGAGGAGCGATTGAGGGCAAGAGTGCACGATTGTATGGATAAGATCTGGTGAGATCTGTTTTATGGAGAATTTTCTGTCTTAACTGTGATTTTATCTGGGTTTCTTCTTGATGTATGTAGTCTCCGGTTTTGGAGAAGAATTGTGTAATATGGTACATTTGCACAAGGTTAATATGATGTGATGGGTATGGCTCAATTCTTGTCTGCTGATATAGATCTTTTATGATGTTGCAACTCTGTTTTGTTACAATGGCATAATATAGATGTGATTCAGTCTCGTTCTGCTATATCGATACGATCTGTTGCTTTTGTGTCGATGCAGTCTATGTTTATGTAACTGTTTGATGCACTATGAGTAATGATGTTCCATGAATAATGTTGCGATATTGTGATGTTGTGTGATGATTGCTTAAGTTATGGTGTCCCTCCCCCAGATCCCCATATCCTCCTCTCCCACTGTCGAAAACTCGGTTCTGACAGCTCTCCCTTGAACGCCTCGGGTGAGACCTCATCTGCTCCGTAGATGTTGCTGGGTAGGGTAAAACCTGTTTGGGCCGATGCTTAGGGAGGTTGCATTGCAGGGCGTCAATGGAGTGGGAACCCCTGTCGATGAAGCTTTGTTGGTGGGTTTCACCAACAGGTGTCTTAAATGATCCTCTCTATTCTGACTAAAAATCAGAATGTCATCGAGATACACTATCATAAACTTCCCAATAAATTCTTTTAAAACCTCATTCATCAATCTAATGAAGGTACTAGGTGCATTAGTAAGCCCAAATGGCATCACTAACCATTCATACAATCCATCATTAGTTTTAAATGTTGCCTTCCATTCATCCCCTTCCCTTATCCTAATATGATGATATCCACTTTTCAAATCTATTCGGGAAAAATATTTTGAACCACTTAAACACTCCATCAGATCATTAATTCTGGGTAAAGGGAATCTATACTTGATAGTGATCTTGTTTATTGCCCTAGTTTGTTGCAGAGAAATGGATTTACTCCGAAGTTACAGTTTTTACACTTAGAGTTTTATAGTGTGATTTTCCATCCATGATTTAGTCACAATAGTTTCCCACCTAACACCTCAAGGTGCTCTTCAAGGTGTGCATAGAGAGATTTTTCACTCTATTCTGAGTATGTTCATGATCTTTTACTAGTTCTCAAAATTGTAATCACTTCCACTACCATGTTATTGAAACATATCTTCTTTCTTTTTTCCTGGTTGGTGTTCATGCTTGTTCCTAGACTCTGTCTTTCCTTCATCATGATCGTCAAGCATCTCTCCCGTATTCTTGTTCTCTTGCCCTTCTTCCTTCATAATCCCCTCCTCCTCCCATTCAAATCCCTATTTATTCAAAAAGGATCCTCTCTTGGAGTCCTTCCCATGTAACAAACAAAGTGACACCTTTCACTACTTTTATGCGGTCTTGGCTATATTTTTTGGAGAGGAGTTTCCAATTACTTAATGATGAGAAAAAAGTAACTACTGGACATCCCATACCTATAGGTTTACTTTCCCCTTTATAATATCATGGTCCTTCTCTTGTGGAACTTTGCCTAGCCAGCTTTGGATTTATGATATGCTTGTTTACATAATTAAACTGATATTAACAACCTCAACATCAATAGAAATATCTCATGGTGATTCATAATCGTGTCATAATTTTTTTCAAGCTAGGACAACAACTCCAAGGATTATCTATACACAAGAGTAGTAACTCTTGGTTTTTCATATTCCAAGAAGTTAATGTGTGATTCTTCACATTCATACATTTACAATATTTACAAAATCCCCCATAATCTTGTAGGATTATGTGTCCAACATCCCCACCTTAATCCAAAGGTGTGTTTGTAAGTCCAAGCATCTCTTTGAACTTTAAAAGCTTCTCTCTTCCAACAAATTTAGTAAAGATGTCTACAATTTGATCATTTGTGGAACAATGTCTCAAATGAACTATCTTGATCTCTACATGATATTCAACCAAATGGTGCTTCATGTTTATGTCCTTGATTTGATCATGGAATATGGGATTCTTGGTCAACTTGATTAAATAAGTGTTGTCAATTACTATAGGGGTGGAATTCACCTATTTCTACTACAAATATTCAAGTATTTTCTTAAGCCACGCAATCTCCTTTGTTGCTTCTACCGCAACCATATATTTTTCCTTTTGTTGTGGAATCTGTTGGAGCACACTGTTTGCATGATCTCTAGGAGATTGTTGTTGATCCAAGGCTCATGAGGCAACCTGAAGTAGACACTCCATTCTCTTTGTCACCATCGAAGTCTTGATTATAATAACCATTCAATCTGAAGTCATCCACCTTATAGTACTTGAGTTCAAACTCTTGAGTTGCCTTCAAGTATTTTAGAACTCTTTTGGTAGTATACCAATGTCCTTCAGAAGGATTTTGCATAAACCTATAAATAATCCCAACAACAAATGAAATATATGGCGCGGTAGTGGTAAGGTAGATAAGGCTTCCCACAAGTTGTATGTACTTTGTTGCATCCTCAAATTATTTCTTTCTTTTGATACGAGTTTCAAATCTGGTTCCATTGGAGTAGAGAGAGGGTTGCACTTTGTCTTGCCAAATCTATTCAACAAGTCTCCAATGTACCTCTTTTGGGAGATGAATATGTACTTGGGATTCTAAGATACTTCAATTCCCAAGTAGTAGTGAAGATGTCCCAAATCTATCATTTCAAATCCCTTATTCAAACCTTTCTTTGTGGATGCAATGTAACTTTCATTGTTTCTTGTCGATAAAATATCATCTACATACACCAGAAGATATACAATAGGTTTTCCAATTTTCTTTACAAACAATGTTGCATCATCAAGATTAACGTGTTTGAAATTTAATTTTCAAAATATCCTCAGTTAACTTCTCATACCATGCATAATGTGTTTGTTTCAGGCCATACAATGACTTGATGAGTTTGCATACCTTTTGTTATTTTCCCTTAACAACCAAACCTTCTGGGTGAGGCATGAATACATTCTCTTTCAAGAAAAAAATCTTCATATCCATTTGATGAACTTTCCACCTGTTGTCGGAATCCAAATACAATAGAGTGCAGATGGTAGCCCTTTTTTTGTGGGGGATAAAGTTTTCTCATAGTCAATGGGCCTTCTTTCTATGTAAAAAATTTTGCCACATGACTCAACTTATGCTTTTCAAGTGAGCCATATGATTTGTACTTATTCTTGTAGACCCATTTGTAGCCAATTGGTTTGGTTCCAAATGGATGGTCCACCAACTTCCACATCCCATTATTGATGAGAGCATCATATTCATTCTACATGGCTTCTTTCTAATCATCATGAGCAACAACTTCTTCAAAGGAAGTTGGTTCAAGGTTAGGATATAAATTCAATTCATAATCATATAGAATGTCCTTATCTTGTACATCACTTGAACTTGAATTATCTACATTTCCTCCATCTTCTTGCATTGTCGAACTTTGGTTCTTGTCTTTCCAACTTCCTAAAGGTAGACATTTTGAAGTGTATTTATGACACGCTTTTGAACTTTTCGTGAAGGTACATGTTGCTTGGTTAATGGTGCTTCATTCTCTTAAAGATTTGGTGTTCTAGTCCTCTCAATGACATCATCCATTTAAGCCTCCTATTCTAGTGAAATGGCAGGAACTGCTTCACGAGGGGGATATGGGGAGATGGTGTTACAAAAAGAGATTCTAAAGATTAATCCAAGATGGGGATCCCCCCTTCAAGACGTGGAATCTCATTATAAACTTCATGAAATGTCTTTACATGGGTAAATTTATCTAGATGATCAAGTCATCTCTTAATAGACTTGTCATTTTTATTCATTTCAAGAAAAATGACATCTCTAGAAAGTATAAACTTTTTGTTTACCTCATTGTAGATACAATATTCATTGGTAGCATTTGAGTGCCCCAAGAAGTTTCACTTTTAACTTTGTGCACTGAGCTTGTTTCTTTGTTCATTTGATATCAAGGCATGACAGGTGGAACCAAATACCCTAAGATACCTCATCGAATGAATGCATCCATACCACATCTCATGTGGAGCCTTGCTTGTTAGAGCATGAGTTGGACTTTTATTCCTCAAATAAATTGCACATAAAACTACATCACCCCAAAACATCCATTTCACATTCTTGAAAAATAACATGTGTATCATATTCAAGAGAGTTTTGTTCATTCTTTGTGCCACACCATTTTGTTAAGGATTGTATGGAACCGTAGTTTGATGCCTAATCCCATGTTGATGAATATAACTTTCAAATTCATTAGAACTGTATTATTTTCCATTATTAGTACGAAGTGTGCCAATGTGATATTTTGCTTCATCTTCAATCCATGCATGAAGTTTTTTAAACGTTTCATATGCCTCGGTTTTTTTTCTTTAGTAAATAGACCCAAAACATCTTGGTGTGATCATCAACAAAAGTCATGAGATGTTTATTACCACTTTTAGAAGAATGAGCATGGGCCCACACAAGTCAAAGTGTATCAACTCTAACTTTCTACATGCTCTAATATTTGACTCGTGAAAGGTTGCTTACTATGTTTTCCAAGACACTACTACATTTCGATCCAAAATCCGACGGAAAAATCCGACGGTGCATGGATTTCTCTTTTTAAACTTACCAAAAATCACAAGGATACATATTTTTTTGTAAATGTGGCCACAAGCGTCGGTGAAGCGACGGCTATTCTCATAACCGTCGGTTAAGCAACAGCGCGTTAGTAAGCATCGCTTAAGCGACGACGCCTCTAATTGGTCAACTATTTAACATGGAAAGCACCGTCGCATATTCGATGCTTAGGTTCATTTCCTACACACACTCATATAAATAGATGTAGGCCTAGGTTCATTATCTCACACACTCACTCTCGCACTTATCTCTTGGACAAGAAATGAGAAATTCCTAAGAGTTTGTTTTTTGTCCTTGTGCTTTTGTGGGGATCTTCCCACTTGGTCTTGGATTTTGGTCTTGCTCTTTGGTGACTTCTCTCTTGAAGTATCTCTTGGTTAATTTCTAATTGGTTTATTCTTGGTAAATCTTTCTTGGAGAAACTTTGTTCTCTTGTGTTAGGGTTTTATACCCTCACTTAGGGTTTTCTCTTGTGGATTTGGCTTTGACTCTTGTGGAAAAGAAGATTCATCATATACTTGGTTTTGTCTTGAGTTAGGGTTTACCCTCGCTTAGGGTTTGCTCTTGTGGATTTGGCTTTGACTCTTGTGGAAAAGAAGATTCATCATATACTTGGTTTTGTCTTGAGTTAGGGTTTACCCTCGCTTAGGGTTTGCTCTTGTGGATTTGGCTTTGACTCTTGTGGAAAAGAAGATTCATCATATACTTGGTTTTGTCTTGAGTTAGGGTTTACCCTCACTTAGGGTTTGCTCTTGTGGATTTGGCTTTGACTCTTGTGGAAAAGAAGATTCATCATATACTTGTTTTTGTCTTGAGTTAGGGTTTACCCTCACTTATAAGGTTTTGCTCTTGTGGATTTGGCTTTGACTATTGTGGAAAAGAAGATTCATCATATACTTGGTTTTGTCTTGAGTTAGGGTTTACCCTCACTTAGGGTTTGCTCTTGTGGATTTGGCTTTGACTCTTGTGGAAAAGAAGATTCATCATATACTTGTTTTTGTCTTGAGTTAGGGTTTACCCTCACTTATAAGGTTTTGCTCTTGTGGATTTGGCTTTGACTATTGTGGAAAAGAAGATTCATCATATACTTGGTTTTGTCTTGAGTTAGGGTTTACCCTCACTTAGGGTTTGCTCTTGTGGATTTGGCTTTGACTCTTGTGGAAAAGAAGATTCATCATATACTTGTTTTTGTCTTGAGTTAGGGTTTACCCTCACTTATAAGGTTTTGCTCTTGTGGATTTGGCTTTGACTATTGTGGAAAAGAAGATTCATCATATACTTGGTTTTGTCTTGAGTTAGGGTTTACCCTCACTTAGGGTTTGCTCTTGTGGATTTGGCTTTGACTCTTGTGGAAAAGAAAATTTATTATATACTTGTTTTTGTCTTAACTAGTTAGGGTTTGCTCTTGTGGATTTGGCTTTGACTCTTGTGGAAAAGAAGATTCATCATGATATACTTGGTTTTGTCTTGAGTTAGGCCGGTTTACCCTCACTAATTAGGGTTTGCTAGGGATTTGGCTTTGACTGTTGTGGGAAAGAAGATTCATCATATACTTGGTTTTGTCTTGAGTTAGGGTTTACCCTCACTTAGGGTTTTCTCTTGTGGATTTGGCTTTAACTCTTGTGGAAAAGAAGATTCATCATATACTTGGTCTTGTCTTGAGTACTTAGGGTTTACTCATGTGGATTTGGTTTTAACAATTGTGGAAAAGAAGACTCATCATATACTTGGCCTTGTCTTGAGTTAGGGTTTACTCATGTGGATTTGGTTTTAGCCATTGTGGAAAAGAAGACTCATTATATACTTGGTCTTGTACTCTTGAGTTAGGGTTGACTCATGTGGATTTGGTTCTAACCCTTGTGGAAAAGAAGACTCATCATATACTTGGGTTTGCTCGTACTTTGTTCTTAGGGTTTGAGTAATAAAATGCCACGTAACAATAATGTTACAGGTCATCAAGATCCATAACAAAATCGACAATTGCTTGCTAGGTTGTGGGATGGAGTGGAAAGAAGGGGTTATGGAAAATGTTATTGTCCTTGCAGTCGATGTAGGAGCTTTAATAAGAGAATGTTAATGATCGCAACAGCTAAAAAACATTGTAGGGAACATGGACATGTTGAGGGGGGGCATGAATATCATCCATTGGTAAGTCAATATAATTCATGATTATATATCATGCGGTCTTTATATTGAGAGTTTTTGTAATTGTATATTGTATCATTTTTATTTTTGTTACTTAATCGACATGACTAATGTTCTTTGTTTGATGTTTTAATTGTAATTATAAAGAAAGGGCCTCCTAGGGTTGTTCCGAACATGGAGAATGTGGTAATTGCGGAACAACTAGCGCAGGAGGAACGTCAATATGCAGGTCCTGTGAATACTGATCATGATCAAGTTAATGATGATATGGAATTAGACGATGATCATGACGATAACATAATTGAGGATGATGGTGCAAATACATTAATCAATGATGCATTTTATGTTAGAATGGACGATGATCAACATCATGCACTGCCAATTGATGACTTTGAAGATCTTCATGGTTTACCTACACTTGAGAAGGCAGACGAACCGCTTTTTGAAGGCTCCCGCATAAGTGTTCTCTCTGTTGTGTTGCTGATAATGAACTTGAAGGTTATGAATGGTTTTTCAAACACAGCCATCACGCTGGTGTTAAGGTACGTATGTGATTATATGTTTCATCGATCGCATATATATGATTTGATTTATGTTGCTATAATATTTGTATTGGTATACGTACTTCATCATAAAAATAATAAGGATGTATTTGTTGTCGTTAATATTATGCTCTTCAAATATTTATACTAACCATTTTTTTTAAATTTGTTGTAACATCTTGATAGGTGAATATTTGTTACCGCCATCAAATAAATTACCTCGCACATACCGAGATTTAACTTCCATCATGAAATATGTTGGAATGGAGTATCAAGCAATTGATGCATGTCCTAATGATCATATTTTATATTATAATCAGTATGAGTTTGCAACAGAATGCCCTATATGTCATAGCAGTAGATACCGAACAGATCAAGTAACCAAAAAGGTGTCTCGTAAGGTTCTTCGTTATATTCCCATTATTCCACGCTTGCAACGACTGTTTAGGTGCAAAAACATAGCACAATTTATGGATTACCATGCACGGAATAGAAGTAGAGATGATATTCTTCGAATGCCCGCAGATGGTTCTGCATTTACAGACATGGAGGAAAAATGGCCACACTTTAAAAGAACCTCGTAATGCTAGACTTTCTTTGGCAGCAGATGGTGTCAATCCATTTGCAGAGATGAGATCTACTTACTCGGTCTGTCCTGTTTTTGTTATTAACAATAACATTCCTCCATGGATGTCAATAAAGAGGGAGCATATAATGTTGGCAATGATTGTTCCAGGTATAATTTGTACTTTAGAACAATGTTTT